>CM022769.1:18719788-19104788 GCA_012411365.1 Ameiurus melas | reverse complement strand
ACAGAGAGAGACAGAGCGAGAGACAGAGAGACAGATACAGAGAGAGAGGGAGAGAGACAGAGAGAGAAAGAGAGAGAGAGAGACAGAGAGAGAGAGACAGAGCGAGAGACAGATACAGAGAGAGAGACAGATACAGAGAGAGAGAGAGAGAGAGAGAGATTCTTTCTCTCTCTCGGTAGTCTGTCCATCTCTCACTCTTTCTCTCTCTACACACACACACCTTTCCTCCTCCACCCAACAGAGGAAGTGTGTGTGTGATTTGTGCGTATCTTCTAATCCTGCCCCCCCACACACACACACACAAACACACACGCACAATTATGTAATGCCATTGAGAATGAAGTCAATTCAATAGTCTCAAAGAAGTTCAACAATGACATCCTACACACACACACACACACACACACACACACACATGGCTATGTACTGATGGATCTAATAACCTGATAATCAGAAAAAAAAAAACAATCAACTAAACTTCGGATTCATTCATTAATTCATTTAACTTTATCCTGGTCAGGGTCAAATTGGATTCTGAGCATATATATACTAATAATAAATAAATAAATAAAAATAATTGTCTGTTTCTTTGTCATGCACTCACCCTCAGTTGAGGCAACTTGGTCATTTTGAGATTTTTTCCAATCTAATGGATTACAAATTGGACCATGTTTCTTCACAGTGTACCATCACATACTTGGTCTGAAGTGAACTTGTGTTCCCTTTGCCCTAGTGTGCGTTGTGTGTGTGTGTGTGTGTGTGTGTGTGTGTGTACTGGTTTTTATTGTTGCTGATTTTGGCTCCATGATTTGCTTGTGCTGGAATGTGGATCCACTGCCATAGTAACATGTGTCATAGCAACCAGGTAATTGGAGCACATCTGATTGCGTAACAGACTGTAAAGCAGAGCAAAGTTCACACACAGGTAATGCCAAAAGGTAACGAGGTCAGCGTAGAAAGCGAATCAGACTCACTCACTTCACTTCAGTTTAGGTCCAGTCAAAGAGGTGACTCAGTGATATTGAGTGAGTGATGAAGTGTGTAAGTGACTGAGTGTAAGTAGGGGTGCACTTAATGTGGTGACCCCTGACCATGAACCAATGTTGGGGCCCTATACATACACCATGACATAAAACTACTCTAAAGAATTACAATGGATATAAAAAAATAAAAAGTCTACACACTCCTGTTGAATTTCCCTTCATCTTCAGCTGTCTAGCAGAGTCCTGCGGGTCTTGTGTCAAAATTGATTCCTTCTGTCTTGACTAGGGTCCCAGCTGAGAACTAGCCCAATAGCATGATACTGCCACCCCCATGCTTCACCACTTGTATGGAGTTCTTGGGGTCACATGATGATGTAGTAGCAGCTACTCAGCCACTCTTATACATGAATTGTACTAGATGACCATTTTTCTATTTGTCTATCAGAAGAAATGATTAATAATTAAACAACAGGGTTTGTGATAGAAACTCACGATTTGCTCATTTGTTTAATTTCTTTGTTTTACAAATTCATATTAGAAATACAGAAAACCTGCTTTGGTGTGCACTTCCAGACGAGCCCACATTTAAAATGAATATGTACATATTATTTGAGTCTTTTCCACGATCCTGACATGCTGCACTAGCAGAGTTCTGCAGTAAAAATGGATAAATCCCTGTCCATCTACCTCCACTAAACAAACTAGCAATGTGTCTCAATCACATCCTTTTTAAAGTACTGACACTAAACAGTTTTCCTATTCCAGATGTAGGCCTGTTTTTGTGTACCAGTCTTCAGAATTTTCTAGATTAGAGACTATTTTGAATGTACAATCTGAGATTTCAATTTGAGACACACGACAGCGGAAAGTTTTAAGAGACAGAGCTCGGTGTGTTTAACATCACTAATAAAATCAAGTATAAACCAGGCTCCTCTGCTTTGCACCTTGGCATGGGTTATTTTCCTATAACAACACAACAGCCTGGTAAGTCTCTGCAAGGAATATTCCTTTGGTCCCTTACATTACACATACGTAGTGTCACTAACATCATAAAATGTTAAAACGTTGCAGTAGTCTTACATTATAAATCTGGAATTTGAAATAAAATGTAGGGTGATCAAGGCTTGTGGTGAAACAAAATTCATTATGTCATTAGCTCTGGGATCTTTTTCACCGACAGAGCAAAAATAAATAAAACGTTTTGGCCATATTGCGTCTGAAATGTCAGTAACTCGATATTAATTTCTTGTTTGTCCACGGTATTTTGTAATACGGAAGCAGGTATTAGCTTGATACTTCCAGTTCAGTTTGTAAGCGCTTGCGTGTGAATGTAGTACAGTAACAGAAGTACTGTGACATCCATTTTCTGTACCACTTATCTTACACAGGATCATGGGTGAGCCTGAAGCCACGAGACTCGGGGCACAGGGCGGAGGACACCCTGGACGGAGTGCCAACTCACTGCAGGGCACACTCACACACTCATACACTACAGACAATTTCACTCATACACTACAGACACTACAACATATGTCTTTAGATTGGGGAAGGATATCTGCGTACCTGGACAAAACCCAAAATGTTAAGGAGACCTGTGTGAGGGATGACATGAAGAGCTAACATATGTCTGCAGTCACTCAGGTTTCGTTAATAAAGTTGTTTGTTAATTGCAATAACTCACAGTACAATTCCAGGTATTTTTGTACTTAAACTCAATTATAAATATAAATCTTATTTTAAAGACCTTTACTTTTATTCAGGTTTTCAAGATTTAAAAAAATAATAATAATTTGTTATCTGCTAATTCAGAACTATGAAGAACTATGAGTTATGAACTATTTGACTATGCAAGCTATACACAAGGAACTGATGTTAGTTACCCAGTCTCATGTTTATATCAGAGACAATCAGCTCCTGAAATAACTCAGTCCTTGTCTGTAGCAGCTACTGTTTAGGGACACTGGAGGCCACTGGGTTATTAGATAGCTAATTTCAGTAACATTTAGCTTCATTCTCACATAGTTGAATTTATAGTTTTCACTGGAGCGTTGTAGCCAAAACACTTCTCTGGTTATAGTCTTCTCTCCACAAAGTGAAAAGAGCAAACGTACTGTCGCTTCGGTGGTTTCTTTAGAGTCAAAGCGTTTAACCAAAGCCGAAGAGCGTCTTCATGTTTAGGAGGTGAGTGAAGATCTTATGGTACTTCACGTACCCATGTTTATTGTCAAAACAAAACCCATCCTTTGTGTCAGGTATTGACAAAACCTTTGACTGCTCAAACAGTATCGGTTTTCTGCGAATCCGTCGTTTTTGATGTTAACTATGTGATGTTAAATGGCAGTGTTGAGACATGCTGTGACGAATACAAACTAGTCAGCTGAAATAAATAGAAATGTCTAATCAGAAACCTTCCAACAGACAGAGTTCACTGGAAATAAGGTGGATAGGACTGTCGAGTAAAAGCAACACTCACTCACACTCACAACTGGGTTGTTGTAGTGAATATCAGCATGGTTGGGATTACCTCGGCAGGATCACAGCCGAGCCGATACTCGTAGGACTACCACAGCTCTTCCTTGTGTGATACTGCTTAATTATAATTATTAAAGAATTCATTGCATGTTCATTAAAGTTTATTAAATGAGGTTAAATACCCAAATAATGGGTGTTTTTGAAGGCACATGCTGTTGTTCGACTAGCTTTGAAGCTACTTTTTAAATTATTTTATTTAATTCTAATTATTTCCAACTGAAAAACTCAGGTTGTTTACACAGGCAGTAGTTGGTTGGAGTGGCTTGGATTTTATAGCTTGACGTGACTGAAATCAGGTCAACGTCAAATGTTTCACACTTTTCTTTTTACTGCACATTAGTGACGGTCCCTAACGTTTCAGTGACACAAGACTCCTAATCAGACTCGATTAACCAGATGTAGTTGGTTCTCCTTTTGATGTCACATTCAAAACATGTAGTCTTACAATACAATACAATGTATTGTTAACAGACAACAGTGTGTCCCATCAAACAAAAGCCACTGTGAAACTAGCCTAAAATAAAATACAAAGGTAAGTCCTCGCTTTAAAGAAGTCCACCTTCTGAAGTTTTTATTTTATTTTTTGCATTATCCAGAATTTGTTATGCAGCATTATGACAATTAGCTAACTAATCTCAAAAGGCCATGTGCCTGCACCTGGGTGAGATCATAATCCTCCTATTACCAAAACCTAAACCAATAAACACAACCCATGTGTGATTGACATACATCTGAACGAATCAAAGCACTATTTCAACAAAGTACTGAACTAGGTCGAGCCAGCAGCAATAATTCTTTGAAAATATTCAGATCGCTGGACTGAAAACTAAATATTTTTGATCAGTTTGTGGCCCCCAATGAGTGAGTGAGTGATTAATAGATAGATTAATTGTGTAAAGGTGGTTTAAACACATTACATTCTTTCTTTACTTTACTTTCTTTAACACGCACCCCCACCCCTCTCTGTCTCTGCTCTCCATCTGTATGGATTTCAGAATCTCTCAAACACCACACCCGTCTGGGTGATATCACTGCGTGATGTCATCAGGAGACCGTTGTGGCGTGATGTGACATCACTCTGGCACAATTCGGCCTGAAAATAACGCAATTGCACTAATTCAAACAATCTGAGCACAGAAAAGAGCTCCACTGTGATCAGACCCTCGGTCTGGATCTAATTATCTCTCTGAATCATGTGCACACTTTTACTCTCTGAGAGAGAGAGAGAGAGAGAGAGAGAGAGAGAGAGGAGGGAGAAAGAGGGAGAGAGGGAGAAAGAGGGAGAGAGAGATGAGGTCAAATATTTTGGCAGGAGAAAGAGAAATAAAGGGAGGAATGAAGAAAGAGAAGAAGAGGTGGAATTTCCCTGTGTAGACATCAGTGTAAATCTGAGTTTATTCTCCATATACATATACATTAAATAATTCACCATTTTACAGTACCCATGAAATGTCTTGAGAGCTAGCCTTGATTTGATTTCGTATGTTGATGTAATTCCTTTTTAAACAGGAAGTCAGAATATCAGCGTGTTGAATTTCTGGACTGATTTACACAACTGCCAATAGCGTTTGAGATACTGTAGCTTGACAGTAGCTTAGTGACCTCGCTAAACATGGAGAATAGTGAATAGTTTAACGAGAAGCTTCTTCAACTGTGGAGAATTTCTCCTCAACACCTTCACCTATATCTGTCCATTTTGACCACGATGATATCCTAATAACGTGATGTCTTGTGATTTTGGAATTATGCTGTAAATATCTGAGCTGAGGCCAAGCATAAGGAGCTCTGGTATCACTGGGAGGCATCTGATGTGTTCGAGTTGTAGATAAAATGATATTACTTACTCATACCGATAGAGAAGCTCTAATGTATGTATAAAGACAGTAGTATGCTCTTCATCGATCTGAGGTAGCGACATTCTGGCAGTGAAGGTGCCTCAAGGTGGTAAAAAAAACTCCTCTGCAAAGTGCCAAAACTTCACAAAACCCCCCAAATCACACAAACTTCACCCTCTTCCAAATTAATAAGCTCCAACTTTTGAAATCATGTTTACTGCTAACAAGCTGCTACTGTATAGCATGGCCAAGCCCCAGGGGCAGGGCCTAAATATTCTATAGCGTCTTTCATTGGATAAACCCAAGACTAGTACAGGATGAGTCATCAATTTTTTTTATAGTTTTCCCAGAAATTATGAATTTTAAAATTGATATGAGAATATAGATTTTTCCAGATTTATTTTTTTACAATCTTGTTTGTGTCCATAATGCTGAGGACAAAAAGGGACACTTAAAAACAGGAAGTCATAGTTATATCTTGTAACTCATACCAGCTCTATAACACTCAGCAGAGCATTATGGGATTGATATCTTCCAGTATGTGTGTGTATGTGTGTGTGTGTGTGTGTGTGGCTTTGGTCCATGACCGCCTGTAGGTTATGCTTTCAGGAAGAAGCTCTCTCGAGTTTGTTCTATTCCTGGTGGTTCCCAACACGTTTTGGCTCTGATTGATGGTGTGTGTGTGTGTGTGTGTGTGTGTGTGTGTGTGTGTGTGTGTGTGTGTGTGTGTGTGTGTGTCTGTGAGACGTCACTGAGCTCAGAATAGAAACGATTCCCTGTAACACACACAGCACTTCAGGAGGAAATGATTTTCCACCAGTCTGGAACCTTTTACTGGTTCCAACATGGTGAAACACACAGACACACACATACACACACACACACACACAGGAATTTTATTCAGAGCAAATGAAAGAAATCATTCACATTAAAAAAAAAAAAAGACAACCCGCTAATGAGTCTATGAAAATCTGCATCCAGATGAACTTATTTTATTATTATTTTATTGTGAAAATGATGATGAAATGAGAAAGTAAGAACATTATCAACACTGTGTGAAGCTGTGTGGCCTGAAAACTGAAAAGATTTCAGTATGTTTATGCTTTTAATAAATTCTCTGCTCTGTGTTTGTCCTCTGGGTTTTAAATCGACATTAACAGGAAGTCAGAGGAGAATGCATAACACACTAATGATGAAGCAGTTACACATTAAACAGTGAGATACAGGGATAACATCACAGCTCCGGCTGGGATTAATCATTCATTATAATCTGATCATGATGTCATTATCTGTAAAGTTTACGTTTCTTAAGCACATAATGTAAAGAAATAAAACAGTACCGAGTGGTGTGATATGGCCAGATGCAAAGCTACTGTTCCCACCGCAAAGCACATCTTAATGCCAACTACTACCATTTTAAATTATTAATGAATATTAATGAAAAAATGTCTTCCTAAATGTTTTATACTTAGTTTATATATTTTTAGTTTTTCAGATTTCAGAATGCCTTTGACAAAAGAAGACCGTATTTAAATCGTTCTCATGGCAGGATCAGGAAGCTGCCCCAAGGTTGCGATGGACTTTAACAGGAAACACGGCCAGCACATCACACATGACACTGTCGCCAAACTTATTAACGAATCCAAAAAGACTGGAAGTGTTGCAGACCAACCGTGGAGAAGTGGACATCCACGAACATCCATTGATGAAGACACAATCGACCGGTTCTGGCAAACATACATACAGTATTGTATAAACGTTTAGGCACCCTATTTTGTTTTGTACAATGCTTGTATTTTTTATAGATTTTTATTTTATGACTTCTACATTATCGAATCAAAACAAAAACATTCTTTTCCAGCACAAAATTCAACGGTACGGTTTAAAAATATGTTCGTATATCAGTAAAGAAAGCAGCATATTATGTAAGAGACACTTTTCAGACCTATAATGAAGGCTCCTGGGTTTTCCTGCAAAAATAAGAAGCAAGTGTGACAGTCAAAGTCTCCAGAAGAACCCCGGCTTGTTCTGTAAGATGCTCGGCTCATTTCCTTATAAAACTACACAAAATGTACCTGAGACTATTAATTATTTTTCTAAAGCAAAGGGACGACACATCAAATATTGACTGTGTTTAATTTAGTACTGTTCATTGCTCTTTGTATATGTAGAAACACTTAATTTCGTTCTTTTTGAAGGTGTTTTTGCTCTACAGATTTTCTTTCTGAACATTTTTGCACAATACTATGGTCCCCTATGTATGGGGTCTTTTGGGACACCCTGTAGTTACATTTAATATTGTGGAACATTCACAACTGATTCAACAAAACAGTTCATGTTATCACCGACATTATAACAGGTGTAAACAGTAAACAAGTTTCCTGCGATAGACTCCAGGCTCCACCGCAACCCTGTGTAGAATAAGTGGTATGGAAAATGGATGGATGGCCCTTGACCCTGTCACTGAAATCAAGGCTATTTTGAACATGTATATAGAAAATGAATGATCATATGTTGCTGTCATTCACTAGAGTTAGTGTAAAGTTCCTTTTAGTCCAATCTACTAACCAGCCTCAGAGGTTGCGTCCACAGATTCATAGAGCGTCTCAAAACTTCTGTGCACTTTTCTGGCAAGATCTTTTTTGACCAAGATACACTTACAGATGTCAAGAAATTCAAAACCTAAAGTGTTTCAACATTGTCACAGAGTTATTTGTGTAATAGTCGGTGGTGAGCATGTAAGACTCTTACGTGTTTGCTGACGAGCTGCAATAAAAGCCTTTAATCGTTTTCGATGTAGGCTGAGCTTGGCCATGGTTAGTGACGGAAAGTACCAGAAACTTTAGCTAAATCTGAGACAAAACAAAACTGAGTGAATTGTGTATGGTAAGTGCAGAAACACACACTATATATATTTAATATTTAAAAATAAGTACATTAATGAACATTTTAAAGAATTATTTTAATTGTGCAGTGCGTGCAGAAACATCTGCAGTTTGATATAACTGTTATTCTGGACGCAAATACTGTAGTGTGTGTGTGTGTGTGTGTATGTGTGTGTGTGTGTGTGTGTCAGTGCTTTATTTAGAGAGGATTTCCTCCCTCCCTCTGTTAAAGCATCTGCCTCCCTGTCACACCATCACAACCTCTCACTGTGTGTGTGTGTGTGTGTGTGTGTGTGTGTGTGTGTGTGTGAGAGAGAGAGAGAGAGAGAGAGAGAGAGATAGAGAGTAAATATGAGTTTCGATAGAAAAATCTAAATTAAATGCCCAAAGCAAAACTTCCTATGTTAAACAAAGCATCCCCCATGATAAAATCTGCTGTCATGGTAACTCTGTGAATTAGGAAACACCTATATCTAATGATGTCATTGTTAAAGCAATTCACTGAACGCTTCAGTGTGTCATCTCTTTATGTCCTCATTATTAATGAACAATGCCCTGGTGTTGACATGCGTCACACACACACACACACACACACACACACACACACACACACCATACATACATACATACACACCTCTAATTGTTGGGGTAATTTATTGCACTCAAAAAATAACTCATTGGATGACCACAATTTAATTGATGGCAGGATTTCCATGCAATAAATATGTGTAGCCCAAACTCGTACAAAAACTGATTCATGCAATGAGATTTTTTTAATTGAGTTGGTCCAACTTCATTTGACCAAATAGAATATAATGACATTCATATATTTATACAGTGAAATTTTTTTATGCTTGTCGAACTCAAACTAAAACGTTTAATTGGAGAATAAATTATTAAGTAGATATCCTTCTCATTTTATTCCCCCTACACAGAGACAAGAAAGACTTGTTCTTACTTAAAAAACATACAAACAAGAATAAAACAGGTGTGCAATACAGTTATTTACTGTCAAACAACCATAATATTAAATAAACATGCTAAATAAACATTTGCTGTTTGTTGGTGACTTATTGGATTTAGAACTTTGAACAAGTATTTAACCAAACAAGTTAGTAATTCCATCCATATATCCATCTTCTATTCCTCTTCCTACAGGGTCACGGAGAAACTGGAGCCTATCCCAGGAATCATCGGGCACAAGGCGTACACCCTGGACAGGGTGCCAGTCCATCGCAGGGCACAATCACATACACACTCACACACCCATTCATACACTACGGACACTTTAGACACACCAATCAGCCTACCGTGCAGGTCTCTGGACTGGGGGAGGAAACTGGAGTACTCGGAGGAAACCCCTGCAGCACTGGGAGAACATGCAAACTCCGCACACACATGGCATAGGCGGGAATCAAACCCCCAAACCTGGAGGTGTGACACGAACATCGCACATACTTTTGCCACAATCATTTTCCTCAATAAATAAATGACCAAGTATAATATTTTTATTAGTGTTCTTTTTTTTTACTTTTAGGACTTGTGTGAAAATATGATGATGTTTTTATGATGATATTTATGCAGAAATATCTAAATTCTTTCAAACTTTCAAGCACCACTGTACATGTATGGCCTAATGACTTGTCTAACTCGAAACAGACTAGATTTAGCAGCTTTCTCCATGTATTAAATGTGCATGGGTAACCTGTGTATGGGTATGGATAGCAATAACTGCCCCAAAACACACTGTCCAAAATGCTGCAGCAACAAATACCTGCTAGTTAGTTTCAATTTGCATTCTTTACACTGCCACATTCACAATTCTATTCACAAAAAAAAATCCGCCACAAAAAAAGAAGAATAAAAAAAGTGTTATTAGAAACTAGAACGGAGGTTGAGGAGCCAAGTGGCTGTCTAGCTAGCTCGTGTTGCAAGCTGGAAAAAGGTGCTGGGGCAAAATACGAGGCATGCTTACTTCGACCCGGACATCTTGCTAGCCAGAAATCAATCTGTATTACTAATATTTGTTCCCAGGGCTAGCAAACTTCTGAAGTTGAATTGAGTACTCAATAACAATGCTAATTTGCACATTGTGCAAGTCTGAATTTATTGGATGTTTGGAGCAATTCAATTTCAACACTGTTGCATGTTTCACTCAACATGATAATATACAAATTCTTTGACAGCGAGGTCAATTCTTAACTACAAAAAAACCTAATATTTACCAACAACAAATATACAGAGCCAGCATGAGAAAATGGCGTTCACACACAGTGAGCACGGTGTCTGAACTTGTCTTGCACGTGCACAAACGTCGCTCCCCAAATGAAATTAATTTGTGTTAATCAAACTGAAATAAATCTCATAGACGACACTATTTATACATTTTATGTTGGACTAGATAAATATCTATACATATTACTCCTAATTAGATACGTTTATAGAAAGAGTAGACGAAACTTAAATGTGTCTTATCTATGAAGGGCCTGATTCCTTTGTTTTTTGAGTGTGGGATTATTAAAACAAAATGTTCCGCCTAACGTCCAACCCTATGCGGAAGTATTTTCCTCTCAAACATTACAACACCTTTAATTACTTTAATGATCATAACTGAAACATAATACAATGGTTAGAAAGGGTTAGTCAGAATTTCAAAATGTAATAGTCACGGCAGCAAACATTATTTACAACATCAGAAGAAATTAATTGTTGCTTATTATTGTTGATATTCATCTTAAGCTATAGATTTAACCTTTATCTAAAAACACACCGGAACTTATTCTGCCCTCTGACTGGAGTGTATGGGTTTTGGAGATGATAATAATACAGTGTGATAAATAATTACAATACACACATAAACAAACAGACACACACACACACACACTAAGTTCTCAGGCAAAACTGCACTGATTCACTCTTCAAAGATGAGAACACGCTCAGTTTTGGGGTTTCCCCAACACTCCAACCACTGACCAAACTCAGTCAGTCAGTCTCTCTCTCTCTCTCTCTCTCTCTCTCTCTCTCTCTCTCTCTCTCTCTCTCTCTCTCTCTCTCTCTCTCTCTCTCTGAGTGCAATGATTTGGTTAAACCTGACACACACACACACACACGCATACACGCATGCACGCACACACATACACACACATACACACACACACACACACACACAGGGGAATACCACTGAACACATCTATAAATAATCATAGTAGCCAAAATCCCATATTTACTCCAACGTAGATGACTGAACGCGAGGAATGTCTCCACATGGATATTCATGAGTAACTCATTTGCCCCGCCCTTAATTACAGGCTTTATTGTTCTCTGAGGTTCCATTTTCTAAAAGAATCTGCTCCACATTAATATTAAACCTTTAGAAGTCAGAGCTGAACATTTGATTCAATCAGAAGTTCATAGGAGTTTATTGTAGGTCATGCACTTAGGTGTGTTGTTAACTGTGATTAAATTCAAGCTATTTTATATGAATACTACTTGACTGGCAAAATAATAATTTATTTAAAACTGCTAAATAATAATTTAGCACTTTTCTTGGTCCTTCACTTTGTCTATCTGTGGAAAACCTTAGAAGTTCTATGAATAACCCTACAACAGATGGTCTTGTTGTCAGAGAGGGTTTCAGTTGATTTTAGGAATCTTTTTTTAGTCACTGAGTTAGCCCCAATGCTAAATCTACCATTTTAGTCAAAAAAATTAAACTAATATAATAATATATTAATGGGAAGCAGGAAAGCAGGAAAGCATTGAAATAAACCTAATAGGAGTATATTCCCTATATTTTGTTGTATCAAAGTGCATTCATTGTTAATGAGATTTTTTTAAACAATACGGCCTCCACGCTCATTATTCAACAGCATATAAAATAGCACTTGATCCAGTGCGTAGTATTATTTTTCATATAGTTTTTTTTATTGTGTTTTTTTTGGTTGTTTTTTTTTATGAGTTTATGAAATCGCTGATTGAGTGGGATGTAGGCTACTTATCACGCTTTTAATTCACTATATCGAGCTGTCAGATTAATAATAACAGGGTCATTAAAATAGGAGGCATAACAGAGAGTTGACTGGAGACTAAGATTAAATAATTAAACAAGTGGAATTGGATATGGAATGAAAGTCTGCAGCCACGCTCGCCGTTTGCAGATAAGTTTGATGACCTCTGAATAAAATAAAAGCAATGTTGTTTGGTAATTCTGTGCACTGTCCTATAAATTCAAATGTGGTTTGATGGATGAGCTGACCAAGCACTCAACTGTTCCAATTACAACTCATTTTAGCTTAATTCATAGTTATGTCCATAACAAATTCAGTCGTCTATTATATTAAATGCGCAAGCAAAGATCATGTAAGATCTTCTAAATAGCTCTTCAGTTGTTTTCTCTAAAAATATGTCTGAACACCGATGTCCACAATTTCAGTATTAAATCCTAAACTACACACATTTAACTAAAGTCTGACTACAGTATTAGGTGAACAACATGCAAAATTCATATACATCTTGTAAATGTAATAACAGTAATAAAGACTGAACAAAGTCTTAACAAGCCTGCTGGTGGGCGAGTCTATGTTTCTAATGGGTGTGGTTAAAAAAAACAATGATAATATGGAACCATATTAAACATGTATTTTGGGAAATAAACAATGGTTAACAATATTTTAATGTTATATCAAAGTGTAAAAATAAACAGGACGCACTGTTCAGTCAGACACATGTAATCATTCAACTGGAGCTCCACAACAGCCGTTAGCAAGTAAGCTAATGAGCTTTGTAGGCTCTATATTGTGTAATAATGTTCAGATATTATATCAGATAACAGAAAGAAGTTGTGTTGTTTTTTCTTATTCTCTTCTCTGTTTGGTATTTTAGACCTGACTGTGCACTGTGGTGGTGTCACAATACACATTAACAACCTCTACACGCCCCCTCACTCACCATACGCTAATAACAATGGCTCCAATTCGACTTACCAGCTTGCCACACACACACACACACACACACACACACACATAGACACACATAGACACACAGTGTAACAAAAGCCTGGAAAAACAAAGAGGAAAAGTCCCAGTCTTGTTAAACAATAAAACACTAATTAGCCCACTAGCATTAGTGCTAATAAAAATATCGTCTAGACATTTTTTAAATGAAACACTGTTTATGTCTGAAAAGACACTCAGCATATCCTGTTTTCCACAAAGTGCTGAGTCGAGGGGAAACTGTGAGAGAGAGACAGAGAGAGAAAGACAAACATAGAGGCAGACAGAGTGATAGATGTTAGTGATGCCATAATCAAATAGAATTTGCTATAGAGAGCTGTAATTTAACTACACACAGATTTAGTCAGTTTGTTGTCCAGTCATGATGAGCAAAATAACAGAATTAGTATGTGGGGAACATGTCCTTTCAGTTTGTGTACAGAATATAAAGAAACAGGGTTGGGAGGGTTACTTTAAAAATATAAAAATTACAAATTACTTCATAAAAAATGTCTCCAGTAACATAAGTAACTATCACAATATGAAAATAAGGTAACTACTGATTATTTTTGGATTATTTCAAGGTCACATATGTAAATAAGTCATGAGAAAAGCAATATGATCTAAAACAGTTTTATTTTATAGCTTATTTTGGAGTTTAAAAACATGTTTAATGTTTGGCTTTGTTTTAATAAAATAAAGAGAGAAAAGATCACTGTCAATGATGAGGGTAACATTACATCACAAAGGGGGGGTGCTTAATAGCATTCAAAACAGTGTTACTATGAATGCAGACTTTAATACACCGCAAAAGACACATTATTAGCATCACATAAATATATATAAATACATTTGGTTTCACTTTTTTACATTTTTTCCTACATTCTGTTGAATGTCCATGGAATAAAATAAAATATCAGATGCCATGAGTGAACCTTCTGCCATCATTTACACATTTGAATGGCCATGTAATAAGAAGCAATGTGAAATGACCTTATATGGTCATGGGCATTGTTCCAACTCTGGACAGCTGTCATTTGCTGCTATTGTTAAGTAACTGTTTGATACCGTACACAACAGCGCTTCACTTTCGCGTGCATGCTGAGAGTAGAATAATGGTAATGGAGAGGTAATGGAGAGGCAGGAATTTTGCCCAATAGTTGCTGCAAGCCTTTTAGAATCGACCAATTGGTGTGTGAGAAGGCGGGAATAACAGACAGGGGTTTCAGCAATAAAACTATGCGCACACATCATGCAGTATTAGACCATAAGCACATCATAATGAAACTAAAGCTGAATCCCAGACATTTTCTCAAATTTAGACACTTTTTTCTAATTTTGTAGTAATGCACCAAGAGGTTGCTCATGTGAGAGAACCAGAACTATAATCAAGCAGCTTTGTGTTTTGATGTAACTAACTAGAGTTAGTGTAAAGTTCATTTTAGTCCAATCTACTAACCAGCCTGTACTTTGTGTTTTGATGTAACTGTAACAGATTACAGTTACCAGTTTCCTGTGTCCTGATTACGTAATGCCATTTCATGTATTCTGTTACTCCCCAAGCCTGGATTTAAAATATACACATTGTTTAGCTGGCTAAATCATGCTGGGGGATGCTGATGATCCACTAATGTAAGATAACGATTCACACTTTAAAATAACCTGAACTTTAGTGATCTCAGTCCTCACACTAGCAAGCATTAACATGCTAGCGTGATTAACATGATTTCATATTGCCTGGGGCAGATTTAGCAGTGATCTGCATGGGGGAATTAAATATATTTTTCTCCTGCATTCTGCAGTTTGACAATCAATTATAGAGTAGGATGCTAGTTAGCTAGCAAAGTTGATATTTAAATATGAGTTAGCTGATAGCCAGTAGTCATGTGTTTTGGTAGCTTTCAGCCTGGCTAATACACATTATGACTCGGCTAATGCTCCTAACTGGTTCTGTCTGTGTGTTTCTGTTTGTCATCATAATACTAACTGAGCATTTGAACATTTCAATGGCAAAACATGCCACAAATACACTCCTCTAACTGTTAGAAGATGAGAGCAAGCAGCCAAACTGAGCCTGAGGTAAATTCTCATTGTATTTAATGAAATAATCAGTTGAGTAAACATCCACTGGGAGGCTGTTAGTGTGAAAAAGCGGAAAGGGAAGTCAGTGAGAATGAATTTATAATCACAGCTAAGATCAGAGAAATAAAAATCTGATTTTATATTCACTCAGGACACACAGCCATGCAGCCTGCAGTGTTTTACTGTATCTTCAATCAGGAAAATGTTCTGTATTCGGTGTCTGACGCCATGTCGCTAATAATTCACATGACCACATCAATGACAGTTTTAATGATTATCTCAAACCTTTGCATGGACAGAGTTTAACCTTCACATTGTCTGTAAGATCAAAAAAATAATTTAATTACATCAATGAAGCTGTACCATTAACATTCTCCCAAAACCACTAGCGAGCTGTTGAATTATTCATATTTAGCATTAATGAAGTAAGAAATCTACATTAATAACCTTCTGTGTGATAATCATGACTGCACATCTGAGGGTTAATGCTAATAAATCATTAATCTAGTATTACTGCTGCTGCGATTTATTGATATTTAATTAATTACTCAGAGAGGATGGCTAATTATGGCAGATGAATATTTTACAGCTTGAATGAATTAACATTTAGGTTAAAGCTGAAACTGAAACTGCTCTTCGTTTAGCTATTTGAGGGGAAATTTATTACTTCAATTTGCCCTCGGGTCTCTGTGAACGAAGCCAGTATTAGCCAACGGCATGCTACATTAAAGTGCTGCATTATTTCTTAAAGGAGTGGTTTAGCTGAAATTATAATGTCCAGTGTCCATTTACCCCACATGTAGACATTTGCTAATGTAGTTAACAAGTAATAGAAGTGTATAGCCTCCAGATTAGCACTAGAATTGATTTGTGTGATTGTGTATACACATTTAAAAAGTGTTTGTCTTGCTTGTCCATGAAACAAAACAAAACAACAATAGAAACAGAATTTGTAATGGTTACAATGAGAATTGTATTGGTTTTTATGTAAACTGTAATGGTCCTTGTGGGTCTCTACTGGTAAATAGTTGGCTTCTATTGGTGGCATGTTATGTCTAGTGGATACCGTTAAGGACCACAACTGGTAAAGGTAATGGTAATGGTTTTAGCTGATGGTTTGTAATGGTACTTGTAATGGAAACCATTTGAATTTCCTTGCTGGTTTTTATTGTTTTGTTTTTAATAGCAGGAGTAGCTTGTCTTTCTTAATACTTTCTTCACACATGTACAGTATATAATGAAAAAAAGTCAACTAGGGTACACTGTTACAAAAGCTATACAACCTCAGCTGCATGGATCAGACATCAAGACCACAGCACTGCTTGAAGACAGGAGACAGTTTACATAAACATGGCCCAGCAACACCATTTATATATCGGACAGATTAGCTGAAATATCTCACTGAAACAGTTTACATTACCCATGATGTAAATTAGGCAAAATGTCAGCCATATTGTCTTGCACCTTAATAAATTAATAAATATTACCTGAGTTTTAATGACACAAACCCGTACTATGTTCCTAACTGACCTGAACAACACCAGAAGTACAGAAGCTCTGTGTATGTTGCTGTTATTGTAAAATACTGAGTAACAGGGTGATGTGATGAAGCAGCGTTTTCTGTTATCCCTCCGAACATGATTATTTTCCTATAACAGCTGGTCCATGTGTTTTATTCTTCTTATACCCAGCAATGACAATGATTACCATTTTTAATCATTTTATTAATGAATTGCATGTCATACTTTTTATCCATTTTTAGTTACATTTAATGCTGTCGAACACTGATGATCCAAGTTACTTCCTGTTTCCACATTATAGAAGCTATATATATATATATATATGCTATCCGCAGCCACTCTTTTTTCTCCTTTGATGTTAATATGACCAAACAAAAAAATGCACCTTGTCATGTTACAGAGAAACCGCAAACCATTCTGTATCCTGAAGACTTTCCCATGTCTGAAAACTTAAAGTTACAGCTTTGCCTCTGATTATTAGAGTGCTGACACTGGAGACTCCTTCCATAATGGTTAAATAAACAAATAAACATCCATAGAAATCGTCACCATATAAAAATATGACACGTTTAATCCATTTATTATGTGGAGCGTCTGCCATACGAGTCCATGTGAATTAGTTGCTCAGCATATTATAATGACTGCATTAATATAAATATGTGATTTGCAGCTGCACTATTGTCAGAGCTGCTGTTTTAGAAAACTAATCAACACCTTCTGGCCAATCACAACCCAGAATTCCACGGCACTTTAGGACAGATACAAAAAAAACCCTGAAAGCTTGTTTTATTCATTTTCAGTATTCATTTCACATTTCAGTTATCATCGAAGTTAAATACAAGAAATTTAATTCTAGTGGGAGTTCAGAAGAGATCACTAATACTTACCAGAGATAAAATTACCTGTTACGCGTATTACACCAATTAACACACACACACACACACACACACACATTCTAGAAATACCTGTGACTTTGATAAACAGTCAGCCGTGTGTGTGTGTGTGTTTTCCCACAGCACTTGTTCTTACGACAAACTTCCGGCCCAAAACACAGTGTTGCCGCGGTAACATTGCATGTCACCAAGCAGTTGTAGGTGAAGTGAAAGTGGGTGGCGCTACTTTCACCTGAGTTACCTTTGTACCGTAGCCACAGCAACTCCATAGGTGTGTGCAGGTGTGTGTATGTGTGCGTGTGTGTTTTCCCACAGCACTTGCTCTTACGACACACTTCCGGCCCAAAACACAGTGTTGCCGCGGTAACATTGCATGTCACCAAGCAGTTGTAGGTGAAGTGAAAGTGGGCGGCGCTACTTTTACCTGATTTATCTTTGTACCATACCCACAGCAACTCCATAAGTGTGCGTGCGTGCGTGTGGGTGGGTGGGTGGGTGGGTGTGCATGTGTGTGCATGTGTGTGTGTGAGAGAGAGAGACAGAGAGAGAGAGAATGTACATTCCAGAGGGCACACCCAGGGTTTCCCTTGCTGTGTTGATGCTGACGTTGGTATTGCCGTAGCAACCAGGTGCACCTCATTGTTGATTTGGGGAATCCTTCTGTCAGCTCCATACTAATGAAAGACCTGTATGTGTGTGTGTGTGTTTATAGATAGATAAAGGACATTCCACAGATCATAGCGCCCTCTAAAGGATGTCTGAGGTCCATGCTCAGTCCAGTTACCATGGAAATAGTCAAGGGGCGGGGCAAACACAGAGCATTGTTTTCATTCAGAACACTTTTCACTTCAGTTTATGTTGTTTGTTTAATAAATTACATTACATTACTCTCTCTCTCTCTCTCTCTCTCTCTCTCTCTCTCTCTCACTCTCTCTTTCTGTCTTTTGGTTAAGAACTATGTTAAAAGTTCTTACATTTGAGAAAGATTTTAAGCATGTCATCATACAATCAATTTCAGATGTATTATACAAAACTATTTGGAAACTTATGCCACATTTACAAATCTATGAATTTCACTGCATTAGAAAACATATCAAACCAATATGTTGGCATTTATTTTACAGAAAGATAACACAAACACTTTTAAAGAAACACCCCCCATCCCCCAAATAGATTACACTTAAAAAGTGCAAAAGTGGCTAAAAGATCAAAGTTACAGTGTTTTAGTATTTAGTTTGCCATCCTTTGTTTCATAAAGCCTCTTGACAACATCTGGCCATGGAATCATCCAGAACGCAGCTTTACTTCCCACTTCTAAGTAATTTTCACAATTACTTTTAACCAGCTGGCCCCAAGATTATTGATAATGATAATAATGGATTTATTAGCCAATTACCTTCAATTTAATAAAGGTGCCCCTAGCAGAGTAATCACATTGTGTAGTTCATCAAATTACAAACAGGTTGAAAATGTAAAATGTATCATATGTAATTGAATCACATGAAAATTAATTACAGGTAAATGAATCACATGCATGAATATGAATCACATGAAAATGAATCATATGAAAATGAATAAATAAACAAAGGCAAAAAAAATTACAAACAGGTTTTTTAATCTAATTTTGAACAGTATATATATATATATATACAGTGCCTTGCGAAAGTATTCGGCCCCCTTGAACTTTTCAGCCTTTTGCCACATTTCAGGCTTCAAACATAAAGATATAAAATTTTATCACTGATGGTGATAAATAGAATCCACCTGTATGTAATCAAGTCTCTGTATAAATGCACCTGCTCTGTGATAGTCTCAGGGTTCTGTTGAAAGCGCAAAGAGCATCATGAAGACCAAGGAACACACATCAAAGATATCCATAAAAAGGCTTGTGGCAAACTTTAGACGAGACTAAAGTTTGCCACAAGCCTTTTTATGGATATCTTTGAGAAATGGCTTTCTTCTTGCCACTCTTCCATAAAGGCCAGATTTGTGCAATGTACCACTGATTGTTGTCCTATGGACAGACTCTCCCACCTCAGCTGTAGTTCTCTGCAGTTCATCCAGAGTGATCATGGGCCTCTTGGCTGCATCTCTGATCAGTCTTCTCCTTGTCTGAGCTGAAAGTTTAGAGGGACGGCCAGGTCTTGGTAGATTTGCAGTGGTCTGATACTCCTTCCATTTCAAAATGATCGCTTGCACTGTGCTCCTTGGGAGGTTTAAAGCTTGGGAAATCTTTTTGTATCCAAATCCGGCTTTAAACTTCTCCACAACAGTATTACAGACTTGCCTGGTGTGTTCCTTGGTCTTCATGATGCTCTCTGCGCTTTCAACAGAACCCTGAGACTATCACAGAGCAGGTGCATTTATACAGAGACTTGATTACACACAGGTGGATTCTATTTATCACCATCAGTCATTTAGGACAACATTGGATCATTCAGAGATCCTCGCTGAACTTCTGGAGTGAGTTTGCTGCACTGAAAGTAAAGGAGCCGAATAATTTTCGCACCACTTTTCAGTTTTTTATTTGCTAAAAAAGTTTAAAATATCCAATAGATTTCGTTCCACTTCACAATTGTGTCCCACTTGTTGGTGATTCTTCACAAAAAAAGTTACATTTTATATCTTTATGTTTGAAGCCTGAAATGTGGCAAAAGGCTGAAAAGTTCAAGGGGCGAATACTTTCATGAGCACTGTATATATGTATATATATATATATATATATATATATATATATATATATATATATATATATATATATATATATATATATATATATTTTTTGTTTTGTGTGTGTGTGTGTGTTTGTGTGTGTGTGTGTGTGTGTGTGTGTGTGTGTGTGTGTGTTAATTAATAAGTTTAAGTGTAATCTATTTTTATGGGAAATGTTTTGCTTGAAAAGTGTGCTTGTTGCATCTTTCTTTAAATACATGCCCCTTGGTTTGACATGTTTTCTAATGTGGTGAAATTCTTTTGTGTTTTTCATTTGTATGTGTCATTTCAAGTGTCCAAAAACTTATTGGCGCCACAGTGTTTATTCACTGTTTGATTTTGGAAAAGCACTTCATAAGCTAATCCACATCAAAACTTTGTGACCTGTTTGTGGTGAATAACTGCTGAAATTTGCTATCACAATACACCAGATTGCACTACTGTACCCTAATCCTGCTGGCTAATATGCTACTTAGCAGTTACCATATGAAATTAGCACTTTCATACACTGAGCTCACACACTCAGTGTACAGTCAGAATTCAGTCCTGACAGACACACATACACTCAACACGACATCCAGCCACCTCCATGAACGTGTGCGTGTTCACAGGAATTTGTCAGTGTGCAGTCGCCCCCTGGTGAGGGTTTTCAGCAGTGGCAATAAAAAAAAGTAAAAAATAGACTTCCACTGAGATTCTTCACTGAACATATTCTCATAAACTGTATAAGCGTAGAGCATTGTACAAAATACAGTGTGGAATTACAATTACACGTAGTCTAAATACTCTGAGACCAAGTTTCAAAATATACAAATACAAAAATCATTATCTACAAAAGAATTTACACAATACAAAAAAGTACAGTGAGTTACAGAACATGTCAATACCTCCAACAAAAAGCAATGGTAAATCCAGTAAATTATACCATCAATCATTTCAATTAATAAAGGGATTACAGTATCAAAAAAATCTGTCTGTGTTCAATATTTATGGTTTATGCTACTTTATACTACATACATAAGAGCTCATTTATCCTTTGTGCATTGTGTCTAGGTAGTGTACAAGTGTAGCACAGGAATTTCACTATATAGATGCTTAAAGCACTCTTTATGCACGACAATAAACGTGAAACTTGAAACACACACACACACACACAAATAAAAATATTTAAATATATGAAGAATAGAATGGAGAAATGCAAATAATATGGTAGTGCAAACGGCTTGAAGTCCATAGGATGATTATGTGGTGCAAAGATTTATTTAAAAATAGCAGTGACGGGCAGGAAAAAAGAAAAGAAAAATATAAAATACAAAAATATATGACAAAAGTGTGTGTAACAAGAGAGTAAAAGTACAATAATTAAAACAATATCTCAGTAATGTGCCAGTAAAATAAGGTAAGTAAACTCTACTGTACTGCTGCTGTACAGCTCACTATGCTCCTCTAGGGGGTGACTCCTTCACACAACTCTGTCTGTCTGTCTGTAATAAATCATAAATAAATGAAAAAACACACACACACACACACACACACACACACACACACACACTGTCAAAGCAAGACTATTAGACATACTACGATGTCCTGATCTGCATCACACGCTTCACAATTCACACAATCCTTACAGTTTAGTGACACCTCATTTGTCTCTGACATCAAAACCCAGGGAGAAGATGATCTTTGACCTTTTACAGGAGTAAATGAAGCCATTGTCTGCGTTTGGGAATTCTGAGTTTGCACAGTGGTGAACTATCTTACACACACACACACACACACACGCACACAAATGTGCTAATCACTAAGCACCGTGCCCTGCAGAATGTAGTCGTTTTCTTCAATCATTGATCATTCATTAGAAGATCTTGATCTCCTTATCTGATATGGAGACTATATTATCACTCAGTATGTTATAGAATTTGGTCAAGATTATATTGGGGTCTGACAAGTAATCTTAAAAGAAATCATACAGTGTAAAACCGCCAACTTATAGAGTACAGTGCTAATCCTCCTTTCTGTAGGGGACACACTTTGCCAGAACAGCACACATGCTCCCTACTTAGGGGCCCTCCTGTGGAGTGGAATGTAGGAGTGAGAGGGATTCTGAAGGGATTATGATAACAATATAATGCATGTTGAAGATATTGTGTGTGTGTGTGTGTGTGTGTGTGTGTGTTTCTCAGTCAGCTGATTCACATTCCAGAAGATCAAAGCAGAACGTGGGAAGTTGGAACATAGAATTATGCCATTTTCAACCTCCATGCTTTTGAGCTACAAAGAGGGAAAAAAACATGAACGCCTCCATGTTTGTCTTTTGTTAGCACCAGTCTAGCCAGCTAATTGTGAACAGTGATGAATTTACCTCCTCCAAGAGTGTACAGCATAACTCATTAAAAAGTATACAAGCTCTACTTTGTTTACTGTTTGTGCTTTGAGCAGCCATGTTAATTTGACGGCTCTGACGTTTATTTGTTTGTTTGTTTTTCGTAGTTGGAGGTTGGAAATTCTGATGGTGCAGTCGTCATGTCGGAAAGATCATATTTATGAGTTGAACGCACATGATCGACACCACAAAGTTGTAATTACGAGTGGGAAAACCCGTTTTTCAGATTTTCTTTGTGTCGGAGGCATGTCAGTAAGAAAACATGGTGGACTCGATGGACTTTATGATCTGTAGTTGACGGTAAATTTGTTGAAATTGAATGTGTACTCGCCTCAGAAGCTGATTTCAGTTATTATGTATTTGGTTTATGCAGCAAGTTATTATCAGGCTTTTTCATTTTCAATAAAAACAAGCTAACTGCACGCACAAAATGTAATAGTAATGTAGAAGTACGATATAATATGTAAAGATAAAGTCTACAGTGGCTTCATAAATTGATTAAAAACATTAAAAAGCAAAACACACCTGATGCGCATTCTTTGGTCTTAATTTTCTAGGAGTAGAGTTTTTAAAAAAACCTTGCTTTATTTGTTTGTGGTTAATTAAGAGAAGGTACACCGCCATATTGCTCCGACCAAAGTGACTTGAGCACGTCTGACATCGTAATTATGACTTCCCAGGAAGACTTGAATGCACAGTAAACCCTGAGTGTGTCAGTGTCACGTCTACGCCAGAATCAGTGTCCAACTACAGTACCCATAACACCACGTGGCCTACAAGCATGGCCGCCAAGGACTTCAATTCCCATCACACACATTCAAATTCACATGATCACTTATCATGCACACCTGGATACAATTTCACCCACAGTTCATAAGGCCTCACAGTGATTTAAGTCATTGGGAACTACATGCTCTGTGTTTTCCTACCAGTCATTACCAAGCCTTATAACAAGCCAAGACTACAGTCATAGTCCGTTCTGGTTCTGATCTTGTTTCTGGTTTCCTTGACTTTGATCTTCGCCTAGCCCCGCTGTTCCTACATCGTCTGACCTTTGCCTGCGTACTGACCTTGTTTTTGTCTCATGTTTTCGATTTGCCTGCAAGCTTGTTTAATAAAGCTTTTGTTTACCAGCATCTGCGACCATTTCTGCCTGCTGGTCAGAGGCGAGGTGGGGTCCTTCTGTCACACTCCAAGACATTTCTCAAAACTAACATCTCGAAACACGACATCAGCACCCATAGGAATGCTTTAGCCACAAATGATAAACATCCACAATGTTCCTTTACTCCAAATGTTACTCATACGGCATGTTGTAAAGGTGATGTGATGTGATGATTTACCCATACAGATATAGTTCACCAGGAGGCACGGTGACTTAGTGGTTAGCATGTTTGCCTCTTTGGGAGTACCTCTGGGTAGCCCGGTTTCCTCCCCCAATCCAATGACATGCATTGTATGTTGATTGCTATGTACAAATTGTCCACTGTGTGTGAATGTGTGTGCGATTGTGCCCTGTAATATGTCGGCACCCTTGGCACCCAGGCCTTCTGCCTAAAGTTTCCTGGGGTAGGAGATAGGCTCCAGGCTCCCTTGTGACCCTAGGATATGTGGTATGGCTAGTGGATGGATGGATACAATGCACCAGGCTAAACTGAAGGCTTCTATTAGTAGCCTCATAGCTCATAGTGCAAAACCTGATAACTATACTACACACACTAAAGTAAAAGGGACACTGGGAAACTGAACTGCTTTTAGCTGAACTGCTGCTCCCATCAGGGAAATGCTAATGGATCCTGAGGACCAACACGGAGAGACTCTGGAGAAGTTTCTACCCTCAGGCATATTCCTAGCTCACACACAACACACAAATTACACTATAGATAAAAGAAAAGAATAAATGATTATACTTTATAGATAAACTCTGTATATCTGCTCCCACACATCATATTCTTTGTATTCCATTTTTTTTCCACATCATATTCCCTACGGTCCATTAGGACTGTGTAGGAATATATTTATCCTATAGTCCATTATATTTATATTTATCCTACAGTCTATTATATTTGATTACATCTACTGCATTTTATTATTTTACTGCATTCTATTTTATCATGTGTGTGTATCCTTAGTCAGTGTTGGTCTGTTTGTTATTGCACTGTGGAAGGAAAAAAATTTCACTACATTATGTCACATGTATGTAATATGTATTTGACAAATACAGTAAAGAACCTTGAACCTATGTGAGTCTGATTATTTACATATACGGTGTGTGTCCTTATACTGCATATAGAAAAAGAATCTGTAAACATTTACTTATTTTACTAACATTTAGAGAGAGAAAGACAGAGAGAGACATAGACAAAGGGAGAGTGAAACCTCAGTGAAATGACCCCAGGACAGAGAGAGAGACACACAAATGGAGACAGACAGATGGAGAGAGACAGTTGTTCCACAGCAGCTGCTCTGGTTCCAGATACACTTATCTTTCCACACTGAGCTAACATTTTCAGGATAAAATCTCAGCCTGCGACGTCATACCGAGGGATGAGAGACAAAATGAGACAGGGAGTGAGAGAGACGGTGAGTAACAGTCTTCTCACTTTATCAGACCAGTTATAAACCCATTATAGACATGCGTTCGACATGTGCATTCCAGCATGCGTGACTTTACTGTGAGATAATTACGCGTGTGTGTGTGATGTGTGAGCGTGTGTGCAGCAGTTCAGTCGCATGTCTGAGCAAAGAGGAAACTCGTGGCAGGGGAGAGGGTTGATGGTGGGTGAGGGGCAGTTCGGGTGAGGGGTGGGGGTTGGAGAGATGGTGTGGGGGAGGGTGGAGTGAAGTGGGGGTCTCATTCTTTTCTCCTTTTGTTCTGAAAGCGCATTTTGCATTCTCCTACTACAACTGCCCTTCACGACCAGGCTTGGGGAGTAATGGAATACATGTCACCATGTGTTTCTTTAAAACTGTCTTCATTATTTAATTATGCCAGCATCATTATTGAGTCATTAATATGACTATGACTAATGATTATTTACCGATTATTTCCTTCATCATTTCAGTCGCTATTTATTTATGTATTTACAGTATATTTGTGTTTATATTTGTATGGGCAGTCATTATTTACTGATTAATTGACGGTGTTTTATAGTCATATGTCTTCAAGGTGGTCAATAAAGTCTCTTCTACAGCAGTCACTCTGAGATGTGTATAACTGGACCAGAACCCTAACCCTATGTTCACATTATTAGGCTAGAATTAGTCGCTTGTAGTTGGTCGCTTGTGGGCGTGCAGTAAACGCTGTTGTTGTGTTGTTGCTTGTGGGTGTGGCTGGTGCAGCATGTTGTTTTTTGTTTTTTTCCAGTTTGAAATGGTAGTACTTATATATACTATAGCTTCTAAAACGAACCAGTTAACATTAATTACGCACTAATCAGTGTGAAAATTTGTTGTTTGATTTACATTTTATGTGCTAGGCTTCGTACTAGTTTCATTAGAAAAGGAAGTAACTGTAACTATACTAGTTACCTACTCCCACAAGAGGAATCTTTTGAGAACTCTTTCTGACTCTCTCCCTCTCTTTCTGACTCTCTCCCTATCTCTCTGACTCTCTCCCTCACTCTTTAACTCTCTCTCTCTCTCTCTCCCTCTCTCTCTGACTCTCTCCCCCCTCTCTCTCTGACTCTCTCCCTATCTCTCTGACTCTCTCCCTCACTCTTTGACTCTCTCTCTCTTCTCTCTCTCTCTCTCTCTCTCTCTCTGACTCTCTCCCCCCTCTCTCTCTGACTCTCTCCCCCATCTTTCTCCCTCTCTATCTGACTCTCTCCCCCTCTCTCTCTCCCTCTTTCTCTGACTCTCTCCCCCCTCTCTCTCTGACTCTCTCCCCCTCTTTCTCTCACTCTATCTGACTCTCTCTGACTCTGACTATCTACCCCTCTCTTTCTCTCTCTCTCTATCTGACTCTCTCTCTTTCTGTGACTCTCTCTCTTTCTGACTCTCCCTCTCTCTCTGACTCTCTCTCTCTTCTTGCCCCCCCTCTCTCTCTCTCTCTCTCTGTCTCTGTCACAGCTGTTTGTGGTCAGTATATATTTCCAAACTGAGATCATCACTTAGTTTGTATAAGATGTTATAAATAAGAGAATAAAGCAGTTTGTGGTCAGCAGCTGGTGAATCATAAAATCAGGGCTGTAACGGTACATCGCTAAAAACAGTACACCGTACTAATTACATGTGAACCTGCTGCACGGAGACATTTACTCACACACAACACATGCTACACTCTGAGGTCAACGTAAAAGATTCACTTTTCAACATTCAATAATTGTTAACATTTTTCATACTTAACCTGACACATGTTTCTTAGTTCCCCTCTAATGTACAAAACTCTAAACACATTTCACTCTACATTTAATTTTCTGTATAAAGATAAATGAACAAATGAGGATTTGATTAATGTGTGTATGGTTCTGCCAAACATGTTCAAGCTTTTAGGGCACTGATAGACTGTTTCCAGAGATGTGTGTAACAAACTAGTGTATGTTATTCTATAAATACTGAAGTAAAATAATTCCTTGCTGAAAAGCAAAATAGAAACCCTCATAGAATTTGTAATGGTTTCAATGGTTATAATTGGAATTGTATTGGTTTTAATGGAAACTATAATGGTCCCTGTGGGTCTTTACTGGTAATTTGTTGACTTCTATTGGTGGCATGTTATGTCTAATGGAAACAATTAAGTGCCAATAACGGTAATGCTTTTAATGGTTACCTGATGGTTTGTAGTGGTATTTGTAGTGGAAACCATTAGAATTTCAGTGATGGTTTGTATAGTTTTTCAACAGTGTTATTTTAACTCAATAAATATATATGCAATATCTAATGACACTCTTAGCTAACCAGCTATATGTAAATGTTCATCCCTAAATTAAACCAGCTATAGTTTACTAGCAACTGCTGGAAAATGATAATGTGTGAAAGTGATGTGTGTGTGTGTGTGTGTGTGTGTGTGTGTGTGTGTGTGTGTGTGTGTGTGTGTGTGTGTGTGTGCGTGTGTGTGTGTGTGTGTGTGTGTGTGTGTGTGGGTGTGTATGTGTGCATGTGTGTGTGTGTGTTTGTAAATTTCACTTTGTGATGAACAGACAAAAGGGGGTTAAGTCAGTTACTCAGTGAAAGACAGCTAGACAGTGTTCATATTGTAGCAGCTCTAATAGAACAGAAGCTCAAAATGCATTAAGACACCAAAAATGCAACAGCAACTTGCAACAACAAACCAAATAAAACAAAAGTTCAGAAACACATCAGTATGAACTCAAAATGGAAACAGGAGGTCCTTATTAACCATCACATGCTCGTTGCTGATTGGACACAGTGTATCACAAAAAAAGACAATCACAAAGAAAGAATCTAGACAGCCTAGCAAAAAACAGTTTAATGAGAAGTTATTTATGTTACTATAGTGAGGAGGAATTATTTCTTATGAATAGCCCTGCTTCCTTTTGGTTGAATTTTCAGTGACTTAAGGCTCAAAGTTGTAAAGCTGAAGCATATCTAAAACAACAGCATATTAACACTTTATTGAAGGTGTAATTCATATTAAGTGATTGTTTTGTTTTGAACTGGGATGTCAATTTGACTTGTCATTGTTATGCTGTTATATTTCGGCATAACAAAGTTTTATTTATAAAGAAAAATGATATGTTCTTAATCCTCAGTATGTGAATTTTTATATGTGTAGTACACTGGAAGTGTACATAGGAGTAACTAAGTCTATTTAAAATACAGGTAAATTTCAATTATAAAATGAATACCTAAATAGAAACCTAGTAGTATACTTAAAGTGCAAAAATAATATATAAATAGCAAACTATAAGTATGATGTTAAGTTACAACTTAAAAGTATACTTGCAGTATGAAAACTGTTAAAATAGTTTACTGGGAGTATAATTTACTGAGAGTGTGCTTTTATGAATTAAAAAGTGGGCTAGATGTGTAAAACTAGTAAACTAGCAGTATACCTATAAGTTCACTTGTACAGTATAGTACAGTGTAGTATAGTACACAGTATACTAGCTGTGCGTTCAATGTTTACTACTGTTACACTTAAAGTACAGTTAAAAGTATACTTTTATCAACTAAAAAGTGGGCCGATTTAGTCCCAAGAAGTATTGAAATAGTACACTTACAAGTACATTGATATTAGTATACTCACGACATGAAGTATACTTGGAAAATATAATTGAACTTACTTAACTTTACTTAATAAAATGAACTTGAAGTATACTTCATTGTAAGGGTACCACCGGTAAAAAATGAGCATTAATAAAATATATCACTTGCTTCATTTAGGCTTATATTTCCTCTTTCTTTAAACATCCTCCAGCTCTCCATTTTCCACTTTCCCTCAGACTGACAAACACACTGCAGACAACAAGCATGTGATGTTCAATAAGGACTTTTCTGTTTTCAGATAATGTTGTGTTTTTGGTTTTATTGTTGCGTTAATTACTTAATAAATTGTATTAACTAACTTAAGTTAGCTAATGCATTTTGCACTCATGGGACACTGTACCAAATGGACATTTCTTAACGTAACGAGATGATGGGGAACATCACAGCACATTCGCTGACATTACGTTACGACATTACAATATTTACTGTCAGCTCATTACAGTGTATCAGGACAGAAATCTTTGCGGAAATTTTTGTGTTTCTGTTCAGAGGCTACATGGACAGATGGAGAGAACGAGGGAAGGAATGAGGGAGGGAATGAGAGAGGGAGGGGTGCTGACTTGGCATCTCATGAAAGGTGGAATAAAAAGCCATAATTAGATGTTTGGTTAAATGTAAGCCACACGTCCTGCATCCCCATGGTTTCTATGTTAACTACAAAAATAACATTAATAAATAAGAATCAAGAATTTTTTTAAAAAGAGCCAAAAGTTTCCTTTAAGTTTCTGAGGTTATGGTTAGTGTTAGATTTAGGTGTAGCATATATTTAATTAATAATAGCATTATTTTATCATTTTGTCAATGGAAGGTTCTCACAAGGATAGTAAGACAAACATGTGTGTGTTTCGTAAGTATTCCAAACAATTCGATTATTCTCAGGGTGCACCCTCTTTAACATTCATTACCCCTCAGAGTAACACACATATGCACGCACACTTTAACAATACCGAACTTAAATAATAAAGATGTTCAGAGTGCACTAAAGTATACAAACATGCAGTCAAACGTGGCCTTGTAGCTTCAGTGACCTGTTTTGAGTGATGCATGCGATGGGGGCTGAGTAGTGGAAACCCAGACTGATAGGTTGAGACTGTAATCTAGATTTCACTATGAATTTTAGAATGTCGTCATTGACTGTAACATTCTTGAGGAATGAGTGAGACATGGAATGACCAGCGTAGGTTAGACATGTCGGATTCCTCTGTAATATCAGTCCAATCCAGTGTTGGTTCTGGTGTTGGTATAGATCACGAAGAGTCTGTCAGGCTCCTGTGGATATTAATAAATGAGTGTGAACACCATAGGCTATGATGTCTCTAGCAATTCTTTGTTTATTGGACTTGAGGGGAATTGCATGATTGGCTAATGCTGTTGTGATTGACAAGGGAGAGACAGTACTCCATCCCTTCCACCCAGAGAACACAGTTTTAGGCTCTAAACTCCAACCCAAAGTATGCTGTGGCATCGGTGGGATTTGAGCTCACGATCTTACAATTATAAGGCAACCACTTTTCAATTGCTCCACTCAGAAGCCCTGGAATGTGTTTTTTAAATTAAACATTTCTCATCAGACACTCTGTTTGTGTCTCCTCTGCCACGGGAGAAACGGAAATGTCTTCGACTTATTTAAACAGACATCAAAACACGCACTTTCACTCATTACTATGTTTTATATTCCCCTTGTTTGATGGACAGCTAAACTCCTACTACTGTTTTAAAACACCCCCACTCAAGTCTGTGTGTGTGTGTCCTCTGAACCTCTGGAAACATCTGTGTGTCCTTCCTGCACACTGTAATACCTCTGCTGTTTCTCATTTAATCTGTGTATGGGTGTGTGTGTGTGTGTATGTGTGTGTATTATACGTCTGTCCCAAGCACATGTATTTGTCTTTGAATATAATTAAGGCCTGTGTGAGTGTGTGTGTGTGTGTGTATGTGTGTGTAAGTGATGTAATCCTGAGTTTCCACTTTTATAAGTTAAAAAAGACAGTCTCTCTCTCTCTCTTTCTCTCTCTCTCTCTCTCTCTCTCTCTCTCTCTCTCTCTCTCTCTCTCTCTCACACACACACACACACACACACACACACACACACACGCACACACACACGCACACACACACAAACACAAAACACATCCCTTCTGCTCAAGGGGGTAGCCGAGCAGTGCTTCTCATGGAGGCTACACACACATGCACACACACACACACACACACACACACACACACACACACACACACACACACACACACACACACACACACACACACACACACACACACACACACACACACACACACACACACACAGACACACACACACACTGAGGTTGTCATTATCATTAACCGCTGCACAGATATTAAAATAATTACAGTGATATCACTGAGGTCATTTCAAGTTTATCACTGAAACACCAAACTGTACAATCTTAGACACCGGTGTGTGTGGGTGATGGTACAGTCCGGTATCATGCAGTAGGAGGGTCATTCATCCTGTGTAGCCTCTGTTTCACTCATCAGCGACTCCTATTATGACATTAGTAGTCTTATTGTTAGTATTACAAGCTCCACCTTCAAAATGTAATAGTCCAAAGAAAAATACCAGCACAGGAACAGGATGTGGCTTCACTCAGCTTCCTCTTGTGGAGGTGTAATTATTGTGCTAATTATCTGTATGTGTTTTCAAAGCAGAACTCTGTGTGTAATATCACACTCCAGTTGTTTTGTTAAGATGTCATTAGAAATGTCATGAAAAACATTTTTTACCCTGTTATCTCTTATCCTGATCACCTCTGATTTAAAAAAAGAAGGTATGTTCCCTTATTATGCATTTTATAATACGTAAAAAAAAATTTTTTACAAGACCCCAGAATATGGGGATGTCACCTCATACCAGGGGCAGCACTTACAGTGATATTGGCACCCTTGGTAAATATGAGCAAAGAGTGTACTTGTCTTTATTTGTCTTAAATTGTCTTTATTGTTTAACCTTTTGATCTTTTGTTCAAAAATTCACAAAAATACTCAACACAGGTTTCCAAAAAAAAAAATAATAATAATAATCTTTCTCAGGTATAAGTGTGCAGCAATTATTGGCAGCCCTTTGAATTCACGTGAGAAAATATATTTCAAGTATATTTCCATTGATATTTTATATTAATTTAGCACACCTGGGTGACTAGGAACAGGAAATCATTCAGCCATGACTTCCTCTTTTACAGGGGAATAAATCTGAGGCAACACATAGGCCAAATTTCCTTAGTTATTCATAACAGTGGGTTAAACAAAGGAATATAGCTGTGATGTACGGCAAAAGATTGTTGAGCTTCACAAAATAGGAAGTGGTTATAAGAAAATAGCAAAAGCACTGAAAATGCCCATTTCCACCAAAGGTTCATCTGGCCAAAAAATCTCCAAGGATCACAGCTGGAGAATTGTAGAATTTTTTTGCATCTTGGTGTCAGAAAGTCTCCATAACTACAAACCGAAGTCATCTACATCACCACAAGTTGTTTGGAAGTGTTTCAAGACAAAAGCCTCTACTCTCATCCATAAACAAACTCAAACATATCCAGATTACCAGACAGTACTTGAACTTCAAATGGGATCGGGTTCTATGGTCAGATGAAACCAAAATAGAGTTTCTTGGCAATTAACACCAGAGGTGGTTTTGGTGCACACAGAGAGGTAGCCATATGGAAAAGTACCTCATGCCCATGGTTAAATATGGTGGAGGCTCTTTAATGTTTTGGGGCTGTTTTTCTGCCAGAGGACCTGGACATTTTGTTAGGATACATGGCATCATGGACTCTATCAAATATCAACAGATATTAAATAAAAACCTAACTGCCTCTGCCCGAAAGCTTCAAATTGGCCGTGGTTGGATCTTCCAGCAGGACAACGATCCAAAACATACATCAAAATCAACACAAAAATGGTTTACTGACCACAAAATCAAGGTCCTGCCATCCCAGTCCCTGACTTGAAACCCACAGAAAACCTGTGAGGTGAACTGAAGAGGAGAGTCCACCAGAGCTTAAAGGCTCTGGAGAGATTCTGTATGGAGGAATGTTCTCAGATTCCTTGCCATGTATTCTCCGACCTCAACAGGCATTTTTTTGGTAAACCTGTGTTTTGTTAGTAATTGTTTGATATCCAGGAGAGCAGAGGATTTTAGTGATTTTTTTAAACAAAAGATCAAAAGGTTAAACAATAAAGAAGATTTGTATACTATTCTGTGCTCATATTTACCAAGGGTGCCAATATTAGTGGAGAAATTTAATTCCCATACTGTATGACTCTCTATTGTCATATACTGTATAAATATCTCTATTGTCTACACAACACCAGTGGGAGATCAGAGAATATCGTTGTGTATGTGTGCATGTATACATGTGTTTGTATTTACACTGTGTATATGTAAAAAATAAGTACACCCCATGGAAACTGTTGGCTTTTTTGCAAATATCTGGACAAGCGAATATTTGATCATCTATAAAAAGAAGTCGCTTTTCAATAATTTATTCAACAGAAATGTCAAAAGACGTGATATTCCTTTGTGGAAAAAGTAAGTACACCCTTGGACTCAGAAGCTAGTTTTGCCCCCTTTAGCAGAAATAACTTCTTGCAGGAGTTTTGCATAATTGTCCACCAGGCTTGCTGGAATTTTTGACCACTTTTCCATGCAAGATTCTTTCAGTTACAAGATGTTTGAGGGCTTTCTTGCATGTACTGCCCATTTTATTCCAAAAGGCCTGATCTTTGCCTATATGCTCATTGGCAAACTGTACTCTTGCAAAGGCTTTTTCCTGCCACACCTCCCATGCAGGTCAAATGTATGCAATCTCTTTCTGATTGTAGAAACATGCCCTTTGACACCAACAGTTGCATGATTTACTAGCAGATCCTATGATAAAAAAATTTTGTTCTAGGAGACTTCTTTTTGCATCAGACGGTCTGCTCTTGGGCTGAATTTGCTGGGACGGCCAGTCCTGGACAAATTGGCAGTTGTTTGAGATCTGTGCCATTTGCAGTTTATTTTCCTTACAGTGGAATGATGTATTTCAAATAATTTCGAGATATTTTTTAATCCCTTGCCCAACTCATCGGCATCCACACCCTTTTTTTTTTTTTTTACAGAACTCTTTAGACCTTGGCATGATGACACCACACTCCTCAGTAACAAAGAGAACACCAAACACTAGATATGAGAGGGGTATAAATAAGACAGGTTCCACCAGTATTCCCTAAGCAGGTTCTAATCACTGGCTCCCAATCTTGAACACGTCATTCTAATTTTATGGATTTGAAGGTATGATAAATGTAGCGGTATAAAATAAATGTATTATTTTAATTGTAGTGTAGTACTTTATGATGTAGTGTAGTGTTTTAGGGTGTAGTGTAGTGCTTTATTTGTAGTATAGTGTTTTAGGATATAATGTAGTATTTTGCTCTCTCTGTGTGTGTTTGTGTGTGTGTGTGTGTGTCCCTCCCCCCACACTGTTAAGGTTCACACTGCTGTAAGAGGATACCGACTCTATCACACAGAGCTGCTATTATTGTGCATAATTAACACTTTTATGCATTGATCACTGCCATCACATCTCCCCCAGGGTGGGTTTGAGATAGAGGGGGTAACACGGGGTTAATCAGGGTGGAGGGTCAGAAGAGTCACAATCATGTCTATCATGTTGATTCCAAAGATTTCCAGGCTGCACTGTTGATCTCAGTTCTGGGTTTTTGTTGTTATTTTTAATTTAATTAATTTTTTTTGCACTTGTAGCTATTAAATACCTTTCATTTTAATGATTTATTCTTTAATGCCTTATTTTTATAAAGTACTTATTTTATTTCTAATGTATTTTATTCAATGTTTAAGTACATTCTTTATTTAATACAGTGACAACAAGTTTAACAGTTAAACATGACTCTTGGTGGGTTTGAGTGTAAACGTGGAGTTTTGGCATGGAGCTGTTTGAAGACTGTTAAAGATTTTAAGTGTTTAAGAATCAGCAGTGATCTACTTTAGCGAGCCTGTAACTTTCACACACTCACAGCAGGCCGTCTTGTGATTGTATGTGTGTGTGTGTGTGTGTGTGTGTGTGTGTGTGTGTGTGTGTGTGTGTGTGTGTGTGTGTGTGTGTGTGTGTGTGTTTGTCTGTTCTCTTTGTATTTTCCCTGTTAAGCAGCCAGTCATGACAGCATGGAAACTTCATGAGTGGCTGCATTTGTAATTTGTGTGTGAGTGTATCTGCAGGTAGAGCTGATACAAAAACACACACACACACACACAACACACACACACACACAACAAGTCTTCAAATCCAGCTGTCGTTTTCCTGGTTGGCCTCAGGTCAGTGTGAAAGGATTTGAAACAAAGCCAATAGAATTGGGACCAAGGATTAAGACACAGCCCACTGATCACTCACTGAGAGAGAGAGAGAGAGTGAGAGAGAGAGAGAGAGAGAGAGAGTGAGACACGGAGAGAGAGACTTCTGGTCTGTGTGTAGCCTGTGTTCAGAGCTGAAGAATGGACTTTCCTGCTAACACTGTAGGACTTTGATGGACGTGGGGGCGGGATCTGGTATGGGGGTTGCCTTGGTGACGTGGAGGGGGTGGAGTCGGAGGAGTAGACAGTGCAGTGGGGGATTTTCTCGGTCAGTTTGTGTGAGGGAGAAGTGTGGTCGTGACTTGGATATGGACACAGAAAGCACACACTGAACAGGTCAGACTAATAAATCAGGGAATTTGATCAACTACTTTCATGTTGATTCTCTTTGAAGATTTAATTTCACTGGATCTTCTTTGATGTTTGATTTCACTGGATCTCCTTTGGTGTTTTGATTTTTTTTATTTCATTTCATATTGTTTGATTTATGTTTTGGCTCTCAGTGCATGATGCCCATTGAAGGATTTTAGCTCTGTATAGTGTGTTAGTGTGATTGTGTCGTGTGTTTTAGTAGTGTAGTGTCTTGTGTTGTGGGCCATAGTAGTGTGTAATGTGATTATGTAGTGTGTATTGCTTTATAGTAGGTTGTAGTATCCAATAATAGTGTGTAGTGTGATTAAGAAGTGTGTAGTATGTTATTTAGTGCGTAGTGCACTATATTAGTATATAATATGTAACTATAGTAATTTGCAATGTGCCATAGTAGTGTCTTTAGTGATTGTGTGGTGTGTTATAGTAGTGTGTAGTGTGATTGTGTAGTGTGTTACTGTAGCGTGTAGTACACTATAGTAGGGTATAATATATAAGTATAATAGTTAGTAGAGTGCTTTAGAATTGTATAGTAGTGACATTGTCTAGTGTGTTACTGTAGTGTGTAGTGCACTATAGTAGTGTATAATATATATCTATAATAGTGGGATATGCAAAAAAAAATAATTTCACTGTGCTGTAATATATATGTGACAAATAAAGGCTTCTTCTTCTAGTTTGTAGTGTGCTATAGTAGTTTGTAGTACTGTTATAGTAGGATGTATTGTGATATGGTAATGTTCTACAGCAGTGTGCGGATGTAGTTTTTTATGATGTTGTGTAGTATTTTAGGGTGTAGTGTAATACTTTAGGGTATATTGTAGTATTTTAAGATGCAATGTATTAAATTGGGGTAGTGTAGTGTTTATTAACATGCCAACCCCACATTAGTTAAATAAATAACTAAAAAATGACACTGGCCCTGACACCTCTACTCTGCACACTTTGCTTCTCTAGAACTCAGTTATAAATCTTGCATGGTAGAACTATTTGTATTGTTCGCCGCTTGATATATCGCTTTGGTTGTATTTCCTCATTTGGTGGTTGCTTTAGATAAAAGCATCTGTTGAATGAATAAATGTAAATGTATTATTGTGTACTGTAATATTTTAGGATGTAGTGCAGTATTTTAAGATGCAGTATATTACAATGTTGTGCAGCATTTCACGATGTAATGTAGTTTTTTTGGGATGTAGTGTAGTACTTTAGGGTGTAGTATTGTAGATAGTAGTTAGTATTCTAGAATATATTGTAGTATTTAATGTGCAGTGTAGTATTTCAGTGTGTGGTGCATTGTAGGATGCAACTTACTGTAGCATTTTAAGGGTAAAATTTTATGGTGCAAAGACGTATTTTAGGGTGTAGCAGGGTATTTTAGAAAGTAGTGTGGTATTTCAGGTGTGTGGTGTAGTATTTGAGGATGTATTGTTTTATATGTATTGTAGGATGTACTGTAGTATTTTAGGGTGTAGTTTAGTAATTTAAGATGCAATGTAGTATTTCAGTGTGTGATATAGTATATTAGGATGTATTGTTGTATTTTAGGGTGTAGAGTAATATTTTAGGGTGTAGTGTAGTAATTTAAGATGAAGTGTAGTATTTCAGTGTGTGGTGTAGTATTTTAGGATGTACTGTTTTACTTTAGGGTGTAATGTGTAGTATTTTAAAATGTAGTGTAGTATTTGATGATATGCTACATAAATGCAGTGATGAAATATGCATTAGTGAATCTGTACATTAGTGAATCTGTACATTAGTAAATGTATGCATTAGTAAATCTGTTCAGTAGTGAATGTATACATTAGTGAATCTGTACATTAGTGAATCTGTACATTAGTAAATGTATGCATTAGTGAATCTGTTCATTAGTAAATGTATACATTAATGAATCTGTACATTGCTGAATGTATACATTCGTGAATATGTTCATTAGTAAATCTCTACATTAGTGAATCTCTTCATTAGTAAATGTATACATTCGTGAATCTGTACATTAGTAAATCTGTACATTAGTAAATCTGTACATTAGTAAATTTATACATCAGTGAATCTGTTCATTAGTAAATGTATACATTAGTGAATCTGTTCATTAGTAAATGTGTACATTAGTAAATGTATACATTAGTGAATCTGTTCATTAGTAAATCTGTACATTAGTGAATCTGTTTATTAGTAAATGTATATACAGTATTAGTGAATCTCTTCATTAGTAAATGTATACATTAGTGAATCTGTTCATTAGTAAATCTGTACATTAGTAAATGTATACATTAGTGAATCTGTTCATTAGTAAATCTGTACATTAGTGAATCTGTTTATTAGTAAATGTATATATTAGTGAATCTCTTCATTAGTAAATGTATACATTAGTGAATCTGTTCATTAGTAAATCTGTACATTAGTAAATCTGTACATTAGTAAATCTGTTCATTAGTAAATCTGTTCATTAGTAAATCTGTACATTAGTGAGTCTGTTCTTTAGTAAATGTATACATTAGTGAATCTGTACATTAGTAAATGTATACATTAGTAAATCTGTACATTAGTGTATGTGTACCTTATTGAATCTGCACATCAGTGAATCTGTGCATTAGTAAATGTATACATATCAGTGAATCTGTACAAGAATGAATCATTAGATTATTGAATCTGTACATTAATGAATCTGTACATTAGTGAATCTGCAGCTTAGTACACTTAATACAGTATATTCAGACCTAAATTAATTAAATCTCCAGGGTGCTGAGGGGGTTGGGCCAGTGAGAATTTCTAGAGTGCAGTGGGGTGGGGCCAGTACAGAGTTCATGTGTAATAAAACAACTTGCAAAATCAACACATATGAAGATAAGTTTGTGTTATGAACATTGACAAAACCAGGTGTTGATCTCTCTCATCTCTCTCTCTCTCTCTGAGCTGTTCCCTAAATCCCTAAAGCTGTGCATTGGTCCTACAGTTACTCCCCTGTCCTCAGCCCTCCTGCAGTTTGTGTACAGTGTATCCAGGCTGACTGTATTGTTATGGTTTCCTATAACTGTGTGACTTCCTGTGTTTGTGTGTTTGTGTGTGTGTGTGTGTGTGTGGTTTATCCTTTGCATCACAGTCAATATCAAGCGTTGTAATAGAAATGTATAAAGGTTTAAACACACTGCATTAACGTTTGGTACATGATTTACTAACACATTTAATCAGATACCAGGGATCAGTCTTGATTTACAGATCTAATGTAAATTTCTAATGTTTTAGCACACCTAAGGAATCTGATTTAATACAGGAGCAGAATGATTCTGAGTAACAAGATCAATCCAATCGATAGTGTGTGGTGTGTGTGTGTGTGTGCGCGCGTGCGGGTGTGTGTGTTTGACTATTATTTGTGTTTATGTTACAATGAAATCCAGCGAGCACAATAAGCACCGGTCTGCAATATATGAAGCTGAGCATGTGTACAATTGTACACACACACACACACACACACACACACACACACACACACACACACACACACACACAGACATACTGTATATACACACACACAGTACATAGCTGCAGCTGTGGGAATCAGCACAACACATACACTTACTAATGGATGGATAGATAATAGATGGATTGAGATGCAGGATAAAGATGAGGATGTGTAGATGGGAAAATGATGGATGGATGAATAGAAAAATTTATATAAGAATGGATAGATAATGTGTTGGTGTCTATCCATGATTCACTTAATCTCTCTCTCTCTCTCTCTCTCACACACACACACACACACACACTGCAGGTGCTGTAGACAAGTTGAAAAGTGTAGAAAAGTTCTAAATTCTGTACAGCCTCTTCTGCCCCAGCTGAGAAAACACCAGAGCACTCTCCTCTGTCTTTCAGAATACACACACACACACACACACACACACACACACACACACAGAGCTGATTTCCACCCTTCCTGCATAAGAACCCTGTAATCTACAGTGCTCCCTCTTTCTCTCCCTCTGTGTGTGTGTTGTGCACACGTTTAATTATATCTTTTCTCTGTTCTGCATTTCTTCCATCCAAGTGCAGATCTGACACACACTGACCTGCGCATAGATAGGAAAAGAGGTGAAGAAATAAAAGCAAAAAGAAGAGATAGACAGAGGAGAGGAGAAGGTCCTTAACTTCAGCATTACACTACATTAATGCACATCAACACCTCGCTAACACATACTAACACTACACTCACACTACACTCACACCAACTCCAAACTAATATACACTAACACTACACTAACACATACCAACACTACACTCACACCAATACTACACTACACTCACACCAACACTAACACACACCAACACTAAACTACACACACTAACACACACTGACAATGCATTAACATACACTAACACTATGCTAACAGAGACCAACACTGAACTCAAACAGCAACCATACACAAGCACACACTATCGCTGCACTCAAACAGCAACTATACACAAAAACACACCAACAGTACACTAAGACACACCAACACACACCCTGTCACACAACACCTCTACACTAAAAGAGGGAGTAGAAGAAGCAAAAGAGGGATAATGAATGATAGATGATGGATGACATGTTTCTGTGGTTCTGATTTAAAGAGATTAGAGAGGTTTAGAAGAAACCTGAGACTGTTAATCTCTCAACAGTGTGTGTGTGTGTGTGTGTGTGTGTGTGTGTGTGTATGTGTATGTGTGTGTGTGTGTTCTGGAGGCAAACATAAACACTGTTATCAGCTGCAGACAGACCAGTGCTCACTGTAGGAGGGAATTAAATTACACACACATGCTGCGAGTGAGTGTGTGTGTGTGTGTGTGTGTGTGTTACATACTTGATTATTAGTGTGTATTTCTTTTTCTGTCTGTATCTATCACTACATCGAGAAGTATATGAAGTGCTCATGGCTGTGCCCTACACCCTATAAAGGCACGTAGTATATATTTAGAAGTCGAAAGTTACAGACAGTGGTTTCCTGTCAGCTAGCGTTATCAAACAATATTTAAGTAGCTAATTAAATGATGTCACTGTGAGTGGTGAACACTGATGATGTCATGGCACACAGTCACAGTTCCCCATTACTGACCATAATGTGAATGTGGTCTGTACTGAAACTGCACTTGTGTTAAAGGAGTGTAGAATGAAGGGTCCATCAGTCGCTGCCTCTGTTTGTAAAACTTCCATTTGGTAGGATCCTAAAAACATTACAGCCTTCCATCCATCCTATGTAGTTATTATTCAGCCACATCAGTGGCCTAAGTTGGTGTCGTTTAATTTTCACTTTTAGACTCAAAAATGACTCATGACACTTTCCCGCAAAAATAACGAGACGGTGTTTGTTTAAACCAAAACTAACCTGACCTCCTGTATGTGTGTGTTTGTGTAGGAGAGACAGACGGCCATGATCTCGCTTCCTTAGTAGGATGTAGGAGAAAAAGAGGAGAGGCTGAAGAAGGAAAAAAGAGACAGACAGCGAGAAGAACGACAGAATTATAATATTTTTAGGAAAGAAGACAAAGAGCTCAACAGGAATCATAAAAGGTTGTGATTTGAAACACCACCTGGAGTGGCTGGTTCACTCTCCACTTTTTCTGCTGCACTTCCTTGTTTTTCTCTGCCTCCACATCCAGGCCCTGCACAATCTTTCACTCAGGCTTCCCCATACATCCCTCCGTCCGACATCATCATGTGTCATGTGATTGTGACGTGCCGCTCCATGCTCTGGACGCTCCTCAGTATCGCCGCAGCCTTCAGCGAGCTCATCGCTTTCCTTAGCACTGATTGGCTCGTGGGGTTCCCACGCATACCTGACTCTGCCTCTGAGGCAACCAGTGAGGCCTACCGCCCCACACTGGGGCTTTTTGGGCGGTGTGTATTTGTTGGCAGAGTCATGTGTGGCCCTTATGCTTTGACATTCAATGAGATCGCGAGCGGATTCTGGAAGGCTGCAGCAATTTTTCTGGCGACGGGAATCCTGCTGCTCAGCGCCGTGGCCTTCACTTCCATTTTCACCATCTGCTTCCAGAGCATCATGAGGAAGAGCATCTTCAATGTGTGTGGACTACTTCAGGGCATCGCAGGTACACAAACAAACACGTGCGTGCACACACACACACAACTACACATTCTGTACACCCAGAGGATTAAAAACTCTTGTCCACTGGGTTCCATGTTGACCTGCAAAATATTCTGTGATGTTCAGGGAAAAAGGGTGTTCTGGATTCACCATTCAGAGTATTCTAGATAAATCACCTGCATGTAGATCATGCTTAAGTTTGCCAGATATTTCTTAAGTAAAATAAGCTAAAAAAAAACACCACAAAAAATCAAGGACAGACATTGTGGACTGAAGAAACCAAATACCATATTTCTTTGCTGAAATACAATATAACATCAAAGCAAGAGACAATCTACAAAGGAAGAATGTATAAAAAATAAATAAATATGATGTGAGGATATACTGTATGATTGAAAAGATGGCAAGGATTGAAATAAAACTTAAAGGACTTTAGTACATTGCCTATATACAGTATTACTGCATAAATAGTCAAGTCAAGTCTACTCAAATGGATTATATTGTCATTTCAACCATATACAGCTAGTACAGTACACAGTGAAAGGAAACAACATTCATCCAGGACCATGGTACAACATAAAATGACACACTAACTACAAGAGATGAAACAGAACTAAAGAAGATCTAGACATTTCTACATAAATTGCAAACATGTGCAAACACAACAAGACCGTACATTGCTACTAAAATGGGACAATGGGTACGGTAAGTGACCGTGTAGTACCGACCAGTCTACAGTTCTAGTGTGAAAGTGTCAGATATAACAGGTAGTACCAAAAAAAAGAATAGAATAGAATAAAAAATCGCTGTAAATGTAAACATAACATCCTATGACATAGTATATAGCAGATTATCTTATACCATACATGGACATAGCAGTTATTGAAATAGCAGCCAGGTAAATAGTATAATCAAGAAATTAAATATGATATTTTTAGTTAGCAGCAAAAGTATAGGTAGTCAGTACAGATTTCAATTTGTAATTAATTGTAATTAATTTGTAATTAATCAGTCCCTCCAGAACCTTACAATTTTTCAATCGCAGAAATGAATGGGCTCCACAATATTCTCAGGAGCTTGCAATTTTTCAAAATTACCACACATTTTATGCAGATTTGGGCCAAGACACGTCATGTGACATCATCAAAACATGCATTCAGCCAAAGCCCTCTACCATTCACATTAGTATGAAAGACTATGCAAAACAATTTCGAACATATGCAATATCGTCAAATCAGGTCCTTTTCAACAACAACAAAAAAACACACACACAAAACTCCACAAATTGCATTGGAAAATTCTGGGAAAAAAAAGCTAAATCAAGTATTTTTCGCCACAGCAATCACACAAAAAAACTCCACTGAATCCTGTACGGACTGATTAATAAAAACCACCACTGCAAATTTGGTTTAATTTAACAATATGGCTTCTGTCCTCATCATCTGACAGCTTATAATATAGCACTTGATCCAGCACATCCTATTGTTTTGTATTTTCTTTTATATTTAAATCACACTCTGACTTTTAACTGTGTGCACAACTTAAGAAAGCCACAATATACTAAAAGAAGGTCTGAAATCATAAAATGTATGCAGGATGTAAGCTATTTTATTGCACGTTTAATTCACTGTTCTGAGTTGTTGAATTGATCAAATAATGCCAGTGTTTTTGTTGTGTGTGTATTATGTAGCGTTAAAAAAATGCTCACTGAGAAAGAAATGATCAGTCTATAATTTTAATGGTAGGTTTATTTGAAGAGTGAGAGTCATGCAAAACATGACTTAGTACTTGGTAATGACTTATTAATGACTTTTAATTTTCAATGCCCTGGCTGAGGGAAGGAGGTTCTCAACCAAAATTTGATGGTACATGGCCCCGTCCATCGTCACTTTGATGCGGTGAAGTTGTCCTGTCCCCTTAGCAGAAAAACACCCCCAAAGCATAATGTTTCCACCTCCATGTTTGACGGTGGGGATGGTGTTCTTGGGGTCATAGGCAGCATTCCTCCTACTCCAAACACGGCGAGTTGAGTTGATGCCAAAGTGCTCCGTTTTGGTCTCGTCTGACCACCAGAGGACAACTGGGTGAAAATGTTGTGGTCAGATGAGACCAAAATGGAGCTCTTTCTAATTACTAAGTCATTATCAAGTACTAAGTCATGTTTTGCAGAGGGGTCAAATACATATTTCCCTCATTAAAATGCAAATCAATTTATAACATTTTTGACATGCGTTTTTCTGGATTTTTTCTCACTGTTCAAATAAACCTACCATTAAAATTATAGACTGATCATTTCTTTGTTAGTGGGCAAACGTACAAAATCAGCAGGGGATCAAATACTTTTTTCCCTCACTGTATACTTTCAGCTCACGTTCAATTCATTCAAAATTTTATCCATAAAATGTACTAGTAATTGAGATAAGCAGTCTTTGATTAAGATATTGTCTTACATTTCAGCTGCTTTTACAAAGTGTCTGCAAATGACAGACCAGACAGACAGTCAGGTTTATACATTATACTGTAAGCAGGGTGATGTCACGTCAGACCTTCCTGCTGTTTAAACATTTACCACTGCAATAAAGCGCCAGCTGCTAAACTAAACTACACTGCTCCCCTGAGTGTGTCTGTGTGCACGCATGTGTGTGTGGGATTCACAAACATTGACCTCATAGAGGTCAGAGGTCAAGCCCAAAGCTCTTTTTAACTTCATACCGATTAAAAGTGAGTCAAAATATTTTTACTCTTGTGTCATCTCCTTTCGGGATTTTCTCTCTTGTTCTCTCTCTTTATCTCTATCTCACACACACACACACACACACACACACACACACACACACGCACACGAAAAGCTGAGCTTTGTTCCAGAATATTATGACTGGACAGGGATGATAACCTGTCTTTTCACATTTAGTCCATTCCACTGAGGTGTGCACTGCATTCTGGGTAAAATCGAGTCTCACATTTTAGCCCTTTAAAAACATGGTGACTGATATGGAAACCTTCTCAAGGTTTCCTCTGCACTAAAGTGCTGGTGTCTCCATGAGTCCCAGTGGAACAGTTTAAATATGCAGTGTTCTGGTGTGATTTGGTCATGATTTTATCCACTCGCTAAACATACTGTAAATATCCACTTTCCACATAGTTCCATAAAACAAGTTAATAATAATAACACTAATAAAAATAATAGAATTCTATATCATTTATGAAAGCATGGATTTTTTTTAAGCACGTTTAGTTGTTTATTATTGCTGGGGAACACATACAAAACATTTCTTGTATTTTATTTTTTATAATTTTAGAAAACAAATAAAACAGGTTGACTAAAAATAAGTAATAATAAGAGTGCATGTAAATATGAGAATGAGATATTAAACAGATTTTTTTTATGAGAGATAAAGTGGATAATTTGGGTAATCTTCATCATCATAATCTTCACAGTATCTGAGAGATTTTACTCCTGTCTGAATCCGTCATATCAAGTAATTCTATACAGGCTACACACAAAAAATGCTTTGGGAACCACTATGCCATATTTTACCTTCTATAAAAGAAGCAGTAGAAATTATCCCAGGTAGTATAAGTGTATCCCGTCACACTGACATGTTGAGAAAATGAGAACACACTCATTTTCCTCAGTTTAAAGAAACTCCAGGAAGCGTTCACGCTTTTCTATTGTTTCCTGAAAACTAAACCTAAGCGGTATGGAAAACAGATGGATGGATGGATGTTTAGATATCTGGGTCAGTGTATGTTTGATTTGTTAGGCTAGGTAAATTGCACTTCACCCAGGATTATGTGAATACCTTTATATACTGGCCATAATTTCATATTAATGTCATGTGAATAATTCCTTTATTGTTTTATTAAGCATGTGCAATGCATTTAATAAACCAATATTTTCCATTGTATATTCTTATGAGGTACAACCTTAACAACTCACTATGTACGTTGATATATTTCCTGATATCATAAGTAGTAAATGATTATTATCCAACTTTCTCATGCTCATGAAATGGATAATCATTATTAGTATAGTATAAATAACAGTATTAGTATGCAATATGCTTTTCTTAACTTCTATATGATAAACAACTCTAGTGTAATGTTGGGTCATACAGTGTGCGTTCTGTAGAAAAGCCACTTAAGAAGTATTGTTCTAGAGTATCAAAAGCCCTGAATTGAAATAAAGAGAGCAGACGAGTGTCAGAAGATCAGAGTATGTGAGCAGCTGAGAGGAAATGAACAGAGAGCTGGTGAAGGTGTTTAGGTGTGAGGGTGATGTTCTCTTGGGGTCTCGTGTGGGTGAGAACTTTATTGGTTCTGAAGAGAGTCTGTAAGGAACACTTTCTAAAAAAGACGGTGTGAGGGGTTCTATTTCCTTTAGTGTGGGTGGGGATACAATCAGTGTGTGTGTGCGTGCATATGTAAGAGGTCATAGATTTTCCTGAGTCTGGGACATTACCCTAATGTGATTGGCTGTTTCTCTCTTAATGATGTCATCACGCTGCTCTTAATTAAGTTGATGGAAACCGAGTTTACATTTTCATTGAACATTTGTGTCATTTGTAGGAAAATCCTATCATGCCTTTTAACTCAACAATCTTACAGGAACAGATAGCCCAGTGGTGACATCATTCTGTGCACGCACACACACACACACACACACACATACATTCACACAGACAGATATTCACACACAGATCATCACAGAGATAAACAATTACTCCCATAAAGATAATCTCACCGACAAATAATCACACACACATACACATGTAATCACACACACACACACACACACACACACACACACACACACACAGAGAGAGAGTTCTACAGCAGAATTTTCAGGGTGCAGCTCTAAGCTGTGACTGAAAAGTAATTACAGCTTTATGCAGCTATGTGACATGCACAGCACTTTGAGACTCATGGTGATGATGGTGTTGAGAAAGATGAAGATGAAGATGATGATGATAAGTGATGATGATGATGAGTGTCATCATAAAAATCTCAAGTTTATTTCTTCTTTTGTGACTTTTATATAATTATGACTCACCCTGTCTCTGTACATATAAGTGTGTGTGTTTGTGTGTGTGTGTGTGTGTGTGTGTGTGTGTGTGTGTGTGTGTGTGTGTGTGTGTGTGTGTGTGTGTGTGTGTGTGTGAATTGAAACCATGCCTCCTATCAGTCAGCAGCGGTTGGGTAACATGTGGAAAGAATTTATGACCCAGTTTTCATTTCCTCATCTGAAACAGAGAGAGAGGGGGGGGGAGAGACAGTCAGGGAGAGTGAGGGAAAGAGAGTCAGGGAGAGAGTGAGACAGTCTGTTTTTCATCTGATGAAGTCTCATTTGTAACTGTTTCCTCTCTCTCTCTCTCTCCCTCTCTTTCTCCCTCTCTCTCTCTCTCTCCTCTCTCTCTCTCTCTCCCCCTCTCTCTCTCTGTGTGTGTGTTCCTGTGCTCACAGGTCTGTTCCTGATCCTGGGCCAGTTGCTGTACGCAGCAGGGTGGGGCAGTGAGAAGGTGAAGCTGTACTGTGGTGTGAACTCGTCTGCGTATAACCCGGCACTGTGCTCAGTGGGCTGGGCTTTTTACACAGCGCTGCTCGGCACTGTGCTCAGCTTTATCAGCGCCGTGTTCAGTGCGCAAGCCGAGATCGCCACGTCCAGCGACAAAGTCCAGGAGGAGATCCAACAGGGAAAAAACCTCATCTGCCTCCTATGAGAGAGACCCACAGGAGAAACAGAGGCCCTGATGTCAGTCACATTAACGGCAGCATGACAGCAATCTAATGACAAGAGAACAAAACCACTTTAATTTCATCTCACTACTAAAACTCTGCTCTTATTGTGTTCTAATGTTGGAGAAAATCCTCCTCCTTCATTTTTCTCTCCGTGTCCTTTGCCTTTACTCGTTCAATTGTTGTATTGTTTTTGGTTTGTTGCTTAGATTTGTTTTTTCTACTCACTGAAATGAAGAATGAAATTGTAAATACGTGTGTATATACTGTACATAATGATGATGAGGAGGAGGCGTAGGAGGAAACATCTCAGTGATGAAGGTGCTGAAACCACTAAACCACTGTCACTTCCTGTTACGGGTCGAAGTTCTGCACATGTTTAACCAGGAAGCAGGAAGTTTACTCCCGCTGTTCCTGGATCAGTTCCTGGTTGTAAAACACAAGTAGACCTGCACAGGTGAAACTGACTCCGGATGAGTGGACCAAAGGAGCCAAGACCTTTGTTAACACTCTACTGTGGTATTTTAACAAGACTCTTCCTCCTTAACTTTTTCCTTCTTTTTCTGCGCAGCCCTTTTCCTTTACCTCTTATTATTCTTATATTTTTCCTTCCTCTCTCCATTTTCTTCATATTTTCCCCATATCATTTCCGTTTCCTTATTTACTTCCTCATAGTCTCAGGACAAAAAGCAAGAGGAAGAGCGATCGTTGTGCGACAGGAAAAGCCCTAAAGTAATTTGTTCTTATACATCCATTCAGTGTGTGTGTGTGTGTGTGTGTGTGTGTGTGTGTGTGTGTGTGAGAGAGAGAGAGAGAGAGAGAGGGAGAGAAAGAATAATCACCAGCCACATAATCACTGCTCTTTGCCAAATAAATAAACCTGACTGAACTTTGCTAGTCCTCTCTGCCTGTTTTTCCCTTTAGAGTTCCAGTAAAACCCAAAGACGTGTGTGTGTCCTTATAGATCTTGAGCCAAAGACTGATCACCACTCTGCATGACATCACCTTCTCTAATCCCTGTGTGTGTGTGTGTGTGTGTGTGTGTGTGTGACTCACATCCTGTGTCAATCAGTGTGAACAGAGACTCATAGCAACAGAACAATGACAGAAACACACTACACAAAGGAGAAAAACAGATCCTGCTGTCCTGCTGAGAGAGACAGAGAGAGAGACAGGCGAGAGAGAAAGACAGGCGAGAGAGAGAGAGAGAGAGAGACAAGGAAAAAGTGAGAGAAGAAAGGGACAGAAAGATTGCTTCCAGATTTTACGGTTTTATTTTTATTCCCAGCACTGTATGTGTGTGCATGAAAGAGAGAGAGAGAGAGAGAGAGAGAGAAAGTGTGAGATAGACAGAATGAGACTTAAATCAACTTCTTATTCAAATACACTATAACCCTGCCATAATAACAGTCACTCAACCAATCACAGCTCAGTACAACACCCGAGTAATCAATCACAGCTCAGTACAACACCCGAGTAATCAATCACAGCTCACTACAACACCCGAGTAATCAATCACAGCTCACTACAACACCTGAATAATCAATCACAGCTCACTACAACACCTGAATAATCAATCAAGGCTCAGTACAACACCTGAATAATCAATCACAGCTCACTACAACACCTGAATAATCAATCAAGGCTCAGTACAACACCTGAATAATCAATCACAGCTCACTACAACACCTGAATAATCAATCAAGGCTCAGTACAACACCTGAATAATCAATCACAGCTCACTACAACACCTGAATAATCAATCACAGCTCACTACAACACCTGAATAATCAATCACAGCTCACTACAACACCTGAATAATCAATCAAGGCTCAGTACAACACCTGAATAATCAATCACAGCTCACTACAACACCTGAATAATCAATCAAGGCTCAGTACAACACCTGAATAATCAATCACAGCTCACTACAACACCTGAATAATCAATCACGGCTTACAACACCAATAAACAAACGCTACAACACCGAATAATCAATAAGGCTGTACACACCTGAATAATCAATCACAGCTCACTACAACACCTGAATAATCAATCACGGCTCACTACAACACCCGAGTAATCAATCACAGCTCACTACAACACCTGAATAATCAATCAAGGCTCAGTACAACACCTGAATAATCAATCACAGCTCACTACAACACCCGAGTAATCAATCACAGCTCACTACAACACCTGAATAATCAATCACGGCTCAGTACAACACCTGAATAATCAATCACACCTCAGTACAACACCTGAATAATCAATTAAGGCTCAGTACAACACCTGAATATTCAATCACAGCTCACTACAACACCTGCATAATCAATCACGGCTCACTACAACACCCGAGTAATCAATCACAGCTCACTACAACACCTGAATAATCAATCACAGCTCACTACAACACCCGAGTAATCAATCACAGCTCACTACAACACCTGAATAATCAATCACGGCTCAGTACAACACCTGAATAATCAATTAAGGCTCAGTACAACACCTGAATATTCAATCACAGCTCACTACAACACCTGCATAATCAATCACGGCTCACTACAACACCCGAGTAATCAATCACGGCTCACTACAACACCCGAATAATCAATCACTGCTCACTACAACACCCGAATAATCAATCACGGCTCACTACAACACCCGAGTAATCAATCACAGCTCACTACAACACCTGAATAATCAATCAAAGCTCAGTATAAAACCTAAATAATCAATCACAGCTCAGTACAACACCTGAATAATCAATCACAGCTTACTACAACACCCCAGTAATCAATCACAGCTCAATACAATATCCGAATAATCAATCACGCCTCAGTACAACACCTGAATAATCAATTAAGGCTCAGTACAACACCTGAATATTCAATCACAGCTCACTACAACACCTGCATAATCAATCACGGCTCACTACAACACCCGAGTAATCAATCACGGCTCACTACAACACCCGAATAATCAATCACTGCTCACTACAACACCCGAATAATCAATCACAGCTCACTACAACACCCGAGTAATCAATCACAGCTCACTACAACACCTGAATAATCAATCAAAGCTCAGTATAAAACCTAAATAATCAATCACAGCTCAGTACAACACCTGAATAATCAATCACAGCTCAGTACCACACCTGAATAATCAATCACAGCCCAGTACAACACCCGAGTAATCAATCACAGCTTACTACAACAGTAACAAGTCATGTGTGTGTGTGTGTGTGTGTGTGTGTGTGTGTGTGTGTGTTTCCATTACCAAGTTTGTGTAAATATAAAAAAACAGATCAAAGGATTCAACATGGCCACTGTTGCAGTTTACTGTGGGAACTCTGAGTACGTGTATGTTAGCCACAAGCAGCAGGTTTTCATAGCACAATCCCGATACACGCACACACACACACACACACACAAACTGGCTCATGCGCAGTGTGTTTGAGTAAATAAATGAATCTGGGTTTGATTAAAGAGAGGACAGTGTGAGACATGCACACACACACACACAAGATAAACACTGCTTGTGTGGTAACACTCTGTGGGTTTGTTTGCCTGTGTGTGTTTTAAACATGAAACAGACAGAAGATAGAGAAGAGAGGAGAAGAAAGGAAAGGAGGAGAAGAGAAGACAAGAGAAGAGAGGAGAAGAAAATAAAGGAGAAGAAAAGAAAGGAGAACAGGAGAGAAGAGAAAAGAAGTGAAGACAAGAGAAGAGGAGAGAAGAGAACAGAAGAGGAGAGGAGCAGGTTGCTATATTAGCATTGTGTTTATGTGTGGGGAAATTGGGAAATCAAGATTGGATAGTTAATCCGGTCTCCTCACACAGGTCCCTGGTGTGATCCCAGACTCTGTCACTCTGGCGTTTTACATGTTCTCCTCGTGTCTGTGTCAGATTTCTCTGGGTTCTCTGGACAAGGCCATAAACATCAAAACAATTGACTTAGTGAGGAGAATTGCATTATGGGGGCTGACAGAATCCTTAACCCAGTGTGCAGAAATGCATTATGGGTATTCTAGTGACATCACATGACTTAATGTGACATATCAAAACACACAGCTCCGCTGTTCAAGATTTGACTCCGACTGTCAAAACTCACACACACCTCTGTACACGGCCTGAAGGCCCTCTTCTCTCCCTCACTCTGTCAGTGTACCTGTAACAGAGACTTTCATTTCATCTAGCTCATTCTCTATCTACCTATTCAACTCGAAAAGTATTGGCACTCTAGCTATCTGTCTAACATTACAAGTACTGGCACCCTAGCTATCCAACTCTAGAAATATTAGGACCCTAGCTAGCCATCTATGGAAGTATAATAGTACCACATGTCCTCAAGGCAAAATTCTATTCAATTCAATGGCATGTTGAATTACATAAATTGAATAAAAACATATCAACAATAACTATACTTGAATTTTTCTGGCCAGCAATTTGACACAAATTGGAAAAAAATAAAAATAAATTAAAAAAAACCACAGCAATATTAATGCTTGAATTAGTTTCCTCTGCAATTTATTGGGTTTGTATATTTTATTCAAAAACAAAATTCCAGCATTCAAAATTTAATACACACATATTCACCTTCCTAAATATACAGTTCCAAAATATTCAGTTGTTAAAATACCGTCTTCATTATTCGTCAGGTAATATTTCAACACATTATTGTTCAACCTCACAAATCCAGGCTGCAAAAATTCGGTTCTTAAAATTCAAGTCTTCACATCCGGGTCTCACAGGAAGTGCAATGGATTGCCGATACTATTGTAACACGTTAGTCTGGGCCGGCCCCCTAGTGGTGGCATAGTGCTGACAAGCCGCAAGAGAAGATGAACCTAGCGGACTCGCATAAAGTTGGCTTGACGTTGGACGTTTGATATTTGCAGATATGGAAATTAAGGGACCGCCATTGGTGTACACGTTTCTAACTTCAGTAGTATTTGAAGGGAATGACTGGGTCATAAAACCAACTGTACAGTGTTCATCTAGGTGTCAGCTATAATCCTTCATGCTGCTCAGACTGTTTTATGTAACTGATTGGACTTACTGTTTTACAGGAGACTGACAATCAAAAATCCTGAAAAACTCTCTCCTTTTTTTTTTTTTTTCATCAGACGCTCTGCTCTTGGACTGAATTTGCTGGGACAGCCAGTCCCGGACAAATTGGCAGTCATTTTAAATCTGCACCAGTTTTTGATTTTCCTAACAGTGGAATGATGTATTTCAGATAATTTGGAGATCTTTGTAAATTCCTTGCCAGACACAACCTTTTTTTCTGTAGGCCTTACAGAACTCTTTAGATCTTGATATGGTGACACCACACACCTCGATAGCAAAGGGAACACCAGACACTAGATATGAGAGGTTTAAATGAGACAGGTTCCACCTGCTGCCTTGTCCCCGATGCTCCATGGGAAAGGCTCCAGGTTCCCCACGACCCTGAAGAAGGAATAATCGGTAGAAGATGGATGGATGGATGGATGGATGGTTCCACCTGCACTCCCTATGCAGGTTCAAATCACTAGCAACCAATCTTGAACACCTGATGCTAAATTCATGGATTTAAAGGTGTGATAGATGTAGGAGTGTATGTACTTTTTCCATGTGACATCTGTTTTTGTTGTTAATTTAAATTGTGAAAATGACTACAAAATGTCAATTTTATGTGTCATTTGATAGAGTGTATCACATTTATTATAGGCACTGTTTCAAAGAGGATTAAATGTTTGCTTGTCCAAATATGTCAAAAAATAAATAAAAAATAAATAAAAAATAATAAAAGCCAACAATTTCCATGGGATGTACTAATTTCACAAGACTGTATCTATTTACTAGTAACACTTGATCGACTTGATCGAGCTATCTATCTATCTATTGACAACTCCAATTCCAAAAGGTTAGGATGCCATATAAAATGTAAATAAAAACAGAATGCAATGATTTTCAAGATTTCATTATGTTAGCCACACAGGCAGTAGTGTTGTGTAGTTCAGTGGTTCTCAAACTGGGGGCCGTGGCCTCCTGGGGTACCGCCAGGTGGCGCCATGTGGGCCGCATAGAAATTCTAGAACATTCTTTTATTATTATTATTATTATTATTATTATTATGTTTGCCTGTATGCAAGTCGGGATTGTCAAGCTTTGAACTACGTAGTACATAAAATGAGAAATATTAATAAATCAATTCTACACAGCACACCAAGACAAAGATCAAACAGAGACATCCGTTGATATACTAGTGTACTGTTAGCCACAAGCTGATAAACCCTAAAACTATTTAAAATTGATACGTTTTCACATAAATGACGTAGTCTCTTAACTGAGAAAGTTAACACACAAGAGCCTATAGCATGAAAAAAACGAAAATTTTACGACCAGTGTAGTGTAGTGCTGTAATTCCACTCCCGTCCAGCAGGTGGCGAGATTAGCCGGTTAGCCCCATCGTAAATTTTGACCTTTCGGGTTCGACACGCTGGATTTTGTTGCTATGTGGACCACGTGAATTCAACCAACTCCGTGATGGATTCAATCTGAATTTCTGCCCACGAAAGCTGTCACTTTTAAGCTGATCCTTTCTTTATTTGGTGTTTCAGTTGATTTGAGGTAAGTGATCAGGGTTAGAAAACAGGCTGACAGGCTCGCGCGCTAAGATAGCATTTCACGCACTGTTTATATGCGAGTTGTACGAAGCTAAACAGGCTAACTGTTTAGAGGTGTTGTCGAGTTGGTTTTTACCCCACAACAAGAGAATTTAACTCTCGTTCTCTCTCTGTGAGAGTGAGTGAGTGAATGAATGAGTGTGTGAGATTATGTGTATGAGAGAGAAAGCAAATTCCTTATTTGTAAGGAAATTTATTTTTATACTTTCTGTAACAAAGTTTGCATTAAAAAAGGGGGTGGGGTCTAAAACTTTCGCACAGTTTTCCCACATAGTACATATGCAGGACTTCCATGCTGTTAGGATCATTATATCACCATTTACCTGTAATTAACACTGCCTGTGTTCTTCTTAACGATGGTGACAGGAAGCTGTTTACAGCTGATGAGAAAACAACACACTGATTAATCTGAAAGTGTTCATTCTGACTACATGCTTCAGAGCTGGTGTTACTCACACAACGTTACTAATTCTCATCTACACTTCACTGTTTACACCGAGCACTTGTCCTTTTTTTTCTTTTCTTTTTTTTAAACATTTACTATAACTATCAAGTCTAGGTTTTTATCTTCAATGAACACGGATGTTAGAGATGATGAGGAGGATGATGATGGTGATGATGATGATTTCATGACTTTGTAGGAATAGAAGCTGTTAGATTGATGGTTGTTTCTGTTTCAGTGTGAAATGGGGAAGCCGGTGAAGAAAAGGAGTGTGTGCGATAAAGTGCGCAAGAGTAGTGCACATGCTCAGATTAAGATGAACCCGTTCGAGGTGAAGATCAACAAAAAGAAGTTTGATGTTTTGGGCCGAAAGAGCAAACACGATGTGGGACTGCCAGGCGTGTCTCGCTCTAAAGCTCATAACAAGGTAACACCTGTCTCTCGCTAATGATCATTTAAAAGCTCATAACAATATACATATGTCTACCTGTCTCACTCTCAATCTCTCTAATTAGCACGTTAAAGCTCATACCAATGTAACACCTGCCTCACGCTCTGCCTCACGCTCTGCCTCACGCTCTGCCTCACGCTCTGCCTCACGCTCTGCCTCACGCTCTGCCTCACGCTCTGCCTCACGCTCTGCCTCACGCTCTGCCTCACGCTCTTAAGCTGAAAACAAAGTAACTCCTGTCTCATGCTCTTTCTCTCATTTTGTCTCACCCTCTGTCACACTCTGTTAGGGATGTCAATTTACACAAATTCCCATGATCGATCGTCATTTAAATTAATGACCAATTAATCGTTAATCTTAATTCCGCATGTGGCATATACTGCAGTGGCTTATAGCAACCGGCACGACAGGGTCTGAAAATCCCACTGAAAACACCAGCTTCCTCACCCAAATGAAAAGTTTTTTGAACTCTAAATAATAGGCTAATAGGACTGTAAAATGTATTGATGATTTTGATAATTTGATAAAATTGCTTGTTTAATAATCTAATATAATGACTATAATATACAGTGTGTCACTAACGCCTTCTACATGCGAGTGCATGTAAGCCTATTTATTCTGCAAATCGGTTGTTTTGATATTGTAAGTGTTATTTTCTTCCCAAATATGCATAGGATATTGGGCATGTTAGAGAATATTCTGAGAATATGAAAACGCGTACTTTTATTCATGAACGTCCATAACATGTTACAGGCCTTCACCGTTTAGTTATTACAACAGTCTTGTTGAAGTCGAGACTTCCATATCTCACATGGATAACATTTAATTATTTACATGTTACGTGTTCCGAAGCTAAACGTACCCGTCAGGCGACATGCTAATCTGTCTCGGGAATCTGTTCTTGACGGAATGTTGTAATCCGACGGAATGAAATCGATCAACTCTCGAAAACCATGTTGCCTATCGTTGTCCTCGAAGGTGATGCATCACCGCTAGGCAACATGACATTTTATAAAGCCGTTCGGTTATTCCTTCTGCCTTTTGAGCTCCAGGTTTTTATTCGGCTAAAAAGGTGTTTATTGAAGGTAGTGTAGTTTCATATCCTGTCTCGGAGACCGCTGGACGCACCTTTTGTAATGGTATATCATGGTGCTCGATGTTGTATCGTATGATTGCAAATAACGTTATCACCATTTAAAATAAAATGATCCCAAACGTAACTATGCACATTTGCTTCGTTTATCCTTGTGTGTCTGCTGCACGTGTTTTTGCGCAATAGATGGCCAGCACCTCAAAGCTACAGGCTCTAATGATGACCTTGTTTAATCTACCATCCATAACTTTTATCAGTTAAATTATTATTATATTATATTATTATTCTAAAGCTTATAATAAGTTAACGCCTGTCTCAGTGTCTGTGTGTGCGTGTGTGCATAGGTTTGTGTACAGTGACTTATAATCCCACTTTCAGAGTTGTTTTCCTCACCACCGTCTCCTCTGGCTTGTTCGTTAGGGATCTAAAGTTATATATGGATTTCTCTAAAGCTGCATTGTGACCATGTCTATTGTTCAAATAAACCTGACTTGGGCTTGTTTTTGTGTGCAGCGTAAGCAAACTCTGCTGAAGGAATTCAGAATGAAACACAAAGCAAACTCGTTCATCGACCGGCGTTTTGGAGAGTACGACACCAAGATGGCACCCGAGGACAAAATTCTGCAGCGGTTCGCCATGGAGAGACAGGTAATCGTGCTGTACTCTTAACATGTACAGTGTGTCGTTATTACTATATAACATTTGTTATATTATTTATATTATATAACATTATGCTTGGAAATGGCATGTTAAAGTCCCTGAGAAGTGCCTTGAAACACACAGCGTTATTTGATGTGTTTGCATAATTTTCACTGAAACAGGAAGTCAGGGTGGGATATATAGAGTGGCTCCACCCCCTTCTTAAATAGTCAATAGTGTTTAGCTGACCTCACAGCCCAGGCTAAGCCATACTTGACAGATAGTACCATGGATTTTTATAATGTTGGGGGTGGGACACTTCAGATTCTAGAGAGCATTTGATTGGACAGAAAATCTAATTAGAAGCTGAAGTGCAGAATGATGTCATCAAAATTGTTGATCTATACTGGCCTGTAGTAGGAGAAATACATGTATCTTGGATACTATACATTAGGTAAGTATGTGGTTTGGGATGCAGCCCATGGCTTCAAGCAGTCGTCTATTAGCACATATAGCTTGACAAATAATTAACCGCACTGGAAGCGTTCGTAAAAAAAATTATAAATAAAAACACTCAAAACTGTATATGGTACCATAAGGAAGATGATATGAAGATGATATGTTGATTTGTGAAATTCTGGAGGGACGGCGTGGCGCGGTGACGTAACGATGTGTGCCGTTTATCTAATTATGTTCAATAACATGTAAAACGGTGTTTTCTAAAAGTGACACGTGTAAACACCTTAATCACAACATTATAATACTCAGAGTAAGGTCAATAATTAGATTACTGCTGCCCATGTAAACATAGTCAGTGTTGACTGTTTTCCAATAACAGCACGTCCCCAGGTGTTTTACTCATCTTGTACTACAGCAATTTACCAATGATTAAAAAAAACAACTTTATTCTCTTTCATGAAGTTAACGAGACAAAATACAGCTCGTCATGTAACCAATGAACCACAGAGCGCAAGCTCTTCTGTCCTCGGTGGAAAATACTGTTACTTCTGTAACAGAGCACTGAAACGGCAGACTCCTTCCAAAAATGTTAAATAAACCTCTTCTTCAAGAAAACTTCAACATATCAATGACAACACTCTTTCATTTGTTAAATATCCACACTGTTTTAATCTATTTATTATTCGGCTTAGATTATACGGATCCTTCAGCATACAAGTCTGTGTGAATGAGTTGTTACTATAGAAACGATGATGTATTAGAACAAGCGTGTTAATATAAACCTGTGATTGGCAGCTGCACTACTGTCAGAGCTGCTGTTCTGACTAGTCAGAAACCAGCATTCGAAAGTGCTGTGGGATAAAAAGATACAAAGGAAGAGTAATAAGGGGCATGAAGAATCTGGGTTAGGGTTTGAATAAAAAAAAAAATGTAAGCTAAAACAGCAATGATGGAACATTGTGTCTGTGTGTTGTGTTTATATATATATGTGTGTATATATACACATCCCCTGATTGTGTGTGTGTACAGCGTGATCAAGTGAAGAAGGACATGTTTAATCTGAATGATGAGGAGGAATTAACACATTATGGACAGTCCCTGGCTGAGATGGAGAAGTTTACAGATGGCGTGGACAGCGAGAGTGACTCTGAGGAGAAAGGCCTACTGTCTGGTTAGAACACACACACACAGTATTACCGTAGACACTTAAAAAGTGTATCTCTCTAATATCTGTAATAACATTGTGTGTGTGTCTTTTTGAAGCTGAAATCACGGCATCACACTTCGGAGGAGGCGGAGGGCTGCTGAGGAAGAAAACCAGCGAAGAAGAGGAGGCAAAAAACAAAACGCGTCAGGAGCTCCTCGAGGAGCTCATCCTCAAATCCAAACAGGAGAAGGTGAAGAACGCACAGCAGCAAAATCTCCAGTCAGCCGTTATGCTTTCTGTTTGTAGTTTGCTATGCACTAATGATGATTGTAATAGTACTGATGAGCGTGTTGTGTGCAGCGAGAGCGTCAGACACAGAAGGAAGAGACACATGAGCTGACGGAGAAACTGGACCAGGAGTGGAAGTCCATCCAGAACCTTCTGGCACATAAAACTCCCAGAGAACGGGAGGAGGAGAAGGACAAACCGAAGGTGATGTAATTTAATGTCGCACTCTCTCTGACCAATCACTGACTAATCACTGAGCATTCTGCTTCCTGATGGTGTATACAGAAACAGATGCAGTCAAGTGCCCATTAGAGGGCAAAGGTTATCTTAATCTTACAGATTCTTTCAGAAAAGTGTGAAAAATTACTCCATCAAACCTACAGTGCCACCTTCAGGCCTAAGTGAAGAATATTATATTCAACACTGTGTTAAGTATAGTTTAGTGTATGGGTAGAATTGCAGTTCTGTCTTTTTACGTTTCAGGAGGAGATCGCCAGAGAGGAGAGAGAGAGACTACAGAAACTGGAGGTAACACGCGTGCGGACACACACACTCTAAACTCTGAACATGCACTTTACCTAGTTCTGATTGTCATGGCTCTCACACTGAGCATACACATTTATATTTGTCGACAAAATGGGATTTCATGAGACTCCTCACACATGGGCTGTATCCTCATAAGCATCACAAACATGCTGCCAAGTTGAACACACTTCTTCTTGAACACACAGAGCACAGCTTGAGAGGATTTTAAAGCACCTTTGATGTCATTACTGTGTGTGTGTGTGTTGTACAGGCAGACAGACGGCGGAGGATGGAGGGGGAGGGGGAGGAAAATCACAAAGAGACACACATATCAGCTGACGACCTCAATGACGGATTCATTCTCGACAAAGATGACCGCAAAACACTGTCCTACCAGGTACACACACACTCACACACAAGGATCCTATCCCAGGGATCTCACAGCACAAGGCGGGGGACACCCTGGACAGGGTACCAACCCGTCATAGGACATAAGTACACACACATTCACACACTACAAACAATTTGGAAATGCCAGTCAGCTGACCGCACGTGTCTTTGGACTGGGGGAGGAAACCTACGGGTGCATCTCAAAAAATTTGAATATCGTGGAAAAGTTTTTTCTCGTAATTTAATTCAAAACGTGGAAGCTTCACTTTATGTTTAATGAATCTAGGATATATGAAGTATTTCAAGCCTCTTTTTGTTTTAATATTGATGCTTATGGCTCATGGAAATAAAAGATCCAGTATCTCACAGTATTGGAATAAAGAACTTATAATACTAAATTATGGCCAAACGGTTACATTTTTCAAGAAGGAAAAAAATCCACAACAAATAAAGGTATGCTCAGAGTGTTCTGTACAGTATGTTTGAAGGTGTTCTTCGGTGGGGGGGGAATTTTAATCCAAGAAAGGCCATCCAAGGCACACTTCGAACCGAAATGATTAAAAAGCAGTTATTTAAATGCTTATTTCATAGTAGAAATATTAACATGTGGGGAAGTAATTGACTGCAGACCCACACGTATCGGCAGAAATATGCAACCTCCACAAACACAAAACTGCCTCAAATGGGCTCTCGCCTCAAGCAGCTAAATTGTGGCTAGTGTCAGAATGCCAGTAGGTAGAGGAAAATCTAGATCTAGTCTAAAAAATCACCTCTAGAATGTGCCGTATTGAGAAAAGATAAATATTTTTGGACATTTTGTATGTACGTTTTCTGGTTAACTTTATTTAACATGTACAGCACCATGCCCTGGGGAACTAAATGAGTGATTTCAGAGAAAAGGCCTAAAATCAGTTAGTGGTCCATAGTCTATGTAATCAAGTCTATATGCCTTCACCTGGTGTATGTAAAACTTTTCTCTTTGTAATAATAATTTCAAATGATCTCCACGTTTTTATTTATTTTGAGACTTTGGGTTGCCATTATGCGCTACTTTAAAATGTCTCACCGTGGCGTAATCCACAGTAAGTTTATTAAATCTCCTTTAAATGCTTCTGTAGAATGTAGAAGCAACCACAGCTACACTATAACCCATAAATTGCATATTATGTATTATAGTTGTGTGCCTTGGATTGCCTTTTTTTGAGTAGAGATAGTCCTCCAGCAGGCTAGATCTTCGTCTTGATCACTTGCAAACTTCAGTCTGGATTATTTTTTTATGCTGGTCTTCCTAGTGTGACAAGTGTTTCAGGCCACGGTGATATAGGGACTCTCTGAACTGTGGATGTTCATAATTTGGTACCTGATGCTTTGGTACCTGATGCAACCTCTTCACCAATTCTTTTGCTGATGTCTTGGGGTTCAGTTAAACTTTTCGGACCCAAGTTTGTTCATCCCTGAAGGTTAATTTATGCGTTTCCTAAATGGTATAGTATCGGTGTGGTCTCAAGATTTTCATATTCGCATGTACCTGTTTGTAAAGATGGTTTCAGTACCTTCAGTTTTTTTTTAAATTGCTCCTAAGGAGGTACTGGACTTGTGTAAGGCTACAATTATTTCTTGGCTGAGTTGCTTGGATTTTCCCCATGTTCTCAAAGGCCGAAAGGCACAGTGTCTACAGGTGCACTCTTCGTTAACTCCTACTTAGTCATTACATCAATTTCTGGAATCTTCCAGACTGTTGAAAGAGACAGTCAACTTGGTGTATGTAAACTTTGCCCCACTGGAATTCTGAATTATAGCAAATAAATTTCTCTATTCAATTCTATTAAATTTACCAGTGATCTGAACCAAGTATTTACCTTAACTGACTTGCCAAAAGAACCATATAGAATGTGTGGCCTAGTTGTATGTAAACTTTTGGCCTCAGTTGTAGTTAAGATCCCACAAGCTGTATAGAAATCATTCTGTAAAGATTTAGCAATAAAAAATAAGCCATAGATCTACGATTAAGCATCAAAGTGAACACATTACAGATAACATTTTAATGGTAGTGATAGAGAGTGCTTAAATGCCTTTTGCTCTCTTGTGTGGGTTCAAACAATTTGAGCACCAGAACAACAATGAAAATGGCAGCCGTTTTGAAACAGTTTCTAAGAGGAATGTTAAGCGAGAGATTTGTAAAATGACTATATCGAAAAACTACTGTTGTGTTTTTTTGTTTAGTTTTTTTTGTTTTTAATTCATACATTTTTTTAACTAATCCAAGACACATTTCTCTCACATGTAGGATGGGAAGTGGAACATTGGGGAAGAGGAAGGTGAAGGAGATGATGATGAAGAGGAGGAGAATGATGATGAAGAAGGTGGTGGTGATGATGATGATGATGATGGTGATGAAGAAACTGATGATGATGATGACGATGATGATCACTCTGATTTGGAGGACAGCAGAGATGATGAGGAAGATGATGAAAAAGAGGAAGAGTCCACTGCTGAAGTGAAGCGCATGCTGAGTGAACAGGAGAGGAAAGAGATTCAGGACACAGCCCATTCAGAGCTACCCTACACCTTCACAGGTACAAAGATACCAATAGACTGAGACAAGGACGGACAAACGGGGAGGGAATGAGATTGATTGTGTGTGTGTGTGTGTGTGTGTGTTAGCTCCTGAGTGTTACACGGATCTGAAGGCGATGCTGCAGGGTCACTCGGCTGATGAACAGTGCCTCATATTGGAGAGAACGAAGAAGTGCAATCACCCCAGTCTGGCTGTGGGAAACAAAGCTAAATTACAGGTGACCTTTGACCTCTGATGTGACCTCATACACACTGAATTATCAGTTTAGCAAGTGAACCCTTCAGTCCAGTCCTGTTTCAATCCTGTTTCCACATTTATTACTAGCTAGCTAACTTACTTTGGCTAACTGTAAGTCCTGCTGCTGAATGCGGAAGTATTTACTGTTCCCCATTTCAAACTTTAATGCTGTCGGCTGTCTCTACACTACTGCAGTGTATTATGGGAATTGAAGTTCAAAACTAGAAGAGAAACTTCCCCACAGCATACACTCCAGTTTAATGTAGTTGCTGCATCAGTTGTTTAATTACTGGTGATATTCTTCTGATTCATCCACTAATTTATTTATTTAATATTAGAAAACTTCTGTAAAGTGAGTATTTATTCCATTGATAATGTATATGCGGTTTGTGGTAATCAGTATAACTTTAAAATTAAATGGTTTTGTATATTTTCATAGTACCCATCTGAGCTGCTTTCTTCTGATTGGTTTCAGCCAATCAGATCATGGGGCGGGGTTTAACTTTATGTATTTGTTTTACAGAAGTTATTTGATTTCCTGTTGGAGTATGTAGGGGAACTGGCTACCCACAATCCTCCACAGCTCACCACCATCAACACACTCATCCCGTAAGTGTGTGTGTTTATCATCCATCCGAGTTAACGGAGTTAATTTACACAGAGTAGAAATAAAATCTTTGTCTGTCTTTCTCTGTCTCTTTCTGTCTCTCAGGCAGATCTATTCTCTGTCTCAGCTCTTTCCTGAAGCAGCATGTCAGGTGATGCAGTCGCTGATTGGAGATGCCGCTCACACTATGGAGCAGAGTGTAGAGGTCAAAGGTCGTGCTGCAATCCCAGGCTTGGATATGGTATGTATATAAACATCTATATTTATAATATATAAAGTATGTCTGAATTGTGTGATGTGAGAAGTAGCATGTGTGTATGTGTGTAGCTCATCTATCTGAAGATCGCCACTCTGCTGTTTCCTGCATCTGATTTTCGCCATCCAGTGACGACGCCAGCCTTCCTCTACATCAGCCAGGCTCTCACTAAGGTAGTGTGTGTGTGTGTGAGGATTTAACACTAATTTCATGTGGTTTTATTCAGTATTTCATTATTGTGTGTGTGTGTGTGTCTGTCTGTGTCTCTCTTTCACATAGTGTGCAGTCGTGTCTCTGGAGAATGTGTGTGCAGGTCTGATTCTGTGTTGTATAGCAGTGGAGTGTGTTTCTCTCTCCCAGCGCTTTATACCCGAGCTCATTAACTACTTGCTGGGTCTCCTGCACCTCGCCGTCCCCACACACACCTGCACAGGTAATACACACATCTGTACAAATAACACACACAATTACAACAGTATACACTTTAATGCTGTTAACACTGCTTTAATTTCCACCAGGAGAATGCCGTTTTTAATACAAATGTTCAATTTAATTGTTTGTGTGTGTGTGTTTAGATTACCATGTGGTTCCTCCGTTCAGGCCACAGGGGAAAAGCAGTGAACTGCTGCATGTGTGTGATCCGCAGTCTGCTCAAAGCTGGACCAGGAGAAGCATCTCACTGTCATCAGCACACAGAGTTGCAGCTACTACAGAGAGGGAGAGGGACCACTACAAGTAACATACACACACACACACGCACACAAGGTTGTGAGTTCAAATCCCATCCCTTGCCAAGCTGCCACTGCTGGGTACTTGAGCAAGACCCTTAACCCTCAACTGCTCGGTTGTATAAGTGATGAGTGTAAGTCACACTGGACAAGGGCGTCTGCAAAATGCAAAAACGTCCTTGTAAATGTAACACACACTCTAAAGCTTTATACACAGTTTTACTGCACAGTGAGCTTGGTTTAAAGGATCAAATCTTAGCTGCTGATTGGTTAATCACTCTAATGGCCATCATGACCTCATCAGTTCCGTCTGTATGTTTCTATGGAAAAGTTTAATTCTGTAATCTGAGAAGGTTTAAATAGTGTAAAGGGTGTGTGTGTGTGTGTGTGTGTGTGTGTGTGTTAATTATCACTCCTCTGTGATTTTCCTTTGTCAGATAGCAGTTATGCATCATGATGATGACTCCAGTGTTTATTTTAGTGTGTGAAGTTTCCATACAGATGCACAGAGCTCGGCGTTTTTCAATCTCCTGCCCTGAAGAAAAAAAGTCGTGCTAGACCAACAAATTTTACTTAATTTTTGTTGTTGTTGTTAATTATTGTTAAACACATCACTTAAAGACTGCAAACATAAGTTTAAAAACACATTTTTTACATAATTCATATATGCAGATCATGCATTAAACACATAGACAACCCGAAAACCACCATGCTGTTGAATTCTTGATTCTGATTGGTATACAATTATTTTTCAGTAAATGCAAAGCTAAAGAAGTTTCTCAGGTCTTGACCGGATTACAGTTCCATATCACTTCGCCAAGTTGACTGAGCTAACGGACAAATTAGCCTACCATCCACTGCAGCACACTGATCTAACAACAAACAAAATGACAGCCAATTTTGATTTTCCAGAAATAAGAAAGGAATAATTGACGACGGGCCGTTAAATGTTAGAAAAACCATTTGGTTTTTAGGTGGTAAAGCGGTTACGATGTGAAGCAAAGGCTTGAGCCATTCATATGCAGTTACTGGAGAGAGTGAGAGTAAAAAGAGCATGCGAGAGAGCACGTTTGATTGCAGTAATGAGACAGAAAAGCTGGTGAACAAGTATCAATATTTATTTATTCGCTGTATTTTCTGCAGTAATATAAAATGGAAAACGCTGTAAACAAAAAGGCCCATTGATATTTATTTACTTTATTAATTTGTTTGTTCTACTTTTATAATATCAGCATACAAAACAAAAAACTTTCTCTCTCTCTTTCCAATAAATCAATATTAATGGCTCAGTCCCCCATTACTAGCTCTAAAATAACGTTTTGGAATTAGCAACAGAGGCTTGAGATGGGATGCGTAATCAGTTCAAATGTTTTTAAATAAAACATGAACAACGTGTGGTAACTGTGGTATAAGAGGAATAATTGGCTCCGGTCGTTGAATTATTAGAAAGTAATGAGCTCTAATTTGAGCAAAAAATTTTGTAATATATTGAAAATCTATTTAGGAAATTTTCTGAAAGAAAAGTCATACTTTTAGCTGTAATGTTACACTTTAACCACTATAATATAAATTGAAATATAAATATTGTGTAATATAGGGTGAAGGAAATTAACCATTGCATCAGCCTGTATATATTTATGTGAATGTAATTCCCCACATATCTGAGATATACCCGAGTGTAGGTCTGGGGACAGAGTATATATTTACTTCCTCAATTTACGTGCTTCCTCTGAGATGCATGAAGCCCGCCAACTGCATTTTTGAACTGCTGCTCGTGTCACAGGGCGGTGAAACCCACTCTTCGAGTTCATAGACGTACACAGTTGCGAATGAGTTTTGATTATGTTAAATGTTACTAGCAATCAGTGTCCTAGTCAAGTTGGAAATAAAGCATTCGTTAGTTTCAAAACATGTAGAATATACGTTCTTCATGTGATAAGATGTACTGCATTTGTTCAGTCATTCATATATCTGAGCACAGCCCAGATGTAATATTTGTGATGGAAACCCTGTAATACTGATTTTTTTTTTATTATTACTATTAATGATGACTTCATCTACAGCATCTAGTTCATAGCAAGTGTGTGATTTCACTAGTGCCAGCTACCCTATATGGAGAAACACTGGCAATACAATGGGTTGTACTGAAGAGTTCAGTGCCTTTAAAAGTGTCATAGGTTGCCAGTTTCACAAGTCAGTTTAGAAATTTCTGCCCTACCAGATCTGCCCACACTCTTCTTTAAGTGGAAGTGCCAAACAACGATAAATAACAACTCGGCCACCAAGCGCTAGACCACACAAACTCAGAGTGCTGAAGCATGTAGCATGTAAAAAACACCTATCCTCAGTAGCATCACTCACTATATCGTTCCAAAGAGCTTCTGGAAGCAACATCAGTACATGACCTGTTTGCATGGCTGAACAGCTGCACACAAGCCTAAGATCACTCTGCGCAATGCCAAGTATCGGGTAGAGCGATGCAAAGTCACTGGATTCACTGGAGCAGCAGAAAGGTGTTCTGTCGAGGATTAATTGCACTTCGTTATCTGACTGTCTGATGGATGAATCTGGTGTTGGTGGAGAAGGAATAATGGTCTTTGGTTTGGGCTTGTCCCCTTAGTCCCAGTGAAGGATATTGTTAATTCTTCAGCATAAAAATGCATTTTAGACAATTGTATGCTTCTAACTTTTGGGCAGCGGTTTGGGGAATCCCCTTTCCTGTTGCAGAGTGATAATGCCCCTGTGCATAAAGCGAGGTCCATTGTTTGATATGTTTATGTGGAGGAACTCCAGTGACCCTGACCTCAACCCTTTCAAACACCTTTTGGATGAATTGGAATGTTCAACATCCGTGCCCGACCTCACCAATGCCCTTTAGACTGAATGTACGCAAATTCCCATAGACACACTCCAAAATCGCATAGAAAGATTGTGATGGTCAGGCGTCAACATACATTTGGCCGTGCAGTGTATGTCCTCCTCTTTGTTTTTTGCACATTGAAAGCTCAACAGGCTTGATTCTGATTTGAATTTGGTGTGTTGCAGGTTGTCTGTGCTTTACGTGTGTTTGGATTTGGTGAAGAGATGCACAGCGCTTTATCAACGTCTTCCTGCCTACGAGCACATCTTCCAGCCGATCAGAATCCTACTGGCTAAACATCTTCCTGTTACAGATTACCCAGCATCCCTGCAAGTGAGCAACACACGGTGTCTCGCATTTCAGAACAGAACACAGTCACACGTTATTTGCAGGTGTGTAAACGAGTTGTGTGCTTTTGCCTTGTTTGTAGGAGCTGCACAAAGAAATCCTGGAGGTCATCCCGGAGACACCGTCCCAGCATACACCACTGGTGTTTGATAAGAAGAAGCCCATCCCTCTCAAACTGCTGCAGCCCAAAGTGGTAGAAGTGTGAGTGCACATACAGTGTGTGATTATAGCGAGTGCGTGCAATTATAGTGAGTGTGTGAGTTATACTCTGTGTGTTTGCCCAGTAGCTGACGGATGGAATTTACATTTATATTAATTATATTTGTATAGAGTATTAAAATCTGGTGTTTACAGACACAAACACCAGATCATCAGCCCTGTCATACTGAGTGTAATGTTCTGCAGTTTGCATATGATGTAGTTTTCATTTTAATAACATACTCGGTGTGTGAATCTTTCACCCATTTGATAATTGTATGAATGTAGTGATGTTTTGCTGTTGATTGAATTTAGGGTGGACTACGGGAGGAAACGAGGGAACACAAAGGCAGAGAAAGAGAGAGAGCGACTGAAACACAAGTATAAGAAAGAGTTTAAAGGTGCTCTGAGGGAGATCAGGAAGGACACGCGCTTCCTCGCTCACACCAAACTGTCTGACAGCCTGCGCAGGTTAGTGCACTACAGAGTACACTATATAGTGCACATTACCCACTATACACTCTATGCCATACACAATCCAAATGAAGCTAATACAATTATGATTGACAAATGAGAGAGAGTGTAAATGAAGTGGCTAAGTGTGATGTAAATTTTTCTGTCATTATGTAAGCATTAGTCCAGTCATATGCAGCGTTCTGAAGCATGTGCGTGTGTGTAACAGAGACGCAGAGAGGAAGAGGAAGGTGAAGGAGCTGTATGGTAGTTTGGCCACTCAGGAAGGTGAGTGGAAAGCTCTGAAGAAGAGGAAGAGGAAGTGAAGTCACAGTGCGAACCGTACTTCCTGTGTGAAAAGCTGAAACTATGTACAGTTTAGCGTTGGAGAAAGTGAGGACATCGTGATTGAGTAATACACACTTTTTATTCTGCAAAACCAGTTTGTACATTGTGGTGTTTCGTGAAATGAGCAACTATTAAACCTACACAGAACCTTGGACGTGTGTGTGTGGTGTGTGTTTATAGTCCACCAGACTTGTCTTAGCCGATCAGAACACATTTAAAGCCTGGAAAAAGACCAGGTGGTTTGTTTTCTAAGAGTATGGGGGAGTCTGTGCCAATGATAGCCTCAGATTCCTGTTCTTGGCTGATGGGAGTGGAACCTGATGTGGACTGTTGTAGCCCACCCACTGCAAGCTTTGATGTTTTTGTGCAATACTGAGATGCTTTTCTGGTCATCATGGTTGTAAAGAGTAATTATACAAGTCACTATTACTTCCTGTCAGCATGAACCAATCTAGATGTTTTTCCAAATCACAGAATGTCACCAGTTTCTGTAATACTCAAACTGGTATTCTGGTACCAACATTCATGCCACAGTCACAGAGATCACACTTTTTCTTCTTTCTGATGTTTGGTGTATATATTACCTGAAGCTATTGACCTGTATCTGCATGATTTTTTTTTTGCATTGTGCTGTTGACACATGATTGGCTGATTAGATCATTGCATGAATGTGTAGATATACATGTGTCCCTAATAAAGTGGACAGTGAGTGTATAGACGGCATTCTGACACTCAAACTGTGTTTTTAACTGGTTTGGTTCTAATCACCACACATGCTAGCTCAGTAGTGCACTCAAGTCAAGCTTTATTAAGATGTGTTCAGGACAGTTAAAGCAGATTTTGGATGAAGGACATCTCAGGAGGCATAGTTAATGGTGGTGGTCAGTTTGTTTGGGTGTATGTGTGTGCGCGCGCTGGCGTGAATTGCATGATGAAGTGCATTAGGCAGATTCTTCAACTGCAGCTGATGAAGTTGCAGAAGTTCCTGAAGCATAAAGAGGAACAATGTTTTAGTAAAACATTCATTAAGAGGAATAGAGTTTTTAATTGTGACACCCCCCCCCCTTCTTTTATATATATTTTTTCTTTTATTATCATCTATAACAATTTACTAACTATGTACAGCACTTTGGTACACTCTGGTTGTTTTAAATGTGCTGTAAAATAAATGAACTACTTACAAAATGACTCAATAAATCGTGCATTATAAGAAGTAAAGACACACTTCCTCACACACACTGTGACTGACACCATGCAAACATCTTTTCAGAAAAGATTTCAAGTGGAACCCTTTTAAAAAGCTAGAACTAACCATCTAAATAACCAGTGAGGAAGAATTTTAGACAAAGACTTAAAATAGTAACATGGTTTAGGTTTAGCGTGACTCTACCTGCTGTGCTCTCGCTGACTGAGATCCCGAGTCGCTTCTCTTCTCCTTCCAGAAGTTTCCTGTAGGTGGCGATCTCAGCGTCTAACTTCAGTTTGATGTTAAGCAGCTCCTGGTAGTCAGCAAGATATTTGCCCATCTCCATCTTTGTTTCACACAGCTGGTTCTCGAGCTGAGCGATGATAGTCTCCAGGTTGGACACCTTGTCCAGGTGAGACGCCTCCATGTCGTCCAGCTGCTGTTCCAGAGCGGCGTTTTTGGCCCTGAGGGCGTCGATTTGGTTCTGCAGGTCGGACGCTTCGCTGCTCAGAGTGCTGATCTCTGACCTCATGGTGGTCATCTGGGTCTCACGTTTGGCGGCGCTCTCCTTCAGCGTGTCAAATTTCCCTTTGTACCACTTCTCCGCCTCCTGGACGTTGCGTGCAGCCACAGCTTCGATCTCGGCACGCGTCTTGCGCAGGTGAGCGGCTAAATCAGGCCGATCCGAGTCGAGCTCCACCGTCACCTTCGACTCCTCGATCTGCTTCATGAGCTCGGCCACTTCCTCACTGTGCAGCTTCTTCAGGAACTCGATCTCAGCCACCAGCTGCTCCACACGTCTCTCCAGGTCAGACTTCTGCAGTGTGGCGTTGTCCACGTCCTCACGGAACTCACGCAGGATCATCTCTGCCTCCTCTGTGAACCAAACACCACATTTATCTTCAGCTAGTTTTTCGTTATTTTTTTAATCATATTTGTCCTACATTTTGTAAATCATGACCTTGGCTAGTGTTTCTACACTAAACTAAATGAGAGCTGACTGATAATGCTTCGTGATGCTCCTTACATTCATTCCAGAATTATTTTAACAAGAATTCAAATCAACAGGATTTATGAAGCTTGAGTTTCTATCTGCAGTGTGCAGTATGCCGAAACTGTCTTCTGATGATTTCAAGCTGTTACTGATATAATTTCACCCTTCTAAATCTAGTCAGTGTTTGGCGTCACCTTTAAGTGCAAGCTCTTCCTCCAGCTTCATGGTCCAGAGCTCCACTTCCTCCTCCACATATCCCCTCTCAATATCAGCCGCTCCTTTCTCAGCCGTTAGTGCTGCGATCAGGTCCTTCATTTCCTTAAACTTGGCCTCGTACTCCTCACCCAGTCCCCCCGGTCCCGCCTTGTATCGGCTCTGCAGGTTCTGCAGCTCCTCCCTGAGCGCCGCGTTCCTCTGCTCTAGAGCCTGAACCTTCTCAATGTAGCCAGCGAACCGCGCATTAAGCAGCTGCATCTCCTCCTTCTCGTTTGCATGATGCTGATGAAGCTCTGTGCCGATTTCCACGGCACCTCCCTGGAGACCGGCACGTCCACGGGCCACCGAGGAGGACGAAGAAGCTCTGCAGCGGGACGGAGATGGGCTCTGAACCCGCATCCTGCTCGACCCGCTCACTGTTTTCTGAGAATAGCAGCTTCCTCTCATGGTTGTTAGAGGTTGTTAGCGCTTCTTGTCTTTCTGTCGTTAACTTCCGTCTGAGCTTGAGCAGGTTGATCGTGAGCCATTGGAGGGAGGATTAGCTCTTTTATACTGCCAACAGGAATGTAGCAGAGCCTTCTGAAAGTCTCATCCTCCGTTGACATGCTGTTAATGCAGATAGTGACGCCCCATGCCCGTGAGGTCTCATTAGTGTACAGCGCAGTGAAGGCCATTGCACCCACATGCTACATAGCAACTTAAGCTTGTCCAGCTGCTATTTTTACACAACAGAGACGGGGCAAGAAACAATGCTGGCTTAAAAACTTTATCGATATTGTTTAACTGTTTCAATTTCTGTTCATTTTATGTGACATTAGCAATCATCTCAATGCCCGAAACTGAGAAATTGTGACTGGAAACTACACCCTGTTCATTACATAGTGCACTATGTTGGGACCATTATTTAGTACACAGTGATGTTCAGTGAGCCAGAAAATAAACTCAGAAACTTGTCAGAAGTTTGGTTCTTTCTTCACGTTCCTTTAATATAACATTACACATCGGCTTGTGTTGTTTTTTTTTTACCAATATGAAGAAAAAGACCTTCATAATACGCATGAACCTTTGTTTACATGTCATTACAAATTGTAAAGATTTTTATCATTTACATATTGTAAAGATTATAGCACCACCCACAAGTGTGAACCAATCAGAACGCAAAACATTCCACTCATTTCAGTGTATTAAACTTATTGACTAAGCATTTGAAAGAATCAACAGGCTTGTGTGCATGTAAGAAAACCTAGAGAAATGAAATACCCATAATGCACTGTGGAGTTTGAAGACATGGCCTACAGTGAATAAGGTGTGTGGTCACTCCAACAGGGGACTGATTATGCTGAGACATTTCAGACATCAGCCTTAGTGACTCAGACTTTCCTACTTGGAGATGGTTTAAGTGTGTGTGTTGTCGTCTGACCCTCCGGCTGGTTTTCTGAGCCAAAGTGTTTCCACTCTGACATCATTAAAGCTGAGGAGAGAGCAGTGAATATGAGAGTAACGATGCACTGATATATTAAACACCACTCGCACTGTCATCATACACTAATGTCACACTGAAGTGCTGTCATTCCACACACGCATCACCGGCTGTGTTCCAAACATCTCCCTGCTCCTTACACTGCAGAATCATGTGCGCTTTCTAGTACACTAACGCGGGCAACAAATTTGATGTTCTACAGACACACATGGAGATGGAGGTGGATAGACCGATAGAGACAGTTGCAGGGGAAAGACATAAAGATAACCGGACTATAAACTGATAATTAACAGCTAATAAACACCTATGCCCCCTCTACTACCCTAACTAGGGTTGTGAAATAAACACTACATTCAATCTGGGCTGTGAATTCAACATTAGTCCCACTCCTGTTTGGGAAATAAACTCCCATTCAGGGTTCACACTACTTCCTTTCAGGGTTGTGAAATAAACACTGCTACTACTTAGGATTGTAAATGAAACACCCAGAGATTTTCACCTTTCACTATCGCTGTGCTTATGTTGTGTTTAATGGTTTTCACTAAACACAGCTCCGACTGTGTCTCATTCTACAGGTGTTTGTAAGCAAGTCCACTTGAGAAGTTTATCTCTAATTTTAGAATCTCCCTCATTTTATCTTCTTATTCAGAAACAACTGCATCATGTTCAGTGTGTGTGTGTGTGTGTCTGTGTGTGTGTGAGAGAGAGAGAGGATGAAGGCCCAGTGTGAAATTCAGTACTGCAGTTATAATGAACACCAGCAGCAGTGTCAATCACTCACAATGACAATGAAACTCTGTGACTCAACACAATTGGACATGCCTATAAAATAATAATGATGATATAACAATAATAATCATAATAATGCCATCCATCCATCTTCTATACTGCTTTCCTTCAATTAAAGAAATCTAAAGAAATCCTTCTCACCTGATCCAATATGGATAGCCGACTCTTTACCAGGCTTGGGGAGTAACAGAATACATGTAACAGCGTTACGTAATCAGGATTCAAAAAAAAAACAGTAACTGTAATCCATTACAATTATGTCAAAAACCAAAGTAATCAGATTACAGGTACATTTTGTAAAAAATAAAAAAATTTAAAAATGGGAATACTATCAGGATTACATTTTTTTTTCCATTTAAAACCAAAGAAATTAATCTTTTGACATAACAGAATATAGACAACTGCTTGATTATAGTTCTGGTTCTCTCACATGAGCAACCTCCTGGTACATTACTACAAAATTAGAGTTAATTTGGTAGAAATTAAACAAATTGTTCTTTAAAATGCTTTTGTTAGGGTGACCATATGTCCTCTTTTTCGGACCTTAAAAAAGTGTCTAAATTTGAGAAAATGTCTGGGATTCAGCTTTATTTTCATTATGATGTGCTTATGGTCTAATACTGCATGATGTGTGCGCATAGTTGCATTGCTATAAACCCTGTCTGATATTCCTGCCTTCTCGCACAACAGTTGGTTGATTCAAAAAGGCTTGCAGCAACTATTGGGCAAATTCCTCTCCATTACCTCTCCATTACCATTATTCTACTCTCAGCAAGCTCGCGAAAGTGAAGCACTGTTGTGTACGGCATCAAACAGTTACTTAACAATAGCAGCAAATGACAGCTGTCCTGAGTCAAAACAATGGCCATGGCCATATAAGGTCATTTTTAATTTCATGTTATCGCATTGCTTCCTATTATATGGCCATTCAAATGTGCAAATGATGGCAGAAGGTTCACTCGTGGCATCTGATATTTTATTTTATTCCATGGACATTCAACAGAATGTAGGAAAAAATGTAATAACGTGGGCAGAGTGAAACCAAATTTTTTTATTTTTATTTTTTTTATATATATATATATATATATATATATATTGTGTGTGTGTGTGTGTGTGTGTGTGTGTGATGCCAATAGTGTGTCATTTTCAATGTACTAAAGTCTGCATTCATAGTAACACTACCCCCCCACCAAAATAAAAAATAATAATAATAATAAAAGAGAAAAAACAGTGTCTTCTATTTTGGAAAACCAGAATATGATGTAATGTTACCTGCAACAGTGACCCTGATCTTTTATTTGTTTATTTATTTTATTTAAAAAAATCCAAACATTGAACATGTTTTTAAACTCTAAAATAAAATTATTTTAGATCATATTGCATTTCTCATGACTTTATTTACATATGTGACCTTGAAGTAATACAAAAATAATCAGATTACATTTTTTATGCAGTAATGTCTAACTGTAACGGAATACATTTTAAACCCTGCTCTTTACTGACTCAGGTCTTTACTGACTCAGGTCTAAATGAATCGTCGTCATAATCATATGGATGAAAAAAACCAGATGACTCATGAGTTACTAAAATCTTCATCCTCACTATAATCCTGAATTAACTCATTTCTATATCTCCCACACATCTTCCTAAATATACTCCTCAGTAAAGTTCATTATCATAATTGAGATCCATTTTTGATTGATTGATTGATTTTGTGTATTTTTATTTTTGGCTGTCTAAATAAATTACTATAAATTTATCCCAGTAGGTCTAATAATAATAATAATAATAATAATAATAATAATAATAATTTTATTATTAATTATATTAAACATTAATAACAGGTGTCGTCAGGTCACTGCCATGGCCCCCAGGCGCCAGTGTGTTGGGGGTCACAGCGGGGGTCGTCGGGGGGGAAGGTGATGGGCTGTGCCCCCTGCTGCAGCTGCTCTAACCGCTTTAACAGGAAGTCCACAATTTCTGGGTGCTGATGGGAAATTTCATTTCTCTCTTGTGGATCAGCGTCGATATCAAACAGCATCACCTGCTTAAGGGGAGGAGCTTCCTCTGAGATGCCACCTACCATTTCACCTGGACGAGGGAACCACACAGGACAACCTACACACACACACACACACACACACACACACACACACAAACACACACGATTCAGCTTGTGAGGTAATTAACACACCCTTCAGTAGAATACCGTGTGTGTGTGTGTTTGTGTTGGTGTGTTACAGCAGTGTGTGTCACAGTGTTGATGTGTGTTAGTGTTAAAATATATATAAAAACAGTAAGCAACACGGGTGGCTAAGATAGTATGTATTTTTACACATTAACACACACAAACACCAACATGCTACCACACAAACATACACTAACATTAACACTCGAACATCAACTTTGTTCGGAAGTTGGAGTAAGTCTACTGTTAAATCACAAATGATGATGTAGAGAAGGACTATTTTAAGTAACAAAGTTATCACCTTGCTACCCTATTTACATCTCAGAAATATGTTTTTTTTTACGACAGTTCTCTGTCCTTTTTCATTACTATTCAATTTATAATCAACGCTAATTGATAACAGATTCATGATCACTGCCTTATGATATTCCTAATTAACACACACACACTACTATGTGAACATATTACTGCATTACCACACTAACAATGTTTTTGTGAATTAAAAATGGTGGTATTAATTAACTCTGCACTCACCAGGATATCCAGTCAGGAGCTTCCAGTTCTTGTATCGAATAGCAGCATGCATGGAGACATTAAAGTGTGGCACAGAATCAGACCCTGTCCTTAATGAGTTTCTCCTTAACGAGTCTCTCTTTAATGAGTCGAGCATTTCCTGTTGAGCTCCTGCATCTTTTCCTGGACCTCCAGACAGACATGACAAAGAAAAATCACAAATATAATAAATGAGCTAACAGGCTAATAACAACTTGTCTGACCTTGCCTGAACAACTGCTGACCTGTCTCACTGTTTACCTGTCTCACCGCTGAACTGTAGAACTGTTTACCTATCTTAATGCTGAACTGTATCACTGTTGATCTGCCACTCTGTCTAACTGCTTACCTGTCTCAGTGTTTACCTGCATCACTGTTCATCTGCCACTCTGTGGACCTGTCTCACTGTTTACCTGTCTCACTCCTGAACTGTATCACTGTTTACTGTCTTATTGCTGAACTGTATCACTGTTCATCTGCCACTCTGGATCACCGCTGACCTGTCTCTCTGTCTACCTGTCTCACTGCTGAACTGTATCACTGTTCAATTGCCACTATGTCTCACTGCTGACCTGTCTCACTGTCTACCTATCTCACTATTGAATTGTATCACTGTTTACCTATCTCACTATTGAACTGTATCACTGTTGATCTGCCTCACTGTTTAATTGTCTCACTGCTGACCTGTCTCACTGCTGAACTGTATTACTGTTTACCTGTCTCACTTCAACACTCACAATTTGTAGTGAAAATTGTTAGTGTCTGATGTGTATTTTCTCTCTTACATGGAGCAATGTCGACGTAAAGTGGATCAATGTTGTGTAACAATTCCTGTCTTGGAGAGCATTTTCCTTTGCTGACACACACACACACACACACACACACACACAGATGTGTTTTTATCATACTACATGCCCTAGACCATGTAGAGAATATTACTTACTATAACTTTATAAGCCGCATAATAATCTAATACTACTAAATATTTATAATTATCATATACAAATATAATATTTACCTGATAGTGTCCCACACGTTAAACCCATCTAAAGGCTTCGTCCCATTGGTCGATCCTCCAGCAACACCCACCAGCGTGGGCAGCCAGTCAGAGATGTGTATAAGCTCTTTGCTCACAGTACCGGGTCGCTCCACCAGTGGTCCAGAGACAAAGGCCACACCTTTGAATACGCCCTCCCAGAGAGACCATTTCCTGCCACGCAGGGGCCAGTTACTCCCCCCGTACAGCGTCTGACCCCCATTATCTACAAATCATTGTTATTATTATTATTATTATCATTATTATTATTATTAAACTACACATTAGTACACTAAACATGAGCTGTATGCTATGTTTTTTAATTGTGTCTAGTACATGTGTGCATTATACATTGAAGACATTGAAGACATTGTGTTTGAAAAGGATGAAAAGATGAAAAGGATGAATATGAGACGATAGATCAGAATTTCAGCTTTCATTTCCTGATATTTACATCCATACGTATTAAAACATAGCACCTTTGGTGACAGACCACCCAATTATTAGGTGAGCAAAAGATTAGGAACAGATAGTCTTAAAGTGCATTAAGTAAACCCTAGTGCCTACTCAGCGAAGCGTGAGGTCCCTTTCCAGAACCTTTAAACTGACTGTCCCTAAGTGGTGGAATGAACTTTCAACCTATCTTGTCCCCACTCAAAAAAAGCACCTCTATTCTGCGCACTTTGCTCCTCTAGTACTCAATCAAAAAAATCTTGTAGGGTAGCACTACTTGCATTGTTCTCTGCTTCATATATCGCATTGCATGTATTTCCTCATTTATAAGTTACATTGGATAAAAGCGTCTGCTAAATGAATAAATGTAAAGTAAATAACACTTAATATTTAGTTGCATATCCCTAGTTGCAACAACTACATCAAGCCGAACTGAATATGTATATTAGTGCATTATTGCTTGTGTACCTGTGGAGAAGATGAGGATGGTGTTGTTCCAAATCCCTGCATCCTGCAGCGCCCTAGTGATGTTCCCTACGGCTTCATCCATAGCCGACACCATTCCTGCATAATGCCTGCGTGAAGGGTCCTTAATGAAGTTGTAGGGGTCGGTGTAGTGCTCAGGCACCTGTAATGGATCGTGAACCGCTTGCAGAGCTACGTACAAGAACAGAGGCTGGAAAAAAAAAACAGCACACTATTCACTAGAACCTACACAATAAACACTACATACTACACTCTATACACTACTCCCTACACCCTGCAGAGCAACATACATGAATAAAGGCTAAAAACAAACCACAACAGGGAGAGAAATCTGTGTGTGTGTGTGATTACCATGTGTGTGTTGTGTTTGAGTATGATGTCGACTGCTCGGTGTGTGAAGAGTTCAGTAGAATATACTCCGCGGTACAATGGCGCCGTGTCCTCGCCGTCTCTAAGGTCCAGAGCACAGCGAGTGACATTCAGTGGTTTGATGGAGCTACAGCGCTCATGAGTGTAATAATCTTCTGATCCTGTCAAATAACCTGCGAAACAACAAAAACACACAATAACTAAACTAAAAACAAAGCATAAATGCATTACTATATAAATCTATTAAATTATATAATAAAATAAATGAAATACACAATAAGATTAATGAATGAGCAGGTTTGTGTTTTAAAACTTTAATAAAAAAAACAGTATGAAATTGTGAGAAGAAACAGAGATAATTAACACTAAGTTTACACCATGGCCAGGTGATATCACACAGGAAACTCTTAAATGCATGAAGTGGACAGTATCAGACACAGAAATAGGAACTCAACCAGAATCAGGCACAGAGGGATGAAAGTATAAAGCCATTTGTTAACTTGGTTCAGAGCCTCAGTATGACATCAGTGGGAATTTAAATCGCATGATGATGTGGACATGGCCTGAGTGAGTGAAGTGAAGAGCCGAGACAATGCCCACCCACCAAAGTAGGAGTGGAAGCCTCGGCGGGTGGGCAGACACTCCCTCCGGTACATGCCTAGGTGCCATTTGCCCACCATGTGTGTGGAGTAACCTGCCTCCACCATAAGCTCCGGCAGCAGCTTCTCCTCCAGAGGAACACAGTATGGCTGACACGGCCAGATAATCTGATGCTGCATCCCTGTGTGGATCTGCATACACCATGCACCATACACCCCCACACACACACAGTCGCACATATATGTATGTATGTATGTATGTATATATGTATGTATGTATGTATGTATGTATGACATAGATATTGGTAACTGCTGATGACCTGGGAATTTCACACACATCAGTCTCTATAGTTCATTTGAATGGTGCAAAAACAAAAAACATTGAGTAAGCGACAGTTCAATACAAACTTTGAGTATCAACAGCTTTGTTGATAAGAGAGGTCAGAGGAAAATGGCCAGATTGGTTCGAGCTGCCAGGAAGGATATAGACAATCAAACAATCACTCTTTACAACCGTGGTGAGCAGAAAAGCATCGCAGCCTGTACAAAACATTGAACGGTGAAGTGGATGGGCTACAATAACACAAGACCACATCAGGTTTCACTCCTGTCAGCCAAGAACAGGAATGTGAGGCTATCATGGGCAGAGACTCACTAAAAACGGGACAGCTGAACATAAGGGGGACAAATTGACTGGTCTTTGTCTAGTCTTCAACAGTTTCAGTGAGTCTGTGCTCACGATAGCTTCAGATAGCTCTTGGGTTACAGGAGTGGGACCTGATGTGGTATTCTGCAGTTATAGCCCATTCACCTCAACATTTGATGTGTTGTGTGTTCTGAGATGCTTACATATAGAAACAGAGAGAGAGAGAGAGAGAGAGAGAGAGAGAGAGAGAGAGAGAGAGAGAGAGTGTGTACCTGGTATCTCCCTGTCATTAGTTGGTTCCTGGACGGAGTACACAGCGGCTGGACGTAGTAATTCTCCAGTCGGACCCCGGCGGCGCTGAGCCGGTCCAGGACAGGAGTTTTAATCTCAGATCCATGATACCCCACATCATTAAAGCCCATATCATCAGCCAGTATAAACACCACATGAGGAGGAGAGTGACAATGCACATATAGTACAAACACACACCACACACACAGCGAAATGATGAACACCTTCATCACTGCTTCAGAGGAGTAAACTCTTCAACACTTCTGCGCGCACACACTTCCGCGTCTGTCTTCCGCACAGAACTGAAACGATCCTACAATCATCATATAACACCTAATAATCTGTAATTAACGTTGCATGGTTTTAAATACAAATGCAATACTCCGCTTTGTTCCGTTTAATCCGCATTTGCGGAATCAGTACTGCATAACTTCAGAACAAAACTTCTATGAAACACGACTGACCAATCAGCTGACGGCCCTTCACGTGATTTGGTCACATGGTCAGAATTACGGAAATATTTTATTTTATTTTAACTTGTGTAGAATATACGCTTGCAGGTAATAATAATAATAATAATAATAATAATAATAATAATAATAATAATAATAATAATAATAATAACAATAATAATTATAATTATAATAATAATAGCAGTTGTATAGCTCTACTACTGGATAATAATAAAACAGTATGATATATTTTGTTGTTTTGCGATCAGGAAAGGAATAAACAATAAAATTATAACAGCAATTGAATTATTTGCTATTTGGTAATTATTTTAAACATATCTTAATTTCCTAGTTTTGTACCTTTTTTTTTTTTTTTACCTTTTTTTAAATTTTATTTTTATTTATTTATTTTAACGTTTTCTCTCACCCTCAGGAAAGATAGAGCGTTTAAACAGGTTTGTCTGGTTATGCAAGGATCAGTGTTTAATTAGTGTCTCAACACACCCACACACTGATTTGCTGTTGTGTTATTAGTATCGACATAAAACATCCAACATAGAATATCCAGTCTACATATAAACGAATTAATAAAAGAGCGATAGCCGTTTTAATTTAAACTAAAGTGCATGTGATGGAACTAAATAAATAAAACTGCTCTTAATAGGACACAGTATGCTTTGAATCTGGGTTTGGGCTTTCTGCGGTTTTAAAATTGAGGAACAGAGGTGGCTCATGGCTCCAACAAATAAATATGATTATATAAACAGTATTTAAATAGAACTTAAAATTGTGTAATGACCATTATGGGAGTTTTGTTACACTGAGACGAGTAACGCTTTAAAACGTGTGAGCATTCCTGCTCTATAACACACATAACATACTGCACTTACAGCTGATTATAAAGGAAAGTGCAGCACACGTTTGTATTTACCGTATTTTCCAACGTACCTGATGCGCACCAATCACGAGGCGTGTTGTTCGCGTTTTCGCCTCTGATTGGCTGAGCTTCGTGCTCTGTGATTGGTGGAATGAATGGAGCGCGAGGTTTGAATGTAGTGTTGATTTAGTTCGAGTTTAGTTCACTTTAGTGTAGTCTCTTCGGAGTAGTGTGGTATAGCATAGCGTAACATAGCATAGGTTAGCTTAGCTTAACATTACAAAAATAAACATTTATAAATATATGTATATGTAGATTTTAACTATCTGGGGTTTTTTTGCCGAAGGAGTTACAGAGTAAGGTAAGACTGTTTATTAAAATAACTCTTATTAATTAACTAATTATCCAAATGTGTAAGAACCTCGCTAAAAGTATAGCTAGTGGCTAGCTTGATTAGCTTAATGTTTTACTTTATTGAGCTTTCGTTTTAAAGACGAAACTTTGTTACAGTCGTTTTAAACGTGTTTGAGTTATTTAGCCCACCTTCGTTAGCACTGAGCAGCTATTCTAGCACCTGCTATAATTGTGGCTCAGATTTGAAGACAAACTGGGTTAAATACCAGAAATACGACCACGGAGAATGAACATTTTATTGCTGCTTTAGTTTTTATTATTATTATTTTAATTATTTTTTTGTTTTGTATTTTTTAAAGCTCGTGTATATGTATTTTTTAACTGCTGTACTGATTTAGGTAATAACTATGTCATTAAGCAGTTAACTATGTTACGTATATTCACTAATTTTTCTCATTTCTGTAGTAACAGTTCATTCACAGAGACTTGTAAGGTGGACACCCTAAATAATCTAAAACTAATAAGGAGATGTTAATATAACATTTGTAGAAGGGGTCTGTAGTGTTTGTAGGTCAATGTAGAAGGGGTCTGTAGGTCAATGTAGAAGGGGTCTGTAGTGCTTGTAGGTTAATGTTGAAGGGGTCTGTAGGTTAATGTTGAAGGGGTCTGTAGTGCTTGTAGGTTAATTTTGAAGGGGTCTGTAGTGCTTGTAGGTTAATGTTGAAGGGGTCTGTAAGTTAATGTAGAAGGGGTCTGTAGTGCTTGTAGGTTAATGTTGAAGGGGTCTGTAGTGCTTGTAGGTTAATGTTGAAGGGGTCTGTAGGTCAATGTAGAAGGGGTCTGTAGTGCTTGTAGGTCAATGTAGAAGGGGCCTGTAGGTCAATGTAGAAGGGGCCTGTAGGTCAATGTAGAAGGGGCCTGTAGGTCAATGTAGAAGGGGTCTGTAGGTTAATGTTGAAGGGGTCTGTAGTGCTTGTAGGTTAATGTTGAAGGGGTCTGTAGTGCTTGTAGGTTAATGTAGAAGGGGTCTGTAGGTCAATGTAGAAGGGGTCTGTAGGTCAATGTAGAAGGGGCCTGTAGGTCAATGTAGAAGGGGTATGTAGGTTAATGTTGAAGGGGTCTGTAGTGCTTGTAGGTTAATGTTGAAGGGGTCTGTAGTGCTTGTAGGTTAATGTAGAAGGGGTCTGTAGGTCAATGTAGAAGGGGTCTGTAGGTCAATGTAGAAGGGGTCTGTAGGTCAATGTAGAAGGGGTCTGTAGGTTAATGTTGAAGGGGTCTGTAGGTTAATGTTGAAGGGGTCTGTAGGTTAATGTAGAAGGGATCTGTAGTGCTTGTAGGTTAATGTTGAAGGGGTCTGTGGGTTAATGTTGAAGGGGTCTGTGGGTTAATGTAGAAGGGGTCTGTAGTGCCTGTTAAGTGATAACAAATACTAATTTGTTACAATTTTTTATTATTAATAATATTGGTATTTTATATAGTTTTTTTTATCTCACTGATATAACTGTGTATTTGTAGATAACAGTTCTTCTATTTTCTATGATGTGTGGCAATACTGTAACTGCCTGTGGTCATAGCTAAAGATTCTCTCTCTCTCGATTTAATTTGTTGTTGTTATTATTGTGTGTTTGTAGGTGTGTGCGAGATGAGTACGCCGGTGTATGCCTCAGATGAGGAGGAGTGTGTGTTGGAGTCAACGGCGGCTGATCTCGGCAGTCACGCACATGCCAGACGTCTTCAGGCTCAGATTACAGACCTTTCAGTCATTGGTCCTGCAGAAACGCACATGCAGCAGGTCAGACTTGCACACACACGTTGCTCTATATGAGTCATTATGGGCTGACTTCATTTTGCTCCTGAGCTCATGACACCCCTTACAGCATAACGGTTCAAACTTGCCCGGAATACCAATGAAGGTCTGGCGTGGCTGCAGGTTTTTATTCCAACCACCCAGGAGCCACACCAGGCAAAGGTGAACTGATTAAACAAGAGGAATCAAGTGTAGCTCCTGATTTGGTTGGTTTGAAAGCATATTGCTGTACCTGCCCAAGTGCCTAAGCGTAATACAGTGAGTTTGTGTGTGTGTGTGTCTACGCAGGTGAATAGAGGTGAGCGTGCGGAGGAAAAGCTGCAGGTGTTCCTGCGTGTCCGTCCTCTTACAGATCCAGAGAGACAGCGTGGAGAAGATCAGGTCACTTTGTCAACCTCACATAAACATTCTATATTATATTATTCTATACAATGCGTGCAGTAAGAGTAATAAGCTGTGTGTGAAACATCATTGTATTTATGGATAAGTGTGATTGTATTGTGTTGGTGTGATTGTAATGTTGTTTTAACATGGTGTGTGTGTGTGTGCACAGGGCTCTGTGTGTGTGCAGAGTGAAGACACACTCCTCCTGAAGGCCCCTAAGGATTCGCACAGCATGAAGAGTGCAGAGAGAGGGGTGTCACAAAGTGTACACAAGTTCACTTTCACACGGGTATGCACGCACACACACACACAATCTGTTTAATCAGTGTGTCTTATGGCTGCTGTATCATGGTCTATGATGTGTTTACTGCATTTATTCCGCTTTAATAATGGCTTCATCCTGATCAGCTCTGTGTACATTGATCTGAGGTATTTTGGAAGATATAGTACTCTATAGTGTATATAGTAATCTGTTAATAGACAATACTGTGTTCAGTTGTGTGTGTGTGTGTGTAGATTTTCAGGGAATCAGCGTCTCAGCAGGAAGTGTATGATCAGGTGATGAAGGAGATGGTGCGAGATGTCGTTCATGGAGAGAACAGACTTCTCTACACATATGGAGTGACCAACTCGGGCAAGACCTTCACCATTCAGGGTAACACTCGCATGCGCACACAAATCCATCTCACTGATTGCATGAAACGAACATTAGCACGGTACAGTAGACATGATGATTGGTGAGTACAGCAGTGTGTCTGTGTCCTGTGTGTCCCTGTGCAGGTTCAGCAGGTGAAGCCGGTCTCCTCCCCCGAGCTTTAGTCTCAGTGTTCACTGCACTGGCGGGACAGCTTTACCCCCGTGCCGACCTGAAGCCTGTTCTCAAGCAGGAGGTCCGCCGACTCAGCGATGCAGAGGTCCGCACCGAGGAGGACCGACTCCACGCTCTGCTGCGTGAGGTATGTGCCCGCAGGGGGCGGGGCTAACACCCCCAGAGAGCACCAACTGCTAAAACCAGACAAATTAACCGTGTTTCTTTTCTCTCCTTAGTTACAGTAGTGTATGTGTGCTTTCACATACCTAGGGTTTAAGTGTCAAGTGAGCATAGTACTGTGATTTGTGTGTGTTACAGGAGGAGGTGTGTAGGAAACGTGGGGGTGTAAATGCAAGTGTTAGTTGGGACAGTGGGATCAGTGGACTCTCAGCCATCACACGACTGGAAGGTGAGCAGTCCAGCAGCTACATGGATCTACACACAACTCTGTTCTGATCTCATGATGTAAAACATTTCAGTGGTCTTCAGCGGTGTAGTACCTGAAAAGTTTGTTTATATATTTTTACAAGTTAGATGCAAATCACTTCCTGTTCACTATTAATGCTGTCTGCACAGGGCAGAACATAAGTGTTGTAGCACCTACATGTTGCCCCTTATGCTAGACACTGTCCTTTTAGATTCACGTGTTTATTGTGTAATAAATATTAACTAAATTGGCACCCTCGGTTTTGTTTTGGTCAATTCATCTGCGTTAAAGCAAACACACACCACTCATTAGTGGAGAGAAGACACACAGTGGAGCCATGCCCAATTTAATGTAAAATAAGATTTTCGTTTTGTTTTAATTGCCTAGTCTTCACCCCACAATCTCTAAAGAAGCTCTTACCTTCATGTGGCTAGATCACGATTCAGATTAGGTACTGAACTGCACTGTCCTGTGGAAGAGAGACATATGGTAAACAGGTGCTAAAAGGAAATTGGTCATCATCAGGTTTATTTATTTTCATAAGCTACAGTTTGTCCTTGTATCTGTGTGTATCCTAACACTGTACTGCTGTGTTGCAGACTCGGACGGTGTGTGTGTTGACTTAGACGGAGTGGGTCTCTGCGATGTCGCTGTGGATAAAACTCTGCAGTTCGGCATCTGGGTTTCATTTTACGAGATTTACAACGAGTTTGTTTATGATCTGCTGGAGCCACCCACATCTCTGCACACACAGAAGAGGAATACACTTAGACTGAGCGACGACAAGCACGGCAACGTCTATGTCAAAGGTACACACGCAGTATCTGCATTATAATCTTTCACACACAGGGCTCTACGGAATAAACAACTACAGGACAGAGGGTTTTCACTTTGTTGTGATTTATAATTCGTGGCTTTTTTTTTCTGGGGAGTTTATTTGCGCAAGCGGTCAGTGTGTATGTAAAATTTGTCACGACAGCATCTTTATAAGAAACAACTGAACGTCTCGGAGCCAATCAGTTTCCAGAATGCAGCAAAAGCAGCCCCTGTGACCTGGCCATGTCCACTAGGGATATGGGGAGCAGGGGGTCTTGTGTTGAACAGGCTTGTGTTTCTGTAAAGTGTGGTGTTGTGTTGAACAGAGGTGTGTAAGTGTGTTGTGTTGTGTGCAGATCTGACTTGGGTGAATGTGCGCAGTGCTGACGAGGCATGGCGAGTGCTCACTGTAGGGCGGAATAACCAGAGCTTTGCCAGCACACACCTCAACCACAACTCCAGCCGCAGGTGACTTTTTTTTTTTTTTCTTTTTTTTAAAGATGACAAGTTGAAATTCTAAGCAACTGTTGTAACTTAAGAAGAAGCTCCATCATCCTCAGCACGCGCACATGCGATTATAGTTGCCGGGTCCTCTTTCTATTTACCAACGTGACGTAATGACGCAAAGACGACCGACGTCACAAACAAGCTCAACTGGCATTTCCCATGAAATCCGACCCAACAGCTCAAATTATAGATAATTATTTTAAGCATCTAGTTGCGAATCGGGGAAAGATAAGGAAACAGTTTTGAATGCATATTTTTTTATATACGTGTTCATTTTTAACCCAAAAAAATGCTCTATACTGCTGCTTTAAGGATAAAGTATGATGTGTAATGCAGACGCAGAGACTCAACAAACTTCAAACTGATTTATTATTTATAATGAGTTACATTCATTTAAAAATCATTTTATAATTTTTTTTCCCCTGTGACAGAAACACATAACAGAATGAAGTACACTGGATAGGCACGACATCGCTGCTCTTTATATACGTGTGTAACTGATTTGTGTTTGTGTGTTTCAGTCACAGTGTTTTTACTGTGAGAGTGCTGCATATCCAGCCGGAGGGGGTCGCCACACGCATCAGCGAGTGAGTTATACCACTTAACATTTTATTCACACGCATAGAAATCTGTTACTGGTTGTGAGAGAATGTCAGAATGAACCACACTACGTTCAGAGGTGAACCCTAACTTCCTAAATATTTGAAGTAAATAAATACTGAGGTTAAGTGTGCAATGTTACACTTACTTAATTGACTACTGTGTCACTGTAAGATATTAAAAGAAGTAAGTGTTTGTGTATCTTTTTCAGGTTGTGTATGTGTGACCTGGCTGGCTCGGAGCGCTGTAAAGATCAGCAGAACGGAGAGCGGATGAAGGAGGCGAACATCATCAACACTTCCTTGCTCACACTGGGACGCTGCATCAGTGCGATGAGGCACAACCAGACGTACAGGTGAGTGTACGCACTACACAACATGCATTTGACACAGAGTTCCCCGAGTGATCAGTGTGTTACTCATCACATGTTAGCCCCCTTTGATCGGTTAGTGTGTCGATCACCCGAGTGATTTGTACGTTACCTGTGTGTCATAGGCAGCGCCCGGCGCAGGTTGTTCCCTTCCGAGAAAGTAAACTAACCCGAGTGCTGCAGAGTTTCTTCTCAGGACATGGCCGTGCCTGCATGATGGTCAACGTTAATTCCTGCAGTTCCAGTTACGACGAGACACTGCACGCCCTCAAGTTCTCTGCCATCGCTACACAGGTAAAACACACGTACACAAGTATGCGCCCTGCACGGCTTCAAGTACTCGGTCACCGCCAGTCAGGGCTGTGCGATTAATCTGATTTTCCATTTCAATTTTGATTACGAAAACAAAATAATCAAGATAAAACGATTATTGTGCCGCACTGAAAGCGAGCCTTAGGTCACCAAGAAAGCTTGAACCATTTCAGCGTATTGAGACCAGCGGTCATGACACTAGAAGAAATGAGCTTTCCAGTGATACCAAACGTTATTCCAGTGATAAACGTGAATTTGCTTTCAAGGAGTCCAATGTGGAACGAATAACGTTTGGTATCACTGGAAAGCTCATTTCTTCTAGTGTCATGACCGCTGGTCTCAATACGCTCATTTCCTTTCTAGAGCTCACTAATGGTGAGAAACTACAGACTGATCTAAACCAGAAGACAGAATTTCATTGGCTAAGGAAGTTTAAAGTTCATTTCTGGTGAAGCAATTCGCTTAAATGCATCACATGATGTGCTCCACTAACTTTGTTTAATTTATTTAATTAAACAAATTTATTTTATTGTTTTACATATTTATTTTCAGTTAACCCATTGTTATAAATGCAATAACATTTTTTTATTTATTATTATTATTTTTTTTGTTTTGTTTTGTTCAATAAATACATCATGTTTCCAAAGTCAATGAGTAATCATGTTTAACAGTCGTGATTATGATTTTTGCCATAATCAATCAGCCCTAACCCAGATTACTCGCACACACTCATTTGGAGACATTCTTGATGTCCTAGTTGGTCCATGGTCCTGCCTCTAAGAGCCGAGTGGCCTACATCCTCTCCTTGCTGCGTGATCACGCAGACCACACCCTGATGGAAGAGGACGAGGAGGATGAGGATGAGAACAGTGATGGAGAGGAGGATGTCAGCATTTTCCAGCCTGAGGTGAGTGATTGTTACTGATGTCCACAGTGATATCTTTGCTGTAGAGTTCTCCTCTCAGTGACCGTGTGAAATGTGGGGAAATATGCCCAGTCATCATGCACCACCACAGCTCTTTAGACTAGGTGTGACGTATCCCGCCTCTTGCATTTTGATTGGGTAGTCATTTGTATGTCACACATTACTGAGTGGTTGAGAATTCCTAGTGATTGTAGGCTCGGCGTTGAGGTGAAAAACACTTGATTTATGAATGCAATAAAATTTTTACAAAATGGGGAATCCAGACAAAGCACTGACGGACACAATTCTACATACTACCAGCAAATATTAGTATGCAATAATTCCTCTTTAGTCTCACAAATGACATTTATGGCTTGTGTGTAGGCTCTGTTGAAGGCAATTAACGTACTAAAACGAGAGGTCCTGCGTCAGCGGGAGGAGAAAGACGAGCTGGAGCTGAAGATCAGAGAGCAGGTGTGTACGGAGATGATGGAGGTCATCAACCGCATGCAGCTCGACTTCAGGTAACAAACACGCACACACACTACTGGTCCAAACTTTGGAAACACTTGACTGAAATGTTTCTCATGATCTTAAAAACCTTTCGATCTGAAGGTGCATGATGAAATGTTTGCAATCCGTGTTGTACACAGAAATATAATTGTGCCAACATATTCATTCCTTTCGTTAGAAAACGAACATATTATTTATATTTTACAAAAAAATAATTAAGTGAAGGACTTAAAGAAGCAGCCAATTAGTGTCCAGCGTCGGTGTGAACTCCTTTTAATACTGTTTAAAAATATCTTCGGGGGATTCCTCAAGAAAATCGGTTGAGAAAATGTCAAGAATACATTTTCTGGAAATTTTAGGCAAAAAGGGTAAATTATAAAATACTAAATCATTTTTATATATTTTAGATTTTTTATCACAACATGATATGATTCCCATAGTTCCATGGGAAGGGGGGGGTGAATAATGTGTGTGTCTAAACTTTTGACCGGTAATGTACACTGCAACATGAGTCGCACATCTGAACACCCATTTAAAAACTGAAACTGGATAGATAGACAGTCAAATAAACAGACAATGTTAAATAGTCAATAGTGGATGGATGGATAAATAGATAGATAGATAGACAGACAGATGACTAGAGCTGGGGTATTGATGTTGAAGTAAGTACATTTGAGAGTTCTGGGTTGCAGGGAGAGAGCAGTCAGTACACCGTAAAATATACAGTGTAGAATAGAGGTGTATGTCTCAGTCCACGGACACTGTAACTGTGAACATACGATGATACATGAAACATTTTTGTCCGACTGCAGTGAGACGATGGAGAGTGAGAGAGAACTGATGGAGAATCGGTGTGAGAACAAAATTACCAACCTGAAGAGCAGCTTAAAGAAGTATTACAGTCAACAGCTGGAGGTGAGACATGTTATTGATTTCAAAGCCTCGCTATTTACTTCAACGCTGCGGTACTACGGTCAACACTGAACTGCTGACCTTGGCACTGTGCTACAAATCTCAACACTGTACATGACCACCATGTTTCTATCACCCATTACCATATTCTCCCTATATATCCTGTTAAATAAAATGACCCTGTGGTTACTTCTCAAAATGTATACTGTCAGTGGAGTAGTGTTCAGGGACACAATAGTGCACTATTAATATCTGAGTTCTCTAGAAGAATCTGTGACAAATGAAATGTGCTGAAAAAAACCCTGTGTTTCAGGAGCGAGACGAACAGATCGAAGAGCTCAGTGCAGCCCTGAGAGAGAAGGAGGAAGGAAGTGCAGCTCCTATTTTTCCTTCTCTGGTGGAGTGCGATGGACTCCGGCGATCTCGGCGCATAGCTTCATCACACAATCGCTGCAGCCAGAACGAACCCGCGGAGTCGGAACACACTCATGCCGAATTAGCACGAGTTAAAGCTGAGCTGGAGCAGTGCAGAGCTGAGCTTGACCTCAAACAAACCGAACTTGCGCTCAAAACACTCGGTAAGATAAAATGCCACATAAGATAAAATATGCATATTCGTACTCAGCAAAAAAAAAGAAAAGACCCTTTTTCAGGAAACTATTTTAAAGACCAAATAAGCTTTACAGATCTTTTATTAGGAAAAGGTTTAACAATGGTTTTCATGCTTGTTTAATGAATGGTAAATGGTCTACACTTATATAGAGCTTTTTTTATTTTTATTTATTTTTTTTATAAACCTTGGCGGTTCTAAAGCGTTTTACACTGTCAATTGTACATGCACCTCTAAAACAGTCCTTAAGACACGGACAGTTTACAGCCGGTAGGCAAGTAAGGTTACAGTAACTTAGGACGTTAAACAGACCTTTTATTCTGACTCTGAAAAACACCAGAAGAAAGATGCCTAGGGTTTGAGCTCACCGGCGTGAACATGCCATAGGCCTGCTGCTGGGAGGCATGAGGACTGCAGATGTGTCCAGAGCAATAAACTCCAGTGTCTGTAATGTAAGACACCTAAGACGATGCTACAGGGAGACATTCATCACCACAACATCTACATCTTACATCTATGTCTCACCTCTCTGCCTTACCTTCCTCAGAGCTGAAGCGTTTTCAGGATCATCCAGGAGCCTCAAGCCTGACTGTGACTGCAGAGCGCAAACTCCTTGACGGACAGAAGGTGTGTTGTTTATATAGTGCACCTATTTGAGCGTGTAGTGTTTTCATCATGATGATGATGATCAAACAGTTTAGAACATCAATAGTGATGGTTAGTGTCCAGTGAGGGTTTGCACCTGATAGACTACAGACTACCCATAATGCACTGCATTATTATTATAGAAGAAATGTGCCCTACATAGTGAAAGGAGTGTATAACAGGACCACAATGTTTATATAGTGAACCAAATTCATTACTGAACACACTAACCCCCTAAGCGTGTGTGTATGTGTGTGTGTGTGTGTGTAGACTCTGAGGCAGTTGCGTACTGATCTGCACACGTTGGTGTTGAAGCTGCAGTCTGGAGAGCGAGCATGCTGTCATTTTACTGATGGAGAGAAACTCCGTACAGCCCTGAACACCGCTGACTCAACACTCATCAAACAGGTATTATTATATACACACACACACACAATTGTGGCACTGTCCTTAACTCCACCAACATATCATTCATCAAACAGGTACAGATCAATTGTACTCACTCTGCGTGTGTACACGCGCGTGTTTTTCAGGATCAGATGCTGATGGAACTTCACTCGACCCTGCAGCTCCTTAAAGCTCAGCTACATCGTAAAGATGAGACTCTGGCAGATCTTAAGCGACCTTTCACAGCCACTACCCCTGTGACCCCTAGCTCCTGCAGTAGGCGGGGCTGTGGAGTCACTGTGGCGATGGTCGAGAACCAACCCCCAGACAAGCGAGGGTTCCTGCGGCTCTTCACACCGTCACGTACCAACAAAACGAGAGCGAAGGCAGACAACACTACACCGTACGCCCGTATACTGCGCTCACGCCAACCCTCTCCCCCACCCAGCCCCGCTCTCACACGCAGGGGCAGATTCTAATGACACTCGCCTGACTCCTGATTCTTCTGAGATTTACTAACGAGTTAAATGTCATCATGTTATACTTCTGTTACTTCCCAACCCTAGTCCCATTCTGCTCTTGTAATCATCTAACCAGTCCGCTAATTAACAGCCCTTCCTGGGTTGAAGTGGGTGTGCGGGGAGAACAGATACTAAAGTGTGCAGGACCAGGTATAGGAACTTGTGCTGTAAAACAGAACGTTTAATTAGCCAAGCTTGATGGATTAACGGAGCAGCAGCTTTTCCTCTGTTCATACTTACACTGAAATGTCACGTAGAATTTATTATACTGTTAATTATTAAACAATTCTCCATTAAGCCTTTTACCTAACAACTTGTTCATTAAACTAAAGAGCAGGACAAGGCAGGATTTCCATAATTACCTACTCTAATGGCTAACTAATGTAATAATCAAGCTAATGAAGGTATTATTTTATATGCAAAAACTATTACAAAATATTGTAATATCTTGTATATATGATTTGGATTTTTGCAGTAATTCAGCTGAGAGGATATAAATATACAGTATATAATTATCTTTACCTGTTACTCAGCAGTGATTGGTTAGTGACTCATTAACAGTATACATATGTGACTCTTAATGTAAAGTTTGAAGTCTGTCCTGAACGTTTATTCCACATATTGGATTGAATCGATGTTCTTAAAAAAGAAAAGGTTAAAGCTTTAACGACATCACAGTTTGTCAGAGATTACACACAGCTAGGCTAACTGCTATCTATGCACACAGTTTGTTACACAGGGCATTCTCAAGGCATTCATACTTTTTTAAATCTTTATTATTATTATTTTTCACTTCTTAAGATTGGAATGAGCAGTGTGTTCAGGTTGATAGTCGTGTGTGTTCGATTTATAGATTTGGATATATAGTAATGATGTACGGCCTAAATTTGTATTCAAATCTTTATGCTGTTAAGTGCACACTTCAATACGACTTCTGTTTAAAGGAAATGTTGCGGTGGAGTGAATAAAACACATTCATGTATACAGACATAACTGGGATTGTTTTTAACCCACACAAACACACACTGGATTCACCAGTTTTGGATGCACACGCTTAGCCCTAAAGGTTCCGTTATACTTTTTTTTTTTTTGGATGTGTGCGCGATCGACGCATTACAACTTGTACTACACCTCCTGGCCTACAAGAGTCAGTAGAGAGTAGTAAAGCAGGTCTTCTGGTCTGAAGGACGACAACGAAGAATAATGCTTGGGCAATCCCATATATAAATCCTTACTCTTTAAGGCTAGAATTGTTATAAATGCGGGTACTTTCTAACCTGCACTCGTTTCCGTGTCTTCCGTTTATTCTTCAAGTACATTGAGAATCAACGGCCCTGGGTTACTGTTGCCACCTTGTGGAACGACTAAATAGTGCAACAGAATTAAATGCGCATGTGCACGTACTCGATTTCTACACTGCACAACTCCTACAAACATTGAAGAAATACACAAGCATTGTCCGTTCGACCCAAAGAGAGAATCTGCGTTTGCTGATCCATCACTGTGTGCAGTTTTATTTAAGAGAGATGCACAAAAGTCCTATTAAAGAATCAGACATCATTGAATACTTAGTATATGATATGAACTATACCTGATAGACACCTGTCCTGATTAACACCAGGAGATGGTGCTGATTAGTAAAATTCTTTAAGTATCCTTCAACCAGTCAGAATTTTTCCTGTATATAACCCCTCAAGTGTCTCCTACAGGACGTTCTCCCTTCATTGTTTGCAAAGTCACGCTACTCAAACAGAGCATGAACTTCTCTAGGTCATGCTGCTGTTGCACATTTCAAAAATGGAAAACTTTATTTTATCAAATTACACATACAGGTTATTTCTGAGCAAACTGAAAATATCAATCAATCTGTACAGCATAAGAACATGATTAAGTGTGAACTATGTGGCGTGTGTGTGTGTGTGTGTCAGGGTGTGATGGAGGACAGGTCAAGAGGAGACACTCTCCGAATTGGTGTGGTGGTGTTGTACACACTCTGCAGTGTGTGTGTGGCCGTGTTCAGTGGGTTAAACACACTCTGCTCGGACGATGATTCTCCTTGTTCCCGCACCGCTGAGATCTGACGCAGCAGAGCTTTTCCCTCCTCACGTGCCTACACAAACACAAGATCTGAATTTACAAACTTTGTGGAGTGCTGTGGAGCAGATGTTTAATAATTATTGATGTGTGTGTAACACCTCTGTAACTATCTACACGTGATATTTGGGCACAGTTTATACATGTTAACGTTCGTAAGATGTTAAATACAGCACATGAAAATATACTCATCGTCCACATTAAAATGAATGGCTGTACACCTGCTCATTTGTGCAGTTATGCAATCATGTGGTGGCAGCAGCACAATGCATAAAATCATGCAGATACACGTCTCGCAGAAACTGGACAGTTAAAGACTGGAAAAAGAGCAGGAGATTTGTTTTCTAATTTTGTGTAGTTTGGGTGGGCCTGTCTATGCCCAAGATATCTCCAGACTCCTGTTCTTGGCTTACAGGAGTGGAACCTGATGTGGTCTTCTGCTGTTGTAGCCCATCCACCACAAGGTTTGATGTTTTGTTCATGCTGAGATGCTTTTCTGCTCACCACGGATGTAAAGTGTGATTATTAGATTATTATTGTGTTACTAGATCCTTCCTGCCAGTTCAAACCAATCTGGCCATTTTCTTCTGAACTCTATCATTGACAAGATGTTTCCCCACTCACAGAACTTTCACTCACTTGTGTGTTTCAATGTTTTTTTTTCCCCCACACCACTCTGTGTAAACTCAACAGACTGTTGTGTGTGAAAATCCCAGGAGATCAGCACTTTCGGAAATACTCAAACCAGCCCATCTGGCACCAACAAAGATGCCACGGTTAAAGTCATAGTGACTACGTTTACATGGACAGCAATAATCTAACTATTGACCTTAATCTAAGTAAGGTAATAATGTGATTAAGGTGTTTACATGAGTCGCTTTTAGAATACTCCTGTCATGTTCCCGTTTTACATGTTATAGATCATAATAAGATTAAGAGCCGGCATCATTACGTCACCGCGCCACACCGTTTGACGTCACTCCAAAATTTCACGGATCAACATATAGTTCGGTCGTTATGGGACCGTATACAGTTTTGGGTGTTTTTTAACGAACGCTTTAAGTGCAGTTAATTATTTGTCATGCTGTACGTGCTAATAGACGACTGCTTGAAGCCGTGGGTGCGTCTCAAACCGCATACTTACCCACTGTATAGTAGCCGAGATACATGTATTTTTGCCCACTACAGGTTTATAGTAGGCAAGTACGCAGTTTGGGACGCAGCCGAACTCTCTTGTTCGCTGTAAAAAGTAAAACTGCTGTGTGTGATCGTGTCATGTCGCAAAATGTGGTGAAAACTCTCACACGACGTTCATAATGTGATTAAGGTCTGGAATGCACGTCCAGAATACGATTAAAACAGGGAGTACTCCACCTGTCTTAATTCGATTAGAGCTTACTTAGATTATGACCTTAATTAGATTAAGGTTGGTGTTTACATGATAGTTTCTTAATCAAAGTATGGTCTTAATTAGATTGAGTGGATTAGTGGGAAAAAAGTATTTGATCCCCTGCTGATTTTGTATGTTTGCCCACTGACAAAGAAATGATCAGGATATAATTTTAATGGTAGATTTATTTGAACAGTGAGAGACAGAGAATACATTTTCAATGCCCTGGCTGAGGGAAGGAGGTTCTCACCCAAGATTTGATGGTACATGTCCCCATCCATCGTCCCTTTGATGCGGTGAAGTTGTCCTGTCCCCTTAGCAGAAAAACACCCCCAAAGCATAATGTTTCCACCTCCATGTTTGACGGTGGGGATGGTGTTCTTGGGGTCATAGGCAGCATTCCTCCTCCTCAAAACACAGCGAGTTGAGTTGATGCCAAAGAGCTCCATTTTGATCTCATCTGACCACAACACTTTCACCCAGTTGTCCTCTGAATCATTCAGATGTTCATTGGCAAACTTCAGACGGACATGTATATGTGCTTTCTTGAGCAGGGGGACCTTGTGGGCGCTGCAGGATTTCAGTCCACGGCGTACTGTGTTACCAATTGTTTTCTTGGTGATTATGGTCCCAGCTGCCTTGAGATCATTGCCAAGATCCTCCCGTGTAGTTCTGGGCTGATTCCTCACTGTTCTCATGATCATTGCAACTCCACGAGGTGAGATCTTGCATGGAGCCCCAGGCCGAGTGAGATTGACAGTTCTTTTGTGTTTCTTCCATTTGCGAATAATTGCACCAACTGTTGTCACCTTCTCACCAAGCTGCTTGGCAATGGTCTTGTAGCCCATTCCAGACTTGTGTAGGTCTACAGTCTTGTCCCTGACATCCTTGGAGAGCTCTTTGGTCTTGGCCATGGTGGAGAGTTTGGAATCTGATTGATTGCTTCTGTGGACAGGTGTCTTTTATACAGGTAACAAGCTGAGATTAGGAGCACTTCCTTTAAGAGTGTGCTCCTAATCTCAGCTCATTACCTGTATAAAAGACACATTGGGAGCCAGAAATCTTTCGATTGAGAGGGGGTCAAATACTTATTTCCCTCATTAAAATGCAAATAAATTTATAACATTTTTGACGTGTTTTTCTGGATTTTTTTTGTTGCTTTTTCTGTTCAAATAAATCTACCATTAAAATTATAGACTGATCATTTCTTTGTCAGTGGGCATACGTACAAAATCAGCAGGGGATCAAATACGTCTTTCCCTCACTGTATACAGTAATAGTGTGTTTGTACTGCCACAGACACTATATCACATTATGGTGTGCGAGTATGTGTGTGTGTGTGAGAGAGAGAGAGACTGACTCACTTCATTGTAGTCACAGCAGCGTTGTGCACAAAATGACGCCTCATCGTACAGTTTGTTCTTGAAGTAATACTGACCAAGATAACGTAACGCTGTGCTCATCTCCACATGCTCCAACTTCTCCTGCACGCACGCACGCACACAACTTTAGCAACTTACAGCATTAAATACGCTTACAACATTCAACTCCCACCTTCATGGAAAACACTCATCCTCTTGAAAATAAACACATCATTAAATGCTCACTCTCACGCCATTAAAGGGATAGTTCACCCCCCCAAAAAAAATTCTGTCATCAATTACTCGCCCTCGTGTCGTTCCAAACCCATAAGACCTTCGTTCATCTTCGAAACACAATTGAAGATATTTTAAATGAAACCTGGGAGATTTCTGTCTCTCCACTGACAGTCCATGTAACCAGAACTTTCAAGCAAAAAAATTCATAAAGGCATTGTAAAAGTAATCCATGTTACTCCACAGGTTTAATCCCAATTTATGAAGCAATACCAATGCTTTGTGTGTGCAAAAAAGAAAGAAATATTTCACAAACTAGCTTCACTTCCAAATAGATCTGACACACGTTCACGAGAGAACCACGACGCAGAATGTTCTCACGATACAACCAGACCCGGAAACGTTGCATTGTTTACAGCAGAGGAAGAGGGACGCTGTAACTGAAGCTTTGTTTGTTACATTGCAGGATGATTTTTCTTTAGGTCTTGGTTTATTTTTCAAAATGTAAGGAAAGAATCTTGCAAAGAGCCTCCCTCTTCCTCTGCTGTAAACAGTGCAGTGCTTCCAAGTCCGGTTGTATCGTGTGAACGTTCGGTCTCATGTCAACAATACGCGCATGCGTCATGAGTCTCTCGTGAACCTGTCAAAGCTTTCGCATTTTTAATCGCTTCATAAAAGTGGGATTACACCACTGGAGTAACATGGATTCCTTTATGAACTTTTTGGAGCTTGAAAGTTTTGGTTACATGGACGGTCAGTGGAGGGACAGAAATCTCCCAGGTTTCATAAAAAAATATCTTCATTATTGTTCCAAAGATGAACGAAGTTCATATGGGTTTGGAACGACATGAGGGTGAGTAATCACCCTCACCGAAGTTTTAATTTTTTTGGTGAACTATCTCTTGCAGCATTAAACATTCATCCTCATGGCAATTAACACTCGTAGCATTAAATGCGCTCGCAATATTAAATGATTCGTGGCATTAAACGCTCACCCTCACAGCATTTAACACACATGCTCACAACAAACACTCGTGTGAACAGCATTAAACGCTCACAGTTATGACAAACTTTCAAAGCATTAAACACTTACCCCACAGGAGAAAATGTCCTGGACGTAGATAATGTAACACTGAGCCGCATCATCTGACTCATTCAGCTGCTCATGAAGCCTGGATGTTGACACACGGATACACACACAGACGGACACACACCAAACACAAACAGTGTTCATCACTAACATACATGTTACAAATCACTTTACAATAGTAATAATAATAATAATAATAATAATGATAATAATAACAACAATACTTGGCAAGTTTGAGCAGTGCCATCCTCTCCACATCTCCCACTGAATACGCTCGCCAGTAACACTGTAACACACACAGACATTATTAGTACCACCCACTTTGGCATGAACATAATTTAGCGTGACGTTCAGAGCTCCTGACCTTTTTAGCTTCAACCTGCTGTGAGAGTTTTTCGTAACATTCACCAAGAGCTACAAGCATACGGGAGTCATTGGGCCTGAAACACACACACACACACACACACACACAGTAATAATACTGCCAAAGCAAAAAGAATTTTTTTTTTTTTACAATCTTTTTTACAAACCCTTTACAATCTTTTGTGATGCATGACCCACACTGAGTGAGTCACACTGTATTTAAATATCAGTACTGTATTTAGTTTCACTTATTGTAGGTTACCAAGACAACAGGGACATGGGGTGACCGTAAAATTGTCACTAGTAATCACTTAAGCCAAACAAACACTACATTGTAAAACACTACCTACTCCCTTTCCCTTCGCTTGGCCGCAAACACGTTTCTCCATCTGATACGAGTGTTTCTTTCTGATCACATGACCGACCGTGATCATGTGACCAACTTTAATGACATGCAACTTGGTTGCTTTTTTATTATGGATGAGTGACTACGCCCACATCTGTACTGCAAGTCAGAACTGATAATCACTGTACAACACTACTCACCTGAGCTGGTGAGCTTTTCTGTAGTAGTACAGCGAGTAGAAGGGCATCTTGAGGATTTCGTAAGTCTGACCAAGTCCATACCACGCCCGGTAATCCCGCTTATTTACCTCGATTGCATGTCTTTTACACACAAACACATGCAACATTATAATACATATGATATTATACACCAATGTAGAATACACTCAATCACAATTTTAATCAGCGCCACCAATCACACAGATCAGTTTGCAAACATATGCCAAGAACTAATGGATAAGGTAGAGGGGTGTCAATACTTTGTGCAGGATCACAATCGGCAATTATGTGCCTGTGAACTGACCTGTGTAGTTGTGGAATGAACATAGCTACAACACATAATATAATACGCAATACAGTGTGTGTTTTGACCTAGATGGAGTTTAATGGGGTGTAGTAATTTCCACTGTAGACAATTGCACCTGTAGGCCTGGATGGCAGCGGACGTATTCTTCATCTCCATGTACTCGTGGCCCATCAGCGTCCAGGCCCCGAGACAGCGAGGGCTCAGTTTCAACGCTCGCTGGAAATACAAAGCCGCTTTCTCATGTTGACACCGCATACTGTAGTAATTACCTACACAATTAACACTCAGAATTAACACTGCCATAATAACACACACTGCTGCTCCTGTCTGGGTGTTGAACATCAATGTTAAAACGTTTATTAAAAACCATTTTTGAGTGTGTGTGTGGGTGTGTAATGTATACATACGTACATATATATATATACACACACACATATATATATATATACACACATATATATATATATATATAACACACTAATTATTTAGAAATTTTAAGAAAAAAAAAACATCTGAAACTGTAGTGAGATATTAGTTCAATGTTAGTGTGTGTCTGTGTGATTACTGACCAATGACACAGCAGGTCTCCACTCTGTACTTGTCAATTTCCACCAGGCTGTGAGCGAGATAGCTCAGCTCCGGCTTCATACTCTAACACACACACACACACACACACCTTGTAAAGTCTTTCCACCGGCTTCAATGTCATTCAATAATAAATTCATTCATGATGGCATCGTGTTTAACACATGTCCTCTGTTCCCCTGTGCTCTTTGTAATGAACTCTGTAGGTGTGATGCGAGTGGGAGTTTTCTCACCCGGACATACAGCAGGTTAGAGAACGTGTCCATATTCTCAATGCGGAATGGATCCTGTTCACGAAGCTCTTTAAACAGGTCCAGTGCCTGGTCAATATCTGTGCATGCGTACAAACACACACACACAAAATCACTACCTAGTTTTCTTATTAGAACACACAGAGACTCCGTGTTGCCCTGCGATGGACTGTCACCCTGTCCAAGGTGTACCCCGCCTTGTGCCCGATGCCCCCTGGGATAGGCTCCAGGTTCCCCGAAACCCTGAAGAAGGAATAAGTGGTAGAAGATGGATGGATGGATGGAGAGACTCCATGTATGGGGGGTGTATGTATTACCCATAATGCACTGTGAGTGGTGCATGTTCATACATTGTGCAGTCTCAGTGTGTGAGGGAGTGTGTGTAATACCCATAATACACTGCAAGATGGTTTACTAATGTAAACTAGTATGTGTTGAAGGCATTTGCTGCATATTAGTCCATTAATAAGCTACATTCGCACAGACTTCTGTGTGACTGTCTGTGTGCATTGTCCCAAACCACACATTCAAAGTTGCAGTCCAGATAAGTCTGTGTGAGATAATGATGATAGTCCAGACCTCGAATGTTGTGGTAGGCGACAGCGATCTGGGAGATGATGTAGGTGCTCTTGGAGAATCCAGCCTCCTTCAGACTCTGGTATTTCTGCAGTGCCTCCGTAATCATCTGCAGCTCCGTATACATGTGGGCCATGAAGAAGTCCCTCACCCAACAGTCCGGCAGGGATAGAGACTTCAGCTTCAGACACACAGACAGAGAAACAGAGGCTTCAGTTACAGACATAGAGACAAAGAGTCTTTGAAGTCTTGGTCTGTGTGTCTGCAACTGAAGTCTCAAGTCTTCTTAAATGAGGACTGAATTGAGTCTACGCCATCTTCATGCTGGTGATGAGGGTTGAAGAACTGACAGTTGACAGTGATAGTGAGTGTATGCAGGTGTTAAGTGCAGGGCATTAAGTGCAGATAGTGTTACATGTATATGCTGAGTGTATGGTGTTAAGGCCAGATTGTGAATTCAGTTTTGTTTTTATGTTCTGCTAGATGTTAAGTGTGTGATGTTACATCAGTGTTTTAAGAGAATGTATTAAGAGAGTGTGTAGTGGCGGTGTTGAGAATATGCATGTGTACTGCTGAGAGACAGCAGTGCGGGCGGCGCTGAGAGACAGCACTGCGGGCGGCTCTGAGAGACAGGACAGCTGTGTTAAATGTGTACCATGTCGATGTTGGTGATGAGGTTGCAGAGCTCGAGCCAGGCGCCCCAGTGCAGAGGGAGAGAATGCGTTGCCTCCACAAACACATCCACAGCTTCCTTCATCAGATCCAGTTTCCTCAACACAACACCATACCTGTACAAATACATTCACACACAAAAAAATTAACAGGTGGCAGCCAACCACATATAGTTCTGAAAATTGCTAAACATTTCTTTTTTGAAAATATTTAAACGAGAACTCTTTGTATTTTAATTATGCTTAGTGAAAAAGAAAAAAAGTTAATTCTAGTTTGACTGACAGACTCCCCGCCTACCTCTATAGTTATAATCTAATCTACTTATGGAGAACAATAATACTGACAAATTTTAAAGAACAATAAGTGTACAAGAGGAAATGTTTATCACTTACTCATTCGGACTCATCATCATTTCATCACTTGACTGATCTTTGTTGTGTGGGTGTTTTAATAAAAACCAAAAAAAAATCTTTTTTATTTTTTTTATTTTAAATTTAAAAAAAAAAAAAAAAAACTAAAAAATATAATTCAAAAAAAAAAAAAAAAAAAACAAAAAAACAAAAAAAAAAAAAAAAAAAAAAAAAAAAAAAAAAACAAACCAAAAATATTATATATTTTATTTTTTTTTTTTTTAATTATAAATAAAATAATTAAATAAAAAATTTAAAAATAAATAATTATTTTTTATAATTTATTTTTTTTTTTCTTTTTCTTTTATTCCTGATATTTCCTAAATCACATACTTATTGGTTTTTTTTTTTTTTTTTTTTTTTTGAATCCATCCAGTTCTCCAGCATTGTGTTTCTTGCTGAGCTCCACTCTCAGTTCCCTCAGAGCCTCATTACGCACCTGGCCCTTCTCCAGAGGACCTACACACGTGTGCGTGCGTGCACAAACACACACACACACACACACACACACACACACACACACACACACACACACACAAACACACACACACACACACACACACACACACACACACACAGAGACCAAAAGAGATTCAATGCAGCCCCTAAAATTCATTAATTACTTTGAAACATGCCACTGAATGAAACCTTTAAGTGATCAATCTTTCCATTAAATATTATTATTATTATTATTATTATTATTATTATAAATAATATAATAATAATATACTCAAAATCAGCTGAAAAACTGTGTGTGTGTGTGTCTCACCCAGACTGTCCACAGTCTCATCATCCTTCTTCTTCTCTCCTGACTGAAACATACAAAATAAAACAATGCTGAGAACACCAGAGCACACGTAACACCAGCTGGCATGAATAAACACTGAGTGCAAGTGAACAATGACAGTGAGCATGCCTCACCAGATAGCGTGAGTACATGTAGATAAAATACGCTTTCTGACTGTGGCAGTCACGCAGGAAATATGCTGCACGATCATATTCCTTCAGATCGAAATACGACTTCGCCAAACACAAAGCGTCCAGGTCGTGGGCTTCATCCTAAACACAAAGACAATCAGGTACAGTTCATTTCTCGCTGATCAACACCATTCAGATACTGAGCAAATAACCAGAAGCGTTGTCTTTGGTCGGAAGAATTAAATACACTGACCTCAGTGACGTGTGGTGGAGAGGGAATCTCACTCAGTGGGAGAGGGTCGAGAGAAAATGCCAACTCAGATGCCCTGGGCACGCACACACACACAGTAATACATTATATATATTTTAACCTTATTAATCACATTCAGAAGGCAGAATAAGGATGGTGAATTGCTGAATAAGTACTCCATAATTATAAAGACAGTGCAAGAAGTTTAGAGAATTAAAAACATCTACACAATCAGTGTGATATTAAGTGTGATATGGCTGATCAGCCATAACATTAAAACCACCTGCTTAATATTACGCCACCAAAACAGGTCCGCCTCATCGAGTCATGGACTCTCTGAAGGCAAAGTGTAAATAGCCTGCTCTTAGAGCGGTTTGTCACTACGAAACTGAACGTCAGTAAAAGAAGACGGCGGTGATGTAATTTTATATCTTCAGGGAACGGAGGCGAGACCAATCAGACAGTGTTTACGGGAAAATACGTGGAAACACTTGAGTCTTATTGGCTGACAGTCTCTCAATTCTGCCAAACGCTAGCTCACAGTCAGTGTGAGGGAAAATGGATATGAGTTCCACTTTACATGAACATGATATGAGCAGAGCAGAAGGAAAGATAACGTACTTTGCATGGCTCTGTAGCAGCTAAACCCATAGCTTAGCTGTGACTCCCTTGGCTAGTGATCTCAAACTAGCCTAGTTAGACAAGTTTTATATTTTATCGGTCTGGTAGTCCTACAAACAGTGACGCTACAAATGCTTTAGGCAACTTTTATGATAAATCTGACTTTTTAGTAGGTTTGATAGGTTATGAAAGTAACTTGAAAGTAAAGTAAGTAGTAATCTGTAGTGGATTACTTTTTTTGAGTAACTAAAAAAAACACTGTCTCTCACACACACACACAAGGTGCTAGCCTGCCATTGGGAGCAACTTGGGGTTAAGTGTCTCACCCAACGACACTTCAACATATCGAGGCAAGTGCGCCGGTGAGCAAACCGACAACCCTGCAATTAGCGGACAACCTGCTCTACCACCTAAGCTACAGTCGCCCCAAACAAATGAGACCTCTGAAGCTGTGGAATCTGGCATTAAGAGGTTAGCAGCAGATCCTTTAAATCCTATAAAGTTGTGTAAAAAATAAAGTTGTGAGTTGGGACCCCCATGAGTCAGACTTGTTTGTGCAGCACATCCCACAGATGCTTGATCGGATTGAGATCTGTTGAATTTGGAAGCCAAGTCAAGACCATGAACTCTTTGTCATGTTCCTCAAACCATTCCTGAACATTTTTTGTAGTGTGGTAGGGAGCATTATCCTGCTGAAAGACACCACTGACATTAGGGAATACTGTTTCCATGTACGGGTGTACTTGGTCTGCAACAATGTTTAGGTAAAATATATTAATGTTTAGCCAGTTTAATATATTAATGTTTGGTGTTTAACAGGTTTAGTAGCCTATATTAATGTTCAGTGGTTAGCCGGTTTAGTCTGGAGTTCAGCGACATGTCGCGGTTGTGACTCAGGGGACAGACCGAACGGTGACTCAGGGGACAGACCGAACGGTGACTCGGGGGACAGACCGAACGGTGACTCGGGGGACAGACCGAACGGTGACTCGGGGGACAGACCGAACGGTGACTCGGGGGACAGACCGAACGGTGACTCGGGGGACAGACCGAACGGTGACTCGGGGGACAGACCGAACGGTGACTCGGGGGACAGACCGAACGGTGACTCGGGGACAGACCGAACGGTGACTCGGGGGACAGACCGAACGGTGACTCGGGGGACAGACCGAACGGTGACTCGGGGGACAGACCGAACGGTGACTCGGGGGACAGACCGAACGGTGACTCGGGGGACAGACCGAACGGTGACTCGGGGGACAGACCGAACGGTGACTCGGGGGACAGACTGAATGGTTACTGGGACAGACACTGATCTCACGGATTTCTTTACGAATGACGCTGTTTGTTAGTTAGTGAACATTAATTAATGTGAACCTGTGTGAATAATCAGAAATAACGTCATTAATCCCTCTAAGGAAACTCATGAACAGATATTAGCCCCGCGGCTAACAGCCTGGGCGTATCGGTTAATAACACACTCACGGTGCAGCTTGTTACGTAAAACCTGACATGAGATAACTCACCACTTCACACTATGCACCAGCCCGCGCTCCTTACATTGCGATATCATAGAAATCAGCTGCTTTTTAATCTGCACCAAGTCGCTAAACTCGCTGCTCAGAGCCGCCGCCATTTTTCGTGTGTTTGTGTGACGTCACCGAAGCGCAGTAGAGCCCTATCCTGATTGGACCGGCACGTTGAGATGGGCGGTGTTCCAAATGTAGTTAGGAGCATTCCGCTCCAATCTTCGTATAAGTGCACATAAGTCTTACACCTTAATCCAGTGGCCTGCACTGACCTCTGCTGGGGCCGGGGCGGAAATACCAATAAGGGCGCTTAAAAAAATTAAAATAGAATAAAAATAATTATTACTTTAATGTTCATAATCGAATGTATTTTTTTTACATTATTTACATTTACATTTATTCACTTAGCAGACGCTTTTACCCAAAGCGACTTACAAATGAGAAAAACACGTGTATCTAAACACGTAATTATTTATCAAATAAATATTTGAAATCACCTATATTTATAGCAGTATTCGTCTGTCTGTTGCGTTTGAAGCATTCCTCAGGGTTAATTGGAAGGTGACGCTCTATTGAGAGTAGTAAAAGGTCAGATCTTTTCTTCATTAGGCTACATAGATTTCAAAGTCTGGATTTCACAAGTTTTAACTTTAAATATGACCGTTCAGCTGTAGATGTGGAGACAGGTAATGCAGAATATATTTTTAGGAGTTGAGACAGAAAGAGGGAAACGTATCTCAATCCCACTGTCTTGAGCATTTCCTGGACATTGCTTTTTGGGATTGAGTAGGATGCATCAAACCCTTTAAATTCTGTGAAAACCTGGGAAATGACAATATTACTAAATAATATTTACTTTTATTTTACCAAACAAAAGAGAATCAAGAAGGTAATCATGTTGAAGTCATGTTAAATTTTGTTGATGTTGTAAACTTTATATTTGTATTATATGGATGAAAAGTGCTAGCTATCATGAACTCCAAGATATGAATGCTTTACATGTTAGAGAGTTGGACTTGAACTTAGACTTAATTTAACTTAGATGCATTTCCCCAAAACATACAAAAAACTTGAAAGAATTAAAAAGTGTCATTAAATAAACAACTAATACTCTCTGGTAACTAATACTTAAATAAGCATATGAGGACGTGGTTAAGAGACTGCTGCGTAATACTGTAAAAGAACTTTTATCATGCACCTTTGAACTATTAATTACAAGTTTGTTAATATTTTATTTGTCTTTATTATTATTAATGTCAATGGTAGAAACATATTGTTATTATATATATAACAATATGAGCCCCACCCTATTTCAATCTGTTTAAAAACAAATCTCACCATAGTCAGTGGCCATTCTCACAGTAGCAAATCAGTAAGAGCTTTCATGAGTTTTTTCCGCTGCCTAATGATCAGCTGAAAACAAACAGTTTGCATTTTATGCTGCATGGAAGTTGGCACCGATAGTGGCATCAGCTGAAAAACCTATGAGAGCTCATTCCAATGAAAAAATGAAACAGCAATGGCACTCAATCATTTTCATAAATCAACATAAGCTGAATTTTGCATGTTTATAGTGCTATAACTTGGCTATCAACCAGTTAATGCCTGAGTGGGCAAAAACACAGGTCGTGTTAAAATGGTAACACCAGGTGACACGGGAGTTTGATGCCCTGTATGACGCTCTCGCAAACACGCCAGTAAACACCCAGATTGTTTTTAAATATATACATATACATATATATATATATATATATATAAATAAATGAAAAACCCGTAACATTAAATTACATAACATTAAACTTGAGATCATGAGGGGAAAAAAACATGCTAGAAAAAACATGGACTTTCTGTAAATATCCTAAGATCTTTAAAACATTGCTCATGCATTTTGTATTGAAAGTCTGCGGGTTGATGTGATGACATCATCACTGCGCGTCGTGAACAAAGCGGCTGTTTGTATGAGTGCGGAAGAGGACAGTGCGCTAGTGGATTGTATTAAAGTGATAGAAAACGCGGTTTTTGTTAAATAAGGATTTGAATAAATAAGAAAGCGAAGTGCGTATTAGTGGGATGGAGGCTGAGAGCTCGACGCCGGAGGAGAGAGGAGTGAGCGCGGCGCAGAGACGAGCAGAAATCCGCCGCAGGAAACTCTTAATGAACTCCGAGCAGAGGATGAACAGAATAGTGGGCTTTAATAAAAATGACGGAGAAAATAGCGGTGAGAAATAAACATTGTACTGTAGTATCTACTTCTGTTAGGAGTTTAATCTATGCTGGAGCTCGGCTCTGGCGCTGTTACTGTGAGGAGCAAATCAGGCCTGCAGGGTTTGTGCATTAGGTTAATTGGAGAATAATAATTACTGTCCTGGTGGTGATCTCACTGCTCAGACACACCTGATACAGCAGTGTGTGTGTGTGTGTGTGTGTGTGTGTGTGTGTGTGTGTGAGAGTGAGTGAGTGAGTGAGTGAGTGAGCGAGCGAGCGCGAGAGAAATCACCAGACAGCCCGACCCCAGATGTATTGTTGAAGAAAGCCAGGCCTCTGTTGTGTAACTGACATTAGCCCAGAAAGTTCGGAAACCCTCATAGAATTTGTAATGGGGTTAATCGTTATAATGGGGATTGTATTGGTTTCGATGGAAACTGTAATGGTCCCTGTGGGTCTCTACTGGTCATTTGTTGCCTTGTGCGGTGTGTTATGTCTACTGGATACCTTTAAAGACCAGTAATGGTTTTAATGGTTAACTGATGGTTTGTAATGGTAACCATTAGAATTTCTGTGGGGGGGGGCGGTTTCAAGGGGAGACAAAATCTCTTTTTCCTCAGTATTTTGATTGGGGGGAAATTAACTGTGGTGCGCACACATTTTTGATCTGCAATATCTGTCTGTAATATACCTTTTTTTTTATTATTGTCTAGTATGGACCTTATGCACTCCATAATCCTCCTCCTCCTTTCCCTCTTCTAATATTTACAATATATCTTAAAACAGAAATGGCTCTGTATGTAACATACTTGTATATTTTGTACATCCCTTTTTGAAATATTATTTTGCAAATTCTTATACAAATATTTATTTTCTTCAATTCTATTTTTTATTTAGTTATTTAACTGCACAGTCTAAGGAGGAGTAGGCTAGGTTTTCATTTCACTGCCTGTTATATACTGTGTATATCTTGGGATGTGACGTGATATATATATATATAATATAATCTCTATCTTTACATCGTAGACACGTTTGCTACATCGTAATTCGCCTACTATGCATCCTAAATAGTATCCAAGATTAGAATGAGTGTGTCCCGAATCATAGTATGTTGAAATGAATATCCTAAAGCTACCCAGATGGTCTACTATTTCTGGTAGATTTTCAAAGTGTGGATCCATTGACAGGGGGCTAAGTTGTTAGCATGTTTGCCTCGCATCTCCGGTGTTGGCGGTTTGATTCCCACCTTCACCCTGTGTGCATATTTGCATGTTCTCCCCGTGCTTTGGGGTTTCCTCTGGGTACTCTGGTTTTCTCCCCCAATCCAAAGACATGTGTTGTAGGCTGATTGGCATGTCTACACTGTCCGTAGTTTGTGAATGGGTGTGTGATTGTGCCTTGTGATGGGTTGGCACCCCGTACAGGGTGTCCCCTGCCTCCTCGCCGAGTCCCTTGGGATAGGCTCCATGTTCCCCACAACCCCGTGTAGGATAAGCAGTACAGATTGATGGATCTATCCATGGACACTTTTTCAGCTAATTTCTTGCACAAGGAAGGATGAGTTTCTTGATCATTTGCTTCACCAGATTTTAGAGGGGTGTAAATTAAATGTGGAATGGTAAATTAAATTATATGGTATACATTATATGAGGAATAATGAATGAAAGAAAGCTGAAATGCAACGACAGTGTGCTTAACTAGGCAACAACATTCTATTATGTTATACGGCGTGTATACGCTTGCAGAATCCACTTAGATTTGATTCTGATTGCTTGCTTTAATATTAGGTCTTGGCAGACACAGACTATTTTTTAACTAGCCCAAAAACCATGACCCGCCAACTTGATATTTCTACTTGCAACTTTGTTCCATATCTAGCCCAATTTGGCATTAAAAAAATCTGTGACCCATTTGGGCTTTACTGTTTGCTTGTTATAAGTGTAAATGCACAAAAATAAGTGACGACTTATACTGCTTATATCACGCAGACTGTATAAATCAGAAAACATTAAAAAATTTTAATTTATTGGTATGTCTTCAATCCGTTATCTTGTTTTTTTTGTTTTTGTTTTTACACAGAAGTCCAGCGTGTGACAGAGCCACGGTTCCATCTGGACTTGGACAGGAACGAATGTTTCTCCTCCTCTGTGTCCACTAAAAGGGTGTCTCCGTTTGTCTCAGAGGCCCGGAGCGAGGGATCCGTGTTAGATGAGAGGAGGGAGGAGGAGGAGGGGGAGGAAACAGAGCGAGGGGTTCGACTCAGGCCACGGGGGGAGACGTCAAGTGAAGAGCGCTCTCGCTCCCCTCGCAGGGGCCTAAACACCTATTTGTCTCGCTTTGATGATGCAATCAAGCTGCGGGGCCAACTGACCAATGAGCAGGCGTCTCAGGAGAGCAGCACAGATGCGGATGAGTTCGACTCGTTTCGGCTTTTCCGGTTACTTGGCAGCGTGGTGTTAGCCGTGTGTGTGCGCATATTTGTCTGTCACTACCTGGTGAGAGTGACACACACACACATTTATACCTTTTATTAGACAGTTGTCTGATTATTTGATCAGTTGTTTAATTGATTCTCATCAATTGTCTAATTTGTGCTTTTTCTTTTTTCTTTTTCCCCTAGTCCATATTTGCACCCTTTCTCACCCTGGAACTCGCCTACATGGGCTTATACAAATACTTCCCAAAGGTGAGACAGACAGACAATGTTAGACAGACAGATCGAAACAGACAGACAATGATGGATGGATGGACAAAGACGGACGGACATACAGACAGACAATGATGGGCTGACAGACAGACCGACCATGACAGACACACTGAAAGTGATGAGAGTATTGTTGATTTTATAGAGCAGGGGTGTTAGTGGTGAAGGTCATGAGCTGGTGATCAGGAGGTTGTGAGCTTAAATCCCAGCACTGAGAGAAACACTGTTAAACCATGAACACTATAAAAGCTTCTGTTAAATAAATACCTATGGAGAAGAATAAACACTAGTACAGGCACTGCAGTGATGGCGTTAATGTGCTGGGTGGGTCTTATATTACTATGTGAGGAAACTGTCCTGCTGTATAAATGTCCCACTCTACTGCCCAATTTGTGCCCATGTCCAGGTGGACAGGAAGATGAAGACGACGGTGCTGTCTGCGGCGCTGCTCCTCTCAGGGATTCCAGCCGAAGTGATTAGTCGCTCGGCAGAAACCTACAGGACGATGGGAGATGTCTTCTCTGATCTGTGTGTTTATTTTTTCACCTTCATCACCTGCCACGAGATCATCACTGCTTTCTCCTCTCATTCCACCTAAATAATGCTTTACACAGCAGACACGCGTCATACACACAAGCGTGTTTATTCCAATTTAACGCAGTATTCCAATTCAACTTTCAACACTTCCCCTTGGTTAAGTCCCCACTCGTAATTTTAAGCGTTGCTCTGTTACTTTATCAGCCATTCACTAGTTCAAGCTGTTTACAAAGGAACTTTTAACAGACCTGAAGTCATATGATTGGATTTTAATCCTCCATCTTTACGGCTGGAGGTGCACTACTGCTCAATGCTAACGACTTAGCTTGCTAGCTAATTAGCATGATAGCTAGGCAGAAAACTTTACAGAAAGTGTGTGTGTGTGAGAGAGAGAGAGAGGCTTCTGTGCAATGTTCTCATTGCAGAGTGTGTTCCTGTTCAACATCCCTACACACTCCACTCTATACACTTCTCCCTTTAGGCTTTAAGTGCACACTTCTTAGTTATGCTGCTGATGTACACTTAAGAGTTATTAGGGGAGGAAGTAAATGTGTTCGTGTTTGCTATAATGCAAGTTAAACTGATGTGTCATAATGTTTTGCTCCTAAGTGTGTTGCTGGCTTATTTGTGATGTGACAGTGTTTTGGGAAAATTTTTAAACTTGACAATTAATATTACTATTTATGTTGCTTAATATTTTTTGTAATTATTCTGTATTAGAAACACTGCAAAATTACTCTTCATAATTAGAGCGTGTGAACAATAAACAGTAAACAGTCGTGTGTGTGTGTGTGTGTGTGTTTCAAAAATTACCATTTGAAATGTATACGTGCTAATAAAACTAATAAATACTAAGAAATATACAATTAAAATCATATGGATTACTTTCTCTGTAAATAAACAACAGCTGATGGATTATAACCTGAAAAATAATGTGATTAGGAATCTGATCAAACATCTGCTGCATGCAGATGGGGGGGTTGGGTCAGGCTTGGGTGGCTTTGTGGTTGGCACGTTTGTCTCGCACCTCTGGGGTTGGGGGCTCAGTTCCCATCTCTGCCCTGTGTGCTGTGCGAGGAGTTTGTATGTTCTCCCAGTGCTTCAGGGGTTTCCTCCAGGTACTCTGGTTTTCCGACAGCTAGCTGCCTATCTGAGCGGCTGTCGAGCAACCACAGAGAACTGCTATCCTCCTTCTTCTTTATCATGTACACCACAGACTTCCAGTACAAGACAGCTCTTTGTCACCTTCAGAAATGTGTGTTATTGAATACAGCTGTAAATAGACAGCCAGCTTTCTACAGCCAACTGAAAGATGAGCTGCTCTTTGATTACTTTGCTTCAATCTGAAAGTGTGTCCCATTCAGATATTTTATCTGATTTTCTCCTTTTTTATATATATAATTAATGCTCGACATGTTGCAAAGTACTTAAATACAGTAATTAATCACGTACATGTTACTGTGTATATATATATATATATATATATACACATACATACACACACCTCGTATTTACCACGTTAACCAGCGCTGTCTGAGTACTGTGATGAGACCTAATTCCTGACTGAATTTCATGAATTTTATTCCTATGTAAGTATGCTATGCTACAACTACTGTGCTACCCGCTGTTCTAGGATCTTGGTGATAAATGCGTGGCCTATAGTTGGACAACTGACAGGGCTCGAGGTCCTCGAAGTTTTTTTAATAAGGGGTCTGATAACTTAGTTTAAAGCATTTAGGTACATATGAAATGACTGATTTGATATTTTTAATAGAGGTTTGATTCACTTAAATTGAATTCATTACAGTTTGACTCCTCCAGGTGGCAGTACATCAGCTTCAGTCGGGTGTTACAACCACTAAATAACCACCGAAGAAGAAAGACCGGAGCCGGATGTTGGAGAAGCAGAAACAAAAACGTCGTGAAACAGTTGTACAGTTTACAGACAGTATGGGACGGGAGTCTCGGTGAGGAAATTAATTATATTAATTTATAGAACCGGTTACCTAGTGATACAAAATAAGTATGTGACTCGCGGAGAGAAAGAGATTTTTTTTCGAGTTTTAACCGAAGAGAAGCTAATAATTCTAGCTAGCGGACAAATATTAGTGTATTTAGATTAGCTGGCTTTGTAACTAACCGGCTAACAGCAGCTAGTATCAATAATTATTATTAATGCTGCTTAAGTCAAGTTTGTCAGTTTATTAAGCATTTTGTTATTATTATGAGCAGCTAGCTCCTTGTTTACTTCAGTCGCTACTTCAGCGTGATGTCTGTAGAAAGTGCGAGCTAGCTAGCCAGCTGTGTACGTGTGACGTCACGCTCGGAGACAGGCAGCTTCTCAGTACTCACATGGACGCTTCCTCGTTTCCTCGCTCCTCCATCCTCCAGCCCGTGACCCGGAAATCTATTGACGTCACCCTTCTTGAAGGACATCTCAATTCTTTAATTGCACCGCGAGGAGTGAGGTGCAATTAAACGAGTGAAGCTTCCAGAGGAGATATAAGAGCGGATACAGGTGTATCCTAAGTGTTTCTTATCGAATAACTTGACATGCGTATACCAATGCAGAGGAGCTAGGAGCAAGGACACATGGGTGTATCCAATCTGGAAGTGTTTTTCTTATTGAAAACCTGACACATGTATAACCCCCCCCCAAGTCCGGTGGTGGTGTGATGGAATGCTGTGTGAACTATAATTAAGCAGTAATATGCTTACGATGAGTTTCGTAATTCATCGATCCTTGCATGTTTGGTTATGCAAAGCTGCACAAAAGATACGATCATTTGTGTTGTTTAGTAATTAATTGTTCAATAACCCAGACATTTCACATATTACCAGTGCATTATGCTTTATTAGGAATGTGGTTATTAACCGAGTTCCAACAACATAACGGCACATAAAACAGAGGATAAGGGCAGATCCCTGAAACGCAGAGAGGTCATCAAGCTGAGTCATCATATCTTATTCCAGTCGACTTGCTTCGATTCCTTGCAATCTCATCCTTGCATCCTTCCTTCACACCCTGATAGGGCGGAGCTAAGTTGCGAGGAAAGGAAATAAGAAGCACTCAGTGTATTCACACTAAAACTCGGGGACGTAATTAATAACTATTGTTGATGTTTGCATTTTGTTTAGGAGAAATGATCACCCATGTACAGTACTTTATTTATTTATTTATTTATTTTTTCCTTTTTAGCAATAAATCTGTTTGTTGTGAGTGTTAGAACTGTTATCAATATTACGGTGTTAATTACAGACATTACCGGAAGCGCTCATCATCGCGAGGACGCTCCGGCAGTCGCTCTAAAAGCCGCTCTCCTGACTCTAAGCGAGTGAAGAAAGATGATCGAGCACGTGAGCGGGGACGGAGGGAACGATCACGCAGCAGAGAGCGGAGGAGATCACGCTCCAGAGACCGCAAGAGACAGAGGTCACACTTTCTCTCTCTCTCTCTCTCTCTCTCTCTCTCTCTCTCTCTCTCTCTCTCTCTCTCTCTGTCTGTCTGTCTGTCTGTCTGTCTCTCTCTCTCTCTCTCACACTCACACACACACAGCATCCTTCCTATCCTACTGCTTACTTTAAAACTGTGTGTGTTCAACAGGCGGTCTCGGAGTCGTGAGCGTAAACGCTCCAGAAGTCGTGAGCGCAGGAGGTCGAGGAGCCGCAGCAAAGGGCGAAGGTAAAACAAAATCTAACAGTGTTAATGGGGGGCATAATAAATTAGTTTGTGTGTGTGGTGATGTGTGGTAACTGGAGTGTTTTGGGTGTCTGCAGCAAGGAGAAGTCAGATGGTGGTGAGCAGTCAGCAGATAAGAAGAAGAAAGAGGAGAAGGAGGAGGAGCGAGTGGAGGATGTAAGTGTGTGTGTGTGTGTGTGTGTGTGTGTGTGTGGTTTAGCAGTAGTTAACCATGTTAACGAACTGGCCCACAGCAGGACTTTGACCAGACGACACTGGAGGAGGAGATGAGGAAGAGGAAGGAGCGGGTGGAGAAATGGAGGGAGGAGCAGAGGAAGAAGGCCATGGAGAACATTGGCGAGATCAAAAAGGAGCTCGAAGAAATGAAACAGGGCAAGAAGTGGAGCCTGGAGGACGATGATGGTGTGTATGTGAGAGAAAGACATTGTAGAGACATTGTACACATATACAGTGTTGATTGTAGACAGTAATGTTGTGTGTGTGTGTGTGTGTGTAGATGATGATGAAGAGGGTCCGGCCTCAGTGGATCAAGAGGGAGAGGAGGACGAGGATAAGGAGAAGGACGGGAAGGTGGAGGAAGCAGAGGTGATGGAGGAGGAGGGAGGGGAGGAGCTTGACCCCCTGGATGCCTACATGGAGGAAGTGAAGGAGGAAGTGAAGAAGTTCAACATGGGCACCATGAAGGGAGGAAACGACAAAGTGAGACACAACGACACACTGATCTAATCTCAAATGTAGTTTAGTTATTGTGAGCTCTATGTGCATATGAGATAGAGGGTGTGTGGTGTGTGTGTGTGTGTGTGTGTGTGTCACTCGCATGCCAGCACATTATTACAGTTTGTCATCATTGTTTGTGCATATGTTCGTCACAACCAAGTGTTTAAATTGTATGTGTGCAGAAAGGAGGCATGACTGTGACAAAGGTGGTGACGGTGGTGAAGACAAAGAAGACTCCTTACATCACCAAAAAGAAAGGAGAGTTAATGGAGAATGATCAGGATGCCATGGAGGTAAAAGCCTTTATATATACAGATGTGTGTGTAAAGATGCAACACTGTTACTGTAAACTGGATTTGTCTGTGAAACGAGAGTTCTTATTAACAAACTGATTAAACTCATGAGTGTGTGTGTGTAGTATTCGTCAGAGGAGGAGGAAGTGGACCTGCAAACGGCTCTCACCGGCTTCCAGACCAAACAGCGGAAAATTCTGGAGCCTGTCGATCATCAGAAAATCCAGTACGAATCCTACCGCAAGAATTTCTACGTAGAAGTTCCTGAACTGGCCAAAATGACACCAGAGGGTATGGTACCATCGACGTTTACGGTTCAGAGTGCACAAAACAATACTGAACTGACTGTCTGGTTGTGTGTTTGTGTGTTTCAGAGGTGAATGAGTATCGTCTGGAGCTTGAGGGAGTCTTGGTGAAGGGGAAAGGTTGTCCCAAACCCGTAAAGACCTGGGTGCAGTGTGGAACATCCATGAAGGTCTTAAATGCCCTTAAAAAGTAAGTGCTTCCTTCTCCGCCAGTCCTGTCCTAACACTCCCACTCTTCCTTTTGGACGTGAAGTGTTCGTATAAGGTGGCTGAATGCAGGTTTTTGAAAAGTCGTTCTGTTAAGCTTGTATTTTAACTAGTTAACAATGTTTAACAATGTAAGATGCCACATCTTAAAATATTTACTTATTTAAAAAGAAAGAAAGACCAAACTCAGAAACAGAAAGGTAACTTGACCCTGGTTCTGAAAGTTTTCCTAAAGTTCCTTAGAGTTCCTGCAGTATGTAGGTGATTCACTTCCGACCCTGTTCACATCCGTCTCTATGATGAATACATGCTCACATGCTAAATACATGTCTGAAAGCTTTTGGGTTTCGGGATAGTTTTTGGACACGAGTTGGTTGTATCGGGTTGCTTTTGGCAGATCTGGCAACCCTTCTAGTCACAAAATTCGATCACGTGTGATTGTGATGGGTGCAGCAAACACCTGAGTTGTTAGGGCAAGTGGATGAGGCAGTGTTGTAAACCATGATGAAGACTGAGTGTGTATGAGAGATAAAGTAAGAAAATGCTTACCCACACAGGTACTTTACTTTTTGATGACTGAGGCATTGTTTTGGTCCCAGACATTTTAAAGTCCTTTTCTGTAATGTCTGCATCTGTGTGTACATGTATTTCAGGCATAACTACGAGAAGCCTACGCCCATCCAGGCTCAGGCCATTCCTGCCATCATGTCTGGACGTGACCTCATTGGCATTGCCAAAACAGGAAGTGGGAAAACCATCGCATTCCTTCTGCCAATGTTTCGCCATATTTTAGACCAACGACCTCTAGAGGAGGGGGAGGGGCCTATCGGTACACACACACACACACACACACACACACACGTGTGTATATATACACTCTGTAAACACACAGGCCTAAAAGTTGGTAAGTGTTATGTATTTAGTGTTCATGCTAACACGTCTGTCTGTATCTCAGCGATGATCATGACGCCAACACGTGAGCTCGCTCTGCAGATCACTAAAGAGTGTAAAAAGTTCTCTAAGCCACTGGGGCTCAGAGTGGTGTGTGTGTACGGTGGAACAGGCATCAGCGAACAGGTTTGTGTTTACTTTTGTGTGTGTGTGTGTGTGTATATATATATATAATATTTAAAAAAGTGTATTGTCAGTGTATGTATTACTGATAATGCGCTGTGAGCAGTATGTGCAAAGAGATACAGATACTGTTGAAATGGAGGTCACATGCGTTCAGTGTAATCTAAAATTTTTGGCACGTGACCTGATTTTCTAATGGGGGAAACAAATTTGGCTTGAGACACACACAAGGCTCTCACAGTGACCTGTAATAAACACCCTGGTTTCTGGGACATAGCCTGTGTTTAGAATATTATCTTAACACTGTATGTGTATGTATGTTTGTGTGTAGATAGCGGAGCTGAAGCGTGGAGCTGAAATCATTGTCTGCACTCCTGGTCGAATGATCGACATGCTTGGAGCCAACAGTGGTGAGTGTGTCCTCATCAGTGTGTGGGAGTTTGTGTGTCTTTATATATAATTATATATATATATATATATATATATATATGTGTGTGTGTGTGTGTATGTATATATATATAATGTGTGTGTGTGTGTTTGAGCTCAAAGGGATCTCGATGTGTTGGAAGGGTTTAGTGAGGAGTGCTAGTGAAGTCAGGAGATCAGACCCAAACCCCCCCCTTCTTTCTTTCTCACACATACACACACACCATTACTGTAGGACTTATTTAATTGTGGTCAAATAATCATGCTGAGAATCTGAAAGTATAGAAATAAGCTCCACTTTTGCATAGATGTTTATCTAACTTGCGTATGTTGCAAGATAAGTATGAATGTTTCAGTAAATACACTATTGATCAAAAGTTTGGAGACACTTGACTGAAATGTTACTCATGATTAAATATTTGAAATCAGTGTTGTAGTCAAAAATATAATTGTGTCAACATATTCATTCCTTTCACTAGAAAACTAACTTTTTATTTACAAAAGAAAAAAGTGTTTTAATGGATGACTTGAGCAAAATATTCTGAAAAGCAGCCAATAAGTGTCCAGCGTAGGTGGGTACTCCTTTTTAATACTGTTTAAAAAGAATCTCAGGGGGATTTCTTAAGAAACTGGTTGAGAAAATGCCAAGAATACATTTCTGGAAATTCTAGGCAAAAAAGGGGGTCTACTTTGAAAATGCTAAAATACAAAATTATTTTGATGATGATTCCCAAAGTTCTATTTGTGTTACTCCAGAGTTTTGCTGACTTTATTATTATCCTAAATGTGTGTATTTATAAAAATAAAGAATGAGTGTGTCTGAACTTTTGACCGGTAGTGTATAGTCACTTATTTTCCAGTCTGTGTGTATGAAATGTTAAAATAAATGACTTATGGTAGATGAAGGTGGTTTATGACCCTATTAACAACAGGTCTTATTTCCCCCAATACCTGTGTGTGATGTGTGTTTTAATCCTTAGCTTGTGCTCCCACACATGCGTGTAATCTGTGCTGTGTGTTTTCCAGGTGAGCGCGTGGTGTTTTAATGTTTGTTTAACAGGTTGGCTGTGTCGAACGATGGTACGCAAGAAACCAGCAGTAACCTTCTGTCTGTCATAGAGCTGCATCAGTGCTAGTGTTAATGCAGGGTGTGGTGCGTGTGTGTGTGTGTGTGTGTGTGTGTGTTTCCTGCAATTTGATCACTAATGTGGAGTTGATGCTGATTTCAGGACGAGTCACGAACCTGCGCAGAGTCACATATGTCGTAGTCGATGAAGCTGATCGAATGTTTGATATGGGTTTTGAACCGCAGGTGAGTCGACACACCAAACACCACTTTCACTAAACATCTTGCTTGCTCACTATTCATGTAGCTGTGCACACTATACACCTCACCATGACCAAACACCTCACTGCGCTCACCAAGCACCTTGCTGCATTCACAAAACACCTCAGTACCACCACTCAGTCTACACTCACACAGACCTGGGGTCTCATTTATTTATCAAAGCGTGTGTAAAACAAGTACTTAATTTGTGCTTTAAAAAAAGTACAGTAGCCCGCTCCAGGTGCTGATTGTTTCAGACATGGAACACGGCAAAAGGTCCAAGAAGATGAACTTCACTCACAATAAAGTAAAGATACTGTTGAGCAAAACAAAAACGGTTTATTTGGCACTTTTATGGATAGTTTTCTAATAAAATAAATAAATAAGATTTTATTTAATGCCGATCAGCCGTAACTTTAAAACCACCTGCCTAATTTTGTCAGTTCCCCTTGTGCTGCTGAAACATTGAGGCACGGACTCCACAAGACTTCTGAAAGTGTGCTGTGGTATCTGGCAGCAAGACGTTAACAGTAGATCCTTTTAAGTTCTGTAAGCTGCGAGGTGGAGCCTCCATGAATCAGACTTTTTTGTCCAGCACATCCCACAGAGGTTTGATTGGATTGAGATCTGGTTAAATTGGAGGTACTTACAAGACCTGCCGTTTTGGAGATCCTCTGACTTCGTTGTCTAGCCATCACAATTTGGCTCTTGTCAAAGTCGTTCAGATTCTTCTGCTTGCCCATTTTTCCTACTTAAAACACATTAACTTGAGAACTGAATGTGCACTTGCTACCCAATATATCCCATGAGATGATCAATGTTCAGGGTAAAAGCCTTAAAATGTCTTAAATTCATGTTTCAAAGGTCTTAAAAAAGCAACCGAACCGATAATGTAAATAAGATTTAGATCTTATTTTTGCTAGTTGCTTTTCGAAATGGTAAAGATGTGTGTCAGAAATGTATCACTATAGTTCTATTACCATTTGTACCCCCCAAAGTAATATTACAAAATGGCGACTATAATATTTTCTTCTTTACAAAAATTTATGTACATATATGAATGTACTCTGAATGTACCCAGATACCCTGATCTTATTCACTTTACCTGTTAGTAGTTTTAATGTTGTGGCTGATCTGTATGTATGTATATATTTGTGTGTGTTTGAGTGTGTGAGTTCTGTTTGCCCAATTACATTTATAAACTGCAATAGCATCTCCAATTTCTCTGTGAAATATACTCGTAGTCAAAAGCCCTTGAATAGAGCTCAACTAAAAATCCACTGGGCAAATGAAATCGACTGATAATCCATTCCTCACTCTCAGTTTCCAGTGGTGCTAGAAAAACACTCCCTCTTCAAAACTCCATGAGCCAAATCTTCAAACCAAGCATATTCCCAATCAATCTTTAAGTGTGCCTTTCATACGATTTGACTTTACTTTAAATCTGTCATCTGTCTGCATCTTGTGAGTACTGAAATCATAAATAACCCTCTGACAATACGTGATCTAGAAGCTCCACTTAGTCAGGTTATACCAGTAGGGTATAATATACCCACATCTTCACACACAAGCAAAACTTGATTAATCCCATTCATCGGATAGAAATGTGTGTGTGTGTATGTTTTATGTGCAAAACTTTGCATATGCACAGTTGATAAATGAGGCCCCTGATGTTTGTTCCTGAACCCATGTCCTTGTCCAGAGTACCTGATTGAGTGGTGTAGTAACTGCTGATGCATTAATGTGATGTGGACACTGAAGTGCTGTTTAATCAGTGTCGTCCTTAAAAACAGAAATGTTAAAAAAAAAATTAAAAAAAAAATTGTGAATTTCAGTTTTGTATCTGTATGAGCCTTGTGTGGCTCATGTTGATCTGTTGGGGTGTGTGTGTGTGTGTGTGTGTGTGTGTGTGCAGGTAATGCGCATAGTGGATAATGTGCGGCCGGATCGTCAGACAGTGATGTTTTCAGCAACATTTCCTCGAGTGATGGAGGCTTTAGCTCGCCGTATCCTCAACAAGCCAATCGAGGTTCAGGTTGGGGGAAGGAGCGTGGTGTGTTCCGATGTGGAGCAGCATGTGGTGAGAATATATATACGCCCCCTCGAAACACATACACACTACTGCATAAGCATTACTTTCAATGCTGCTGTTATTGTAGTTATTCTGGAACCTGAGCTGTGTGTGTATGTATGCGTGGTTAGATTGTGATTGAGGAGGAGAAGAAATTCCTGAAGCTGTTGGAGATTTTGGGTCATTATCAGGAGAAAGGCTCGGTGATTATTTTTGTAGATAAACAGGAACACGCAGACGGTTTGCTGAAAGACCTGATGAAGGCCTCGTACCCTTGCATGTCTCTGCATGGAGGTAAACACACACACTATGACACTTCAGTGTATTAATGCTGTAGTACGTGTAGTGTTGTGTTGAGTTCAGTAGAGAACGACCGATATTGATTTGTATTTTAATAACAGATAATTTGCATGTTTTGCATCCATTTATCGTTTTTTCTGATATTACATAACCGATTATGGAAAAACGGTTAAATATCGGTAAAACCGATTATCAGTTGATCTCTAGACTTCAGTGTATTAATGTTGTGGCATGTGTTGTTGATACTCTGTGTCTCCGTCACAGGAATCGATCAGTATGATCGGGATAGTATAATAAATGATTTTAAGAGCGGGGCGTGTCGGCTGATGGTGGCCACATCGGTGGCAGCGAGAGGCCTGGATGTAAAGCATCTCATTCTAGTGGTGAACTACAACTGTCCCAATCATTATGAGGACTATGTCCACCGTGCCGGGAGGACTGGCAGAGCTGGAAATAAGGTCTGATAATGCTGATAATAGTAATGTACAGTATGTAAGTGACTATCTCTGTTGAATATCACTAAAATATGAGAAACATCAAAACTGGACAGTTGAAGATTAGAAAACAAATCTCCTGGTCTTTTTCCAGTCCTCAACTGTCCAGTTTCAGCAAGTCTGTGCCCATGATTGGCTAGTTAGTAAATTGAATGAATGTGCAGGTGTTCGTAATAAAGTGGGCAGTGGCTGATGCTGTTTTCCTTGGCCGACCTGCCTGGTTGTTATAAGACCAGGGGTTTCGTTCTTTGTCAGGACATTCCAAATTGTTGTATTGACTATGACCAAGCTTCAAAATGGCTTGCATAGACTGCTCTCTGGTTCATGTTGGTTTATCCTTTTTAACAACAAATGCAGTCTTCCCAGGTGAAACTCAGGTCTTAAACCAAGAGTAGACATTCAGAGCTATGAATTGTTTTAAACAATTTAACAGGGTACACCTGGGCAACAAGAAAACCCTGTCAGTCACATGCTGAAATTCTGATCTATTGTTTCATTTATTATTTGATCTCAAACCCAGATCTCTAACAAAATAATTTCCCTTGCTGTTCCAATACTTTTGGAGCGGTCTGTGTATATGTGCACATAGTGCGTGTGGTGAGTAGCTATGTTAGCTGTTATGTGTTATTTTTTCAGGGCCATGCATACACGTTTATCACTCAGGATCAGGTGCGATATGCAGGTGACATCATTAAAGCTCTGGAGTTGTCAGGGTCTTCAGTTCCTCCTGAACTAGAGCAGCTTTGGGCTACCTTCAAAGAGCAGCAGAAAGCGGTGAGACCCTGAGACCACACTCCCATAACACCACCCATATACCTACACCACCTGCTCACCTACACCACACCCGTATAACACTACCTGCTCACTTACACCACACCTTATAACACTGTGTGTGTGTGTGGTTGTGTGTGCAGGAGGGGAAGAGTATTAAGAGCAGCAGTGGGTTTTCAGGGAAAGGCTTTAAGTTCGATGAGACTGAACATGCTCTGGCTAACGAAAGGAAGAAACTGCAGAAAGCGAGCGCTTGGTCTTCACGACTCGGATGACGAGGACACAGCACTGGATGTAAGTGTGAACATTAATTTTAGAGTTCTGTTCTGTTTAACTGCTGATTTATTTCTTTGTATCTGATTGTTTACATTCCATGGGTACTTTCATAGGTGGTAGTGTCTATTATGACTGTACTGTGTAATGTGGCTGTATGAACTGTTGGTTGGATGGAAGCTAGCAAGCAGGCCAGCTAACGTCACTCCAACTGCATGCATGTGGTCTGTCTGTGTGACACAGACTGACTGATTAATGATCAGACTAACTTTTTAATAATTTATGATCAGTGTTTAATGGTGTGTGGTGTTAAAGGAGATTGTTTGTAACCCTCACAGATAGATGAGCAGATCGAAAGCATGTTTAACTCTAAGAAGCGTGTGAAGGACTTGGCGGCTCCAGGGGGTGCTGCACCGTCAGGTTCAGGGCTCACCGTTTCTGCTGCAGGACTTGGTGGTCTCACTGCACCTTCAGCTGGAAACATTCAGAAACTTGAGATCGCCAAGAAACTGGCACTGAAGATCAATGCACAGAAAAACCTCGGTGCAGAAGCTCAGGTGAGACAGGAAGGCTACATCCCAAACACTAAAAATTGCACACTAATTAGAGTTCTTAGTAAAATGTTGGCTATTTTAAGGCTCTGTTCCAATCTTAACTACTGATTAGCCAATTAGCTAGCAGGCAACACTGATTTTCATAACATTTCTGCATTTGTGACACAACCCTGGACTTGGCTCTTCGTGTCATGTTGTAATTTTTTACCTCCAAATGTCAGGACGTAATGCAACAGGCCACTAATGCCATCATGAGGGGTGGCACCATGATCGCACCCTCCATCTCCGCTAAGACCATTGCTGAGCAGCTCGCAGAGAAAATCAATGCCAAGCTGAACTATACACCCATCGAGAAACTGGAGGAGGAGAGACAGAATGCTGAACAGGCAGAGAGTGTCAAGAGGTATGAAGAGGAGCTGGAGATCAACGACTTTCCCCAGGTAGACACAATCATTTTACCTCTTGATGCAGTGTTTGTGTGTGAGTGAGTGAGAGAGAGAGAGGTACACACACCTAACCCCTCATACACTCTGTGTGTGTGGAGCGAGCGAGCGCGAGAGAGAGAGAGAGAGAGAGAGAAAGGGATGGGTACACCCAAATATTGACCTGTTGTTGCGATGTTGTTGGCATCTAGACGGCGAGGTGGAAGGTGACGTCTAAAGAAGCTTTGCAGAGGATTGGCGAATATTCAGAGGCTGCCATCACCATCAGAGGTACATACTTCCCCCCTGGGAAAGAACCCAAAGAGGGAGAACGCAAGATTTACCTCGCCATCGAGAGTAAGTATGAACGCACAGCAAAACATAGTTATGCTTTGTTGATTGTTTAAGCTTGATTGACATTGAGAATATCACTCATTAGTGAACAAATAAATAAATGAGATAATGATGTGTAATGTTTAATGTTTCTCAGGTGCAAATGAGTTGGCAGTGCAGAAAGCAAAAGCAGAAATCACACGGCTCATCAAAGAAGAGCTCATACGCTTGGTAACCTCTTCCTCCTCCGCCTCTTATTATTATTATTATTATTATTATTATTATCATCATCATCATTTTATCATTACTACTACTACTACAATAATGCTAACAGTAATAATTATTAGTCACTCGGCCTTCTGGTCAGAGTTCCGTGTTTCTGCTCCTTTAACAGTTTGTATGTTTTTCGAAGACTTAAATATGAAATTAGATAGTGTGAGTGGATGTGAATTTCTGTTTCATTTGTTGAAGAATCATTACATTTCAAAATGTTAGTTTTTTTTCCCTGATTGCACATTAAGTCCTTTTCTTCCCTTTCAGCAAAACTCGTACCAGCCGACAGCCAAAGGCCGATACAAAGTTCTGTAGACGAAGACCCTTCTGTTTTTTCGTTGTGTTTTACAGTGACGTGAAGAGGTGATTTGTGTTTATTTGACTGGTTAAATGAACTGTGAAGTGATTCAGCTCTCAGTTCAGTCTCATATTCATTATGTGTAGATTCTCTTTTACACCAATAAAACATTTTAAACATAACCCTCTGTGTTGTGTGTGTGTGTGTGTGATGTAAAGATTTTATAAATAGATTTTGTTTAGCAATAGGCCTAATTTATGTTTTAAAATCTGCCCAGTCAACGTTCCCTAATGGCTTTTAAGTGTGCATCAGCTACCACATAAGTGTATGCACTTGCAGTTATTGGAACAGGGTTCTACAGTAGCTGAAACATTTTCCTTCACACTCTTACTTACTCTCCAGCCTCCTAATTAGTTAACCCACTTTAAAATGTTTTTATTAGCTCTCATCTTCAAGTGAAGTTGATAAAGTATCCTTAAAGAAACAGTCCTTAAAGAGACAGCAACTAAAATAACAGGAAAAATCAACTGGTTTAAATGGTAATGTTTCTCCCAAGCTTCTTCGAGATGGAAGTAAAGTTGAGCATTACTGTCTGGATGGTAGTCCGTGCTCTTTTAAATGATTAATGATACACAAAGATACTGCTCTGATGCCAAATACTTACAGAAAATGTAGGCTGTAACTTAAGAGACTTTCTCATATAAGGTTCTTCATCAAAATAATACATTCTTGTCATATGAATAAAAAAATTGGTGTGTATTTGCAAAAATGCTTCGTTTTTTTGGAAGAAATGTGGAATATTAATGATAATTTCACATAATTCATGGAAATCTTACTTTTAAACATGGTCTCCTTGATAGGATGTGCAGTAATCATTGGGTTATGGTTAGGTGTACAATTTAGGAATTATGTGTAGGATTATTTCAGTGATTGTGATGGTGTAAAGAAGTTCGACATCAAACACGTTATGGCTGACTGACGAGATTGGGTATAAAGAGGAACATTGTAATTCAGATTTTTTTGTTGAACTGTTAAATCATGAAAAACAGTCGATAAAGTGTGCATAAACTTTTTATTTATCTGCAAAAAAAACAGCAGCACTTGTCAAAACAATGTAAAAGATAAACAGGCAAGCGTTAATAATTAATAGGATTGAAAATTGCAAGGAACTAGGGAGGTTTTTTAAGGTTTACTCTAGAGATTTAGGCTGATTAAAGGCAGCTCTTCTGTGAATTAAAGAGGACAAAATATTCCCTCTTGTATTTCATCACCATGCAGTACTTAATAAGGTCAATCCCAAGTTCATGTTATGATCCCGCAGGACTGAGATGGGCTAAAAACATTGTTATGTGTGTGTAAGATGAATCAGCCACACCTGGCTGTGCAATGGACCACTGGGGCTCATTTATTAATCTTTTAGAAAAAAGTTGTGTGTAAATGTTTGCACAAGCCAACCTGAACTAAAGATTTGATCCAAATTGACATAGGTTTTTTTTTTCAAATTGACACAAATATTCTTTATATTGATGTATGGTGCATGCCAATCACCTGTGATGTCCAAAACATGTGCATGCACAGCTGAGCTGTATTTAGCGAGGCCCACAAAACTCCGTTAAAAGGAAAGCTCAGTGAAAGCTGAAATCACAAAATGATGAATAAATGGCAAAATAATTGTCAGAAGAAGTGGAAGTTATTTTGAGTCATGATCATGGCAATAAAAATAAATTGTTTAGTAGTGTAACAACTTGAAAAGGCCAAAATCTGAATCCAAATGTTAGAAAAGGCAAATTGGGAGTGAACTAATTAAAAAAAAAATTCACTTCACTTATTATTTAAAGCAGTGTGTCTTGTACAGTGAGTGTCAGGCAGAAGTACATTGAACATCAATGCTGTGTTGGAAAAGCAGGAGGTCTTGTATCATAAAGAAGCCATTGGCATGTACTGTAGAGACTGGGAGTATAAGGCAGATTGCAAATTAAGTGTTGGCACTCATAAAGCATTGCACAACATTAAAAGAAGATGCCGACTCTGCTGAGCCATTACAGCCTGTCCTACTTTTATATCCGCACAGACAGTAACCTGCATGAAAAAAAGAAGAAAAAAGAAAACCAGTATTTTAATGAAATCCTTGCGGATTTCATGAAACTAAGCAGTTTGTAATAATTTTCAGTAATGCTCAGTAGCATTCAAGAGACCCCTAGCAACCATTAATGTACTGCAGACAGGGTTATTTTATACCCTCTTCTCTTACCGTACCACTGCAGAATCAACTGCCACCGCTGTGGTTCTTTCAGTGAATGTCTGCAGTATTTTTCTCCTAAATGCTCATACTACCCTTTTCAAAATTGTAGATTGCAGAAATAAATTAGAGAAAACTGTCCAGCGTGTGTATGTGTGTGTGTGTGTTTGCTCATCTGTTACATGGGCATGAGGTACTTTTCCATATGGCTACCTCTCTGTGTGCGCCATAACCACCTCTGGTGTTTAATGCAAAAAGTTCTATTTTGGTTTCATCTGACCATGGAACCCGATTCCATTTGAAGTTCCAGTAGAGCCTGGCAAAATGAAGACGCTTGAGTTTGTTTTTGGATGAGAGTAGAGGCTTTTTTTTTCTTGATACACTTCCAAACAACTTGTGGTGATGTAGGTGACTTCGGAATGTAGGTCTAGAGACTTTCTCACACCAAGATGCAACTAAATTCTGCAATTTTCCAGATGTGATCCTTGGAGATTTTTTAGTCACTCAAACCATTCTCTTTACAGTGTGTTTGAGACAATATAGACACACATCCAATTCCAGGTTGATTCATAACATTTCCAGTTGACTGGAAATTCTTAATTATTGCCCTGATGGTGGAAATGGGCATTTTCAATGCATTTGTCACAGCTATATTCCTTGGTCTTACCCATTATTATGAATAACTAAGGGAATTAGACCTATGGGTTACCTCATAATTAAACCTCTGTGCTCCTAGTCACCCAGGTTTACTAAAATTATATCAATGGGAATATACTTCAAATATATTTTTCTCATATGAGTTCATAGGGGTGCCAATAATTGTTGCACACATATATTTAACATAGATCTTTTTGGGAATAATCGATTATGAAAATCGTTGCCAATGAATCTGATTATCGATTAGTTGGTCTGCGCTCGGCACATTTACTCATTACGTTACTTCTGTTCCGAAAACACAATTCTGAGAGTAAATTCTAAAGTTGTGTCACAAATGAAGTACTGTACACTTACACTATGCACAATGCACTATAACGGTACCGTCTAGTGTGGTGTTTCCACGTGTAATTGGTGTAATTGCAGGGGGTCTGTAGGAAAGTTTTTAAAATGTTTAAATAATATTATGTATATCTTTGTTAAATATATCAAAATATATTCAAATGACATGTTTTAAAATTAACCAATTTGATTATTCCCATGCATCCACAAATATCATGTTGCTGATGATCGTTCACTGATGGATTTATTTTACATTTATTTACAAATGAAATGATAATTTGCAAAAACCTGTGAGTGGCAGACAAGTTCAAGTGTCACACTGATAGATAAAATAAACAAAAGATAATTCAGAGTGTCAAATGTCACACCAACAATAAAATCTAATTGAACCTAACATTTGTACCAGTGGTATATGAACCAATCCCTGGGGAATGACAGGTTCTAGCAGTCAACCAGGGTTTGCAAGGACTGTAGAATTCATTGCTTTTTTGAATCTATAATCAATATATAATTACTTTTTATAGCATGGAATTAAACTACAGTCCTAAATGAATAATATATTTATGTATATTGGGTTCTTTTCAGTCTTATATAATTGGTCAAACAGTTGTGTAAAGATTTAGTCTTCAGTTTATATTTGTCACACTCAGTTTGTGGATTTTATTTTAAATATAAGAAAAAAATGGTACCGAAAGTTTGCACCCCATCCGATTAATTGAGGAAATAAAATAATTGGCCAACTAATAGATTATGAAAATAATAGTTAATTGCAGCTCTAGTTCAGTGTGAAAACTAAGATGATATTATTGACCGGTATCTGCATTGTTTTATGCATTGTGCTGCTGCCATATGGTTGGCATCATGGGTAATTGCACGAATGTACAGGTTTATACGTGTTCCTAATAAAAAGGCCTGTGAGTTTATATTCATATATGAGTAAATGTGACTTTGGATTAGATGATTCAAAACATTCATTAAAAAAATCATTCCTACTTCAGAAAAGTCCATTAATGAGTTACAATGTTTATTGACATAGGCGTTTATTGACACAACTCTCAAGGCTCGCTGATGTAAGAGAGATGTGGTATATTTAAATAGTGGCCTTTGTCACCCAGAGACTGTGGGGTGTGAGTACTTCAGGTGTAAAGCTCACTACACTGTAGGTGGTTTCTACATTTGCAGTAATGACAATTTGATACTTTAAGAAATCCTTACCTGCTTACATGATATACTATAGGCTTTCTGGTTGTTTTTATACTATGTTACAAGTGGCACGATTAATGGATTCCTTTGTGTGCATATTTGATTTGCTGATAATGAAAGTGCTGATAATGATAGAAAATGTTGATTGTACAATTTATTTCACTGGATGGAACTTTCAGAATAAATAGCACTCTAGTAAATATAGTCATACATATTTGTGAAACGTTTGTTTGTATATTGGCTTGTACTCATGAAGCTAAAAAAAGAAAAGAAAAAGAAAATCTGTGCTGTGAGAAATGAGCTAGTAACATGTGCTGTAAGAAATTCTCCCCTTTCTTTCTGCAGGTCTACTAATGGCCAACATGTCAGACACTTTGACCTTTGTTGATATGCAGACCATGAGACTGACTTTTACAGGCGAGAGGATCTTTAAAATGTTCCTGGTGGTGTCCACACATGTCCTTGTAATTTATGTTAACATTGTGATGCTGTTCACACTACGTACCAAAGCCATCTTCCGTGAGACACCACGCTACATCCTCTTTGCCCACATGCTCCTGAATGACACCATTCACCTGGTGCTCGCTCTGGTGCTCTACATGCTCAGTTCCTTCTACCTTCTGGTGGTGCGTGCTGTCTGTGCCTTCATCGTGCTGGTGTCTACATCGACATTTGTCAATGCGCCACTAAACCTGGCTGTCATGTCCTTGGAGAGGTACACAGCCATCTGCTTCCCTTTGCGACACAGCGAGTTGGCTACCCCAGCGCGAGCGAGCATGGCTGTAGCTCTGGTGTGGGTTTTGGGCATCAGTGATGTGCTAACTGATGTGTGTGCTCTCTTCCTCCTCGCAGAGCCTTCATACTACTTGTCTCCTACAGTGTGTACCATCACGCAGCTCATGGTGGCACCCTGGCAGAAGGGCAGGAGTGTGATATTCAAAATCGTGCTCTTTGTCATGGTGGCCTTAGTGTTGCTCTACACATATGTAGCTATCCTGCTGCAGGCACGTGCCATCTCCTCTGACACCACTTCTGCCCGTAAGGCCTTGCGCACTGTGGTACTGCACGCACTGCAGCTTGGCCTCTCACTACTGTCTTTCCTCTACGAGTATATAGAGTCCCTTATTGTGAGCCTGCCACTTGCCATATACACACAGCTGCAATTCCTCAACTTCTTTGTAGTGCTGATCCTGCCACGCTGCCTCAGCTCAATCATCTATGGCCTGAGGGACGAGACCTTCAGGCCACTGTTCAAACAGAACTTCTTCTACTGCGGTAATAACAGAGTTGTACATTTAGAGGCTTTTACAAAACACTGATGATGGGACAAGGACAATGTGATCAATGTTTCTGTCATCTGTATAGGAATAAATGTGAATAGGTTTTTCCGTAGATACTTACACGGAACATGTGGCATGTTAAGTCTTACAAAATATTTATATGTAGTTTATGGGCATTACATCTATTATGGGGTGTTTGTGATCCTGATAAACTACAGATTGTATTGCTTTTATCCAACCTTAGGATGAATGCTGTATCTCATGTTAAAAAAAAGGGAAAATATTTTCTCTGTGTACTAATAAAATCTGAACTTCATCCAACATTTCCAATGTGAGATTTGCTAAAGATGTGTCAAAACTGTCACTGAAAATGTTAATATTATTGCAAGTAACCTCAGCATCGCCCTTGCCGGCTGTCTTACAGTCACACATTTTTTCCCCCGGCTCCATAATGTCGCGTTACTAAGTTTATGTTCTGGCCTTCAGAAATAATTACAGTGAGTGAAATGGAAGTGATACATAGACACGTTTGCATACACAAAATAATACATGCATTCACAATACACCATGATTTCTTGGTTAAAACAGATCAATCCTAAATGATCCATCCTCTAGGATGGCCAGAATTGTAAATGACATAAATAACGTTGCGACTGCAATTTTTTTCTGAGAATGTTTTCTTGGCTCTGGTAGTTTAACTGAGAGATCTTCACATATGACCTTCTGGCCTTCACTAATTCTTTTGTGGGTGTGTCTTATAGGTGGGCCCTTTTGTGTAGCAAAAGAGCCAATTTTGTACAGTTTCATAGAAGGTTAGGGTTGGGACAGAGTTAATCTTTGTACCATTTCTCATGATTTTATTTGTGTGTACTCAGATTTAATCCAACCAACCTTGCTCATTCAAATTCATACTTTTTCACAAGTTATTTTTTCCCCTTCAAACTGAAGTAACTGTGATAAATATATTTCCGGTCACACACTTCTATTTCTTTATCATTCCTACCGGTCTACTCTTTTTCCAATTATTACAACACTTAAGTAAAGATGTTCTTTTATCTATAAGGAGTTCTCTTTTGACACTGACTGTTCTTAGGCAAATGCACCCATTTGCTGTTTCTTTTCCTTCAATGGGCAATTAACACTCCTGTTGTGTGAGAATTTTTCTCTGTACATACAGTACTGTGCCAAAGTTTTAGGCACCCTATTTTTTTTAGTACAAACTTGGCTATAGATTTTTTATTTGATGACTTCCACATTATCAAGTCAGTACAAAAATTCTTTTAGATTCCCAAACATTAGTTTTCTAGCACAAAATTAAATGTTACAGAAAAACGTTTGTATGTAATTAAAGAAAACGTCGTATTATGTAAGAGACCACGTTTCAGACCAAAAACACAATGAAGGCTGCTGGGTTTTCCTACAAAAATAAGAAGCAAGTGTGACAGTCAAAGTCTCCAGAAGAACCGTGACTGGTTCTTTAAGATGCTCCGTAAAACTTACGGCTCATTTCCTTATAAAACTGCACAAATTGTACCGGAGACATTTTATTATACTTATATACTATTTTATTTTTGTCACACCAAATATTGACTTTGTTTCATTTAGTACAGTTCACTGCTCTTTACAGTATTTTTTTTATGTAGAACCATTTAATATCATTATTATGAAGCCATCTTTGATCTACGGCATTTCTTTGCATGTGCCTAATACTTTTGTTCTTCTTGAATAACGAAAGACCTTGCCAAATGAACTGTATATGTGAGTATTATTTGGCAACCGTCCCAAGATCTTGAGCAGGAGTGTGCAGTGGGGAAACAGACACCTCTGACCATTCTACCTAGAATCGAGAGCTTTGCCTAAACACCTCTTCTCTGAAAAGAACCTGGAGTAATATGAACAATATGAAAAGTGAGTGAATCTAATAGACAGTCCTTACCATACATGATTCTGTGGTATGTATTGGTATGAATTTGATTGTTGAATAAATATAGTTAATAAATAGACAAAATTGAACAAAATAAATATATTTAATACATAAATCTGAATTCTACATAAACCAGACTGATTGAATTTGAATCTAGATAAACATATTTGAAGGATAACATATTTGAGTCATGATAGAACTTGGAATGCCTAAAAATATTAAGTGAGTAAAAATGTGAGAATAAATGTATTATTCAATTAATTTTCAATTATTCAAATAATTACAAACACCTAAAATTCTACTTCAGTATATTAACAAAGTGTCATGCAGGAGGCAGAATTGGAATCCAGTAAAGGCTTACTTTATTAAAGATATGTCAGAAAATTCTAAAATATGGTAAAAAAAAAAGCACAGGTCAGATGATAAGAAAACAGAAGGGCAAAACAAAGAGCAGCGTAAATATGAATAAATTCATGAAACCAGAAACAAAACATGATACCAACAGGTTTAGAATCATCAATGAGGAAACGCTGAGATCAAGAAGTGTGTGAGTCTGGGCTATTTAAGGTGTGCTGGTAATTATGAACAGGTGTGTGTAATTAGACATCTGGTGTGCTAAAGCATATATGCCTGAGTCATGTGACATGGTTGCATACTGTGAGACTGATGAAACATGGAGTTCAAGGTGGAAGCGGATGGTAACACGACAAAACCCTGCCTTAAAGTGCAGATCCGAAATATACAAGTGTCTCAATCGGAAGAGTTTTTGCAAGCTGCTGAGGGCTTCAGGCAGGTATTGTCCAGAGAGAGCAATATCTTGAGTGAGGGCAGAGTAGAACGGAGCAAAAACCTCCTTGCTTGTGGCTAGAGGCAGAGTGACAATGATATCCTCTGTGTAGCCAGCACAAGGCTTAGAGATGTCCTCTGTGGTGTTAGGATGAGTCGGAGTGATATTGTCCTTGATGAGATCAGGAGGCAGACTAGACTGGACAAAAGAGGCTTTGGTGCCTGCCTTGTGCTGGATAGGAGAGTCCTAGGTGCAGGCCTTAAGTTGGACTGGAGAGACGTTGGAGCAGGCGTTGCTGGAGAGAATGCTTTGCTGGCCTCTGGCTTAGTCAGTGATACTTCTTACAACCTTGGCGCAGGCCTCGAGCTATTCTGGAGTGAGTAAATTTCTTCTGTAGACACGATGGCACCTCAGATAATGAAGGTCACATTTTTAGTAACAGAAGCAACTATGAATACAATGAAAGACATATCAATCAAAAGAGAGAAAGTAGGGATCAGAACTCCCAATGTACTCTCTCAGCAGACTTTATTTAGTAAACCAATTTCACCACATATCTTTTTCTTACAGCACCATATAACTGTCCCTACAGTCATAAGGATCTGCACTGGGGAATTAGTTAATTATGTTAATTAGTTATTTCAACAGATCTTGCCCAGTGAGGATATGATTAATGAAATTTTTTCACAAAATTGAAAATAAATACAGTCACTAATTCACTTGTGAAATAGCAATGAAAAATGGTTGTCAGTATGCAGATTTTAGTGAGTACCTCCAAAATCTCAAAAGATGTATCTATGGTTTCTCATTTCCACCTCTCACTATCCATTTTCTGTACCGCTTGTCCTACATGGGGTCGTGGGGGAGCCTGGAGCAAGGTAGGGGACACCCTGGGTGGGGAGCCAGCCAATCGCAAGGCACAATCGCATACACATTCACACACCCATTCATACACACTGGACAATTTGAAAATGCCAATCAGCCTACAACACATATCTTTGGACTGGGCAGGAAACCGGAATACCTAGAAGAAACCCCGAAACATGGAGAGAACATGCAAACTCTGCACACTGAGAGTGAACCCCCAGCCCCAGAGGTGTGAGGCAAATGTGCTAACCACTAAGCCACTGTGCCACCCCCCCATTAGCTCATTATAATCAATTTGGATTGTTTTCTGTGATTTCCTGTTTCTCAGGGGTATAAATATGAGGTAACACAGGCCAAATTCATAACAATGGGTAAGACAAATTGAACCAATATCTATGTGAACCTTTAGCCCCTGTCGTGACTATGGAGGAAACAAAACAAAACTGGAGGCAGCACGGATGGGAGAAGTGTCTGAATGGTAGCTAGGTAATAGGCTCAAGCTTTTCACGAATAAAAGGGGAAGACTCTTCCATTCAACATGGACTCTCATTGCATAGTTTTGCACGCAATGGCCAGCTGACCCCCATTGAGCTTTAAGCAGTTTAAAAGGCAAGTAAAACAGACATGGTTATAAATTAGAAACATACCTCATTTGAAGGTATGGAAAAGTCCTCGTGACTTAGTACTACATCATGGTGTAAACGTGAACTGCTTTCATGAGCAAGTCCGAAGTCCACCTTACTACAATTCTCATAGGTCTCACGAGAAAGCACACTCAAATTCTTACACCACTGAAACAAACACTTGCGACCCATTTGAACGCCTCTCTCATCTACACTACATCTGTAGGAATGCACCACATGCTGTCATGAATAATTAAGAGACAGAATCATCTCATAGGATAAGAACACACAGGCTCATGAATAATTATGAGACACTGATGCATCATTGATATAATATAGTACATTGCCACATCCCTGCCTGTGACATGTGACATGACGAGGTTTTAAACCATATAAATTTAATACAAAAATAGCAGGTAAAAAGTTAAAAATTAGTGTGCGAGTGTGTATGTGATTGTGCCCTGCGATGGATTTGCACCCTGTCCAGAGTATACCCGGCCTTGTGCCCGATGCTTCCTGTGATAGGCTCCAGGTTTCCCGCGACCCTGAAAAGGAGTAAGAGGTAGAAGATGGATGGATATATATCTCCCACCCCATCAACCTCTGCAGCAATGCTGGCAGCACTCATACGTCTATTTCCCAAATAAAACGTTTGGATATGACGCTGAGCACGTGCACTCAACTTCTTTGGTCGACCATGACAAGGCCTGTTCTGAGTGTAACCTGTCCTGTTAAACTGCTGTATGGTCTTGGCCACTGTGCTGCAGCTCAGTGTCATGGTCTTGGCAATCTTCTTATAGCCTAGGCCATCTTTATGTAGAGCAACAATTCTTTTTTTCAGATCCTCAGAGAGTTCTTTGCCATGAGGTGCCATGTTGAACTTCCAGTGACCAATATGAGGGAGTGTGAGAGCAATGACACCAAATTTAACAAACCTGCTCCCCATTCACACCTGAGACCATGTAACACTAACAAGTCACATGAGACCGGGGAGGTAAAATGGCTAATTGGGCCCAATTTGGACATTTTCACTTAGGGGTGTACTCACTTTTGTTGCCAGCGGTTTACACATTAATGGCTGTGTGTTGAGGTATTTTGAGGGGACAGCAAATTTACACTGTTATACAAACTGTACACTCACTACTTTACATTGTAGCAGTGTCATTTCTCCAGTGTTGTCACATGAAAAGATATAATCAAATGTGAGATACTGTTTATTATATATATATATATATATTATATATATATATATATATATATATATATATATATATATATATATATATATATATATATATATATATATACACATACACACACACACACCAAGGTGTCTAACATGCACCAAAGTTCTGATTAAAACAGGCATATTCCAGGGGTGGGACTCGGAATTTGGGGAAACCGAATATTGTATTAATCTGAATCTGTGAATTGGATTGCGGCGTTGACTTGACTCAATACTAATCAGGATCTTGCCAAATTCCAATTAATATCGGAATATTGATGTCCTGATGTATAAGAACGTATTTGCACTGTTATTAAACCACATAACCAAGTGTAAATTTAATTTCTATTATTTGCGTTCGAAGAATGTGTTCGTGTGTGAATGCGTTCAAAGAATATGACTTGTCTGCAGTACAAGCGGGGTAATTTGGAGAGACGAGCTGGTGTTAGTCATTGTCTAGCCACCAGGTGGCGCCGAAAACTCACGTGATTATCACTCGCTCCAATCACATAGCGAGACAGTCGTTGCTAAGGAAGTGAGGCTCCTGACTACCAGGAGAGTAAACAATGAGTGTTTGTAAACTACACGATTAGCCCGTTTGTTTGAAACCAGGTCCCTTTTCGCATCGGTCTGCTTGTTAATGAACGGACTTGGGTATGTGTGTGAATTGTGATTTCTTTCACGGCATGCTAACACGCTAACGTTAGCGCATGACTGCTTAGCTGACTAGCTAGCAGACGTAACTAACCAGATTATAGCATAAATAGGCGACTATCCGTATTGCCCGACTCGCTGTTTCAGTCATTTTAGCCGGATAACAGACAGAAACTTTCACCCGTTAATATGGTTTTATTCACGCTGAGGTCGCTAATGAACATTCCTCCCCGCTAAAATAGTGCGTGTTCCCTTTAATGGCCGGGTGAGAATACATTTACACACGATTATAATATTAACCTTGTGCAGAAATGTTTCAGCTGCTCGCCTTTGCATCACATTGTCTAAACAACCATGACTAGATCATATAAAGCTCCCAGAGATATTATTAGAAGATAAATATGGAGGAGAAGTAGCTAGGTGTAACTCTCAGAAGCTCTGACAGTAGTGCCAGTTACAAAGATAATAAAAATCAATTTTATTTCAATGCCCTTGTTCTAATATGGATCATTTCCTATGGTCAGAGCTCATTCACAGGGCCTTATTGATGAAGATAAAAACAAACAACTCTAAAACACATTTTTATGTAAGGACTTGTTTACTGAACAGTTATGGAAGTAGTCTCCGGTGTCAGCACTTTGTATCAGTTCGAAGTAAAGCTGTACAATAAAAAAATTTTTTTGGACATAGGGACGTTTGACATAGGGACCGTCATTTCCCCTCCTGTCAACGTGAAGAGGAAGAGAGTCACAGAACAGTGATAACGTTTCAAGGAATGGTTCACCATGACTAGAGAAGTGTTACGAAATACAACACATTCTTTCTTTAATAAATGGAAAATAAATAAACGAATAAGCTGGTTGGCGACGTGTTATGGTACAATAACAATAAAGGAAAAAAACGAGAGCATGCCCCAGATGTTTTAGTCCGTATTTATTGTTGACTTTCATCGTTCATTTTTTATTGAGGACGGCTGAAAAAGAAGGGCTTTGCATAATAAGTCAGTTTAAGGTTCAGTCAGTATCTTAACATACATGGTGGTGTCTGATAAAATGGTAACTAAGTGTAGGTGACGTGTGTCCAGAAATACTTCTTATGTTGCAATCATGATAATTCCATAGAGTGAAGCACATCGTATGGCAGAGCTGCATGTAATCGGCCAGATCATCGGGGCCAGTGGTTTCCCTCAGAGCAGCCTGTTCTGCAAGTGGGGCATTCACACAGGTGCTTTATCTTATCATTTTGTAACATTGTGATGTATTTTGTGGACCATGAGGACAATCCTGATTTTCATATCATTTATATCAGGAGGAGCATGGAGACATCTGTCTGGTCTAAGGGAGGGACAGACACAAGTGGACATACCCCAGATAGGTGAAATGGCTTACTGGAGTCATCCCATCGATTTACATTACTCCACTAAAGGCCTTCAAGGTTTGTTAACATCCTGATTTTGTGAAATTAGCTGGTGTGTTGTCAGTTTGCCATCTGACTGGGTTTATCATTTTTTTCAGGTTGGCCAAAGCTGCATTTACAGGTCTGGCATCAGGACTCTTTTGGCAGGTGTCAGCTGTACGGTTACGGCTACTGCCATGTGCCCTCCAGCCCCGGACAGCACCGGCTGCAGTGTGTGACATGGAGGCCAGTGGGAACCTGGCAGGAACAGCTGGCCCAAATGTTTGTTGGCGGAGGCCCTCAGCTTCGCTCTCCTGACCTCATTTACAGTGGAGCAGACAGATACAGGCTTCATACAGAGGCTATGGGCACGGTAGAACTGGAGCTGTGTGTCATTCTGCGGCATTTTGAGCGATATGGCGTGGAGAGCTGAGAGACTCGAGGCCGTGATATGCAGATAGCAACATCTAATGAAAGGTATTCAAATCATAACTTCATTAGCTAGTCTACCTGGCAAGTAAAAGCTACTTCTGAAAAGATCATCTGTCATCCATGAACACTATTTTATTCACGTTGTAAAACACTTTCTACTGACAGCTGGCCACACCTTGTGCGATGTGCAGTGCAGCAGGCAGTGGGATTTGGAACGATTAGCGTATATGTGCTATAGTTCTATCATGGCGGTGCATCGGGTCACTGTGAAGTGCATTACTTTTAAATATAGCTACATATCAAATGAAATTTTGTGTTTTGTGCAAGTCTATGAACTACTATAGCAAGTTAATATAAACATTTTGTGAAAAGTAAGGAATATTATTTTTCTTTTCTGTCTGCATGGCAACTACAAACAAAAACGAATAGCCCGGACATGAAACTTGCTTGTCCTAGGCATCTGGGCTACTATTTTGTCCACCCCTGCGTTTTATTTACACTTATAGTTGAGTTACTTGTAGTGAATTTGTGACATTTTTTTTTGTATTCAGAGAGGATGACAAGGTATCAGCTGACCTCTGGCTTGTGAGACATGTATGGATGCAATGATAATTAATATGATCTGTATGTTTTTCTTTTTTCTTTTCTTTTTTTTTTTTTTTTATTTTGTACTAATTTTGTATACAATTTGAATGTATTTTCTGTTGAATGAATTAAATGTTTGATTGCTTAATCCTTATTTTATATGTAGGGCCTACATTTTCAGTTTACATCTCAAGTGACATAAATCCTTCAAAAACATATTTAAACACCTAATTATATGCAACCATTGGCCATATACTTTTGCTGGTCTAGCAGCTAAGGATCCCGTGCTCTCCCGGGCAGGGAACCCCAGCCACTGGAGATTGTACTCAGTGCCAGTCCCAAATGGGAAAGTTGCATCAAGAAGGTCATCCGGCGTAAAAAAACGACTGCTAAATCAAGTATGTGGACCAATGATCCACTTTGGCAACCGCTAACAGGAGCAGCCAAAAGAACAACAACATTGGCTTTATACTTTGACTAATATTGGCTTAATATAATTTCACAATAAGTTAAACAAAAGGTTCTGATATGATTTGTTTTGTTTGAATGTTTTTCACATCACAAAAGCCTGCTCTTTTAGCAGGGGTGTGTGGACTTACAGTGCCTTGCAAAAGTATTCGGCCCCCTTGAACTTTTCAACCTTTTGCCACATTTCAGGCTTCAAACATAAAGATATAAAGAGAACTACAGCTGAGGTGGGAGAGTCTGTCCATAGGACAACAATCAGTCATACACTACGAAAATCTGAGCCCTTTATGGAAGAGTGGCAAGATGAAAGCCATTTCTCAAAGATATCCATAAAAGTCTCGTCTAAAGTTTGCCACAAGCCACCTGGGAGACACACCAAACGTTGAGAAATGGCTTTCTTCTTGCCACTCTTCCATAAAGGCCAGATTTGTGCTGTGTACCACTGATTGTTGTCCTATGGACAGACTCTCCCACCTCAGCTGTAGTTATCTGCAGTTCATCCAGAGTGATCATGGGCCTCTTGGCTGCATCTCTGATCAGTCTTCTCCTTGTCTGAGCTGAACGTTTAGAGGGACAGCCAGGTCTTGGTAGACGTGCAGTGGTCTGATACTCCTTCCATTTCAAAATGATTGCTTGCACAGTGCTCCTTGGGATGTTTAAAGCTTGGGAAATCTTTTTGTATCCAAATCCGGCTTTAAACTTCTCCACAACAGTATTACGGACCTGCCTGGTGTGTTCCTTGGTCTTCATGATGCTCTCTGCGCTTTCAACAGAACCCTGAGACTATCACAGTGCAGGTGCATTTATACAGAGACTTGATTACACACAGGTGGATTCTATTTATCACCATCAGTCATTTAGGACAACATTGGATCATTCAGAGATCCTCGCTGAACTTCTGGAGTGAGTTTGCTGCACTGAAAGTAAAGGAGCCGAATAATTTTGCACGCACCACTTTTCAGTTTTTTATTTGCTAAAAAAGTTTAAAATATCCAATAGATTTCGTTCCACTTCACAATTGTGTCCCACTTGTTGGTGATTCTTCAAAAAAATAAAAATTTTATATCTTTATGTTTGAAGCCTGAAATGTGGCAAAAGGTTGAAAAGTTCAAGGGGCGAATACATACAGCACTGTAAAAGCACTTGACTTACCATTTTCAGGTCGAAAAGAATCGAAGCAGCCGCCCCACCAACATTCTTCGCTGTGGGTATGATGTTCTTTTATTGGTGTGTTTTTTTTATTGTGCCAAACATACCTTTTGGAATTATGGGACTATTATACCTATTGGAATTGGTCTCATCACACCATAACACATTTTGCCACATGGTTTGGGATGATTTAGTTGGGCTTGGATTTTTTTTTTGTAAGAAAGGACTTCAGTCTAGCCACCTTACCCCATAGCTCAGAAATGTGAAGTATACGAGAGATTGTTGTCACGTGCAGAAAGTAATTAGTACTTGTCAGATATTCCTGCAGCTCCTTTAATCTTGCTGTTGGTCTCTTGGCAGCTTCCCTGGTAAGTTTTTGTCTTGTCCTTTTGTAAATTATGGAGGGATGTCCTGTTATTAGTAATGCCACTGTGGTGCTCCATTTTCTCCACTTGTTGATTATTTCCTGCATGGTGTTCCATGGTACATCTAATGTTTTGGAAATTTTTTATACTTCTCTCCTGATTGATTCCTTTTGACAGTGAGATGTATAAGCTGTATAACCTTTGTTGTCAGCTCTTTGCAGACCATGGCTTCAGCAGTCAGATGAAACCAATTGAAAATGTCAGGAAAATCCTACAGAAACAGCTGGTCGTTATATGGGGTTAATCAGAATAGTTTATTTGATGACAGCTTTATGATAATTACTTTTGAACATGAGATTGAGTGTGATTGGTTCATTCTGAACACAGCTACATCCCCAATTTCAAAAGGACGTAACAAGTATGTAACAAGTTATAGTAACTTTTTATTTTTCCTATTTTCCCCCTTTAAAAATAAATAAATAAATAAAATTGGTTAATTGTTGATAAATTGCTGTGGTGTAAGAGGAATGAAACAGTTTGGGATATGCTGTTATTGTAAAAGAATCGACTTTGTGTTGGTAGCACTAACTTCCTTTCATCACACAACACTATCATTAATTAGTTTCCTATAACGGCACTCCCTATTGTGTTTTATTCTTTATACTCTAACCTCTATGGAGTAGCTAATGGTACTTACAAAACTGCTGGAGAAATCAGTAATGACTGATTCTTTCTGCAGAAATCCACAGAATTGTCGTCTAGGGTAATGTATGCAGGTATGTGATAATTTGTATTATGTTCTGTTGATGATAGATAATTAGTGTATGATCTAAAAGTTACCCCTTTGATATGTTACAGATGTTTTTCTATGCTCATTTCCTGCACGGAAATTTCTCTCTCTCTTAGCGTAAAGAAAGGCGGAAAAACAGTTGTGGTTTACCAAAGTTGTCTTGCATGGAACGTTATGCTCTTACAAATCATTTTTTGTCTACAGTGAGCTCTGACAAGCAAGAGCTGTTAGTAAGACAGAAAAACGGAACAATGTCAGATTGAAGATGGAACATAACCAAGCGTTGGACACTCAGTTGAACGGGCTTAAAATAGGAACCACAGCAGCTTTTGCTACATCAGCGTTCTCACCTTTCTCAAGGGCATCCTGGTTCTTTTCAGTTTTTTTGAACCAATGACTGATGATTGGAAAAAAGCGAGAAGAGGAGGGAGGAAGGTAAGGACAGAGCTGATTTAAGCCCAGGGGTTTATGTTAGTGAGTGTGCAGTTGGTGTGGGATTCGGTGTAAACTAGTTCATTTACTTTGCTTCACCCAGGACAGAGTTTACTTGAAATTGAAATGGCATCTGGGTTGCATCTGCCTTCTATAAACTTGGAAGCCAAATTTACAGATAAGTTTGTCAGTTTGTTAAATGATTTCGTACTGTATACATCAGATTAAGTTTATCTTCTTGAATCATTTGATTTTTGAAAAGATTACCATAGAATTACTATAAATGTATACATATATGAAGTGAGCTAAAACTAAGAAAAAAATGGTTGATTTTGAGGCCATCTGATTAACGGGTTAAATTCAATGGGGAAATTGCTTTGCAGTAAAGGAAGTTTTGTGTCCTTTATGTTAAGCTGTGCTGCTTCCTTTTCCTCTTTCACCCCTTAACTTGAGACTGAAGTGAGGCATATGAAACAAGGAAGCAACACCAAACGCTCCAGTGAACTGTTTTATACACTTAAATATTGACATTTTGGACTCGTCGGAACTGTTAAAGTTGCCTCATGTGCTGTAAGTAATATATTTTAAGAATTCTACTTCAATCTTGTATTTGGTTTATTGTGTGGCAGCATGCTGCATTCCTGAGAGACTTCATTTTGGGAGCCGTGTGTTTGTCCGATTCAGCAATGCTGCCTGCCAGTAAGACAGATATGGGCAGCAATTTCACAGTGGTGTAGTGAGTCTGATTCTGACCGGGGAGTCTTGAATTCAAGCGAACAGCCAATGGAAAACTTTTTTGGAATCCTCAAATGGAACAAGCATTAAAAGTGTGTGCGCCTTAAATCTATTTTCTCTCTCGAACTTCCTGGGATATTTTCAGAGCGTAAAAAGACGTCCCTGGAGCACCAGTGTGAACCATGAGGGCACAGATTTTGCTGTTGGCACTGCTGTGCCTGATGGGATGTGTGGGATACTGTGGCACCTTGTCAACCTGCAAACCCCTGAACCTGGAGCTGGTGAAAAGGAAGCGCATCGAGGCTATCCGTGGACAGATCCTCAGCAAACTTCAGCTGGCCAAAGAGCCAGAAGACGACGACGAAGGAGAGGAAGATGAGGTGCCTGCAGAGGTCCTGTCTGTCTACAACAGTACTGTGGATTTGAGTGAGGAGCTGATGCAGAACACCAAGCCTGTGGATTCTTCTGCTGCAGAGGAGGAGGCGTACTATGCCAAGGAGGTTCATAAGTTTAACATGACTAGGAGTGAGTATTTCCAGGCTGCATGGCTATATCACCATTAGCACAAATACCTCATTAATGTTTCTGTCTACATGACAGAAAGGCACTATAGGAACAGATATACTTAAAATGATGACAATGATAACATGCCATAATTATTAATGCTTGTTTATTTATTTTGAGGTTTCATACTGGTTAGTACAACCACAAACAGGAAGGAAGGGTGTTTAGTGGCTGCCAGGGAATGACTCAGATCCCTTTTTAAGAGACCTCTGGACAACTTGCATGTCCATCACTTAACTGTTATCTCTTAGAACCAGGCTACGATTGTTCATTATTTATACCCATAATAGACAGAAATATTATTTAAAAAAAACACTGTCTTTCTACTTTAAACAGAACATCTCAATGATTTCTTATCATTTGTTTGTTTTCTTCTTAGTTACAATTATGATTTCTGGTTGAATCTATACAGTTGATCAGCTGGTCAGTTAGATTAAATTAAAACCATACAGCAGTTTCTTTTTTGTTTTCTTTGTTTAGCAACAAGTGAGATTGAAGACAGGAAGCTTCGATGCACTTGTTTGCAATTATATATGATCTAGAATATCTCACACCTCAAACTCACATATCAATGTCTACACTCTTAAAAATAATGCAGAACCCTTAAGGGATCTTTGGTTGTCCCTTTGGGGAAACCCCTAACATTTCTATATAGAACAGAGTCTTCCTCTATCACAAAGTGTTCCAAGTAGACCTATTTTATGAGGCTGAGAACCTTTGACTATCCAAAGGATACTTGAAAAGAACCCTCTTTGAAGAGTATCCAAGTTATATCCAAGTATTGCAAGTTTCAATAATTTGGTGCATGTACCACACACCTGGGATAATTAAATAGGGCTCTACTTGAAACCCTTTCTGACAGGGAAACACAGTTATTGGGCTCTACATAGGATAATTAAGGGTTCTCCCAAAAGGAAAACCGAAGAACCATTCAGATTAAACATTTTCTAAGAGTGCATGAAAGAAAACATTTGGTAGTTAGCATTATCAACAGCCAGTTATATATTTACAATAAGCCACTGTGTTAAGCCAGTAGTCATAAATGTTACTGCTGGTACATTTACATCTCCTAGAAATAAACTTGGATGTACAACAGGGTGGTGTGATGCAGCCTGATGAACGTTATTGTAACCACCTTGAAGTTGATTATTTTCCAATAATAGAACAATGAAGCCAGAGGGGTTTTATTTCTCTTATACCACAGCAATCTGCCAGGATTTATGATTATTTATTGAAGAATAATGTTTACAGTCCTGTCTAAAACTACTGGAACGGCAAGGCCAATACATTTGTTTGGGCTATACACTAAAAGAGATTTGGGTTTGAGATTAAAAGATGGATATGAGATGAGAGTTTATGATTTCAGCTTTTATTTCCTGGTATTTGCATGTAGATGTGTAAAACAGCATAAAACATTGAATGTTTTGTGTCAGCTCACGCAATTTTTAGTTGAGCAAAAGTATAGGAACACATACGTCTTGAAGTAAATTAAAGTTAATAACACTTAATATTTGGTTGCATAACCCTGTGGAGGTTGTTGGTGATGTCACCGACGGTTGTTTTGGGGTTTTTCTACACAGCTCTCACAATGTTTCTGTTATCAACCGTTGTTTTCCTTGGCCGACCTATTCGGTTTCAGCTGCTCAGTACACCAGTGGTTTCATTCTTTTTCAGGAGATCCCAAATTGTTGTATTGGCTATACCCAATGTTTGTATAATGCCTCTGATTGATTTTCCCTCTCATATCAGCTTCAAAATAGCTTGTTTTTCTCCCATAGAAATCTCTCTGATCTTCATTGTGGCTTATTCTTTTTAACAAATGTCCTCACAGGTGAATCTGAAGGCTAAAACCAGGATCTGGATGCTCAGAGCAATTTATTGTTTACACAGTTAATCTAAAAGAACACACCTGGGTAACAAGAAACACATGTTCATGTCAGTCATGTGTTCCAATATTTATGCTCACCTACAAAATGTCTGATACAAAATATGCTATGTTCTATGTCATTTAACACATCCACATATAAATACCCTTGAAATAAAAGCTGAAATTGTAAACTCTCTTCACGTTAATATTTTGATCTCAAACTGAAATGTCTTCAGTCTACAGCAAAAAAAAACAAACAGACAAAATTTTTTATTGGCTTTACTGTTCCAATAGTTTTGGAGGGCACTGTACATTTACAGTTGATAGTTACACTTAATGTTGTGGAATGTCCATGAAACAATGTAGATCCTGTTTTCACTTAGGTTATAGTGGTTATACAGTCATTCCCTCACCAGCCTCTTTTTTCTGAGTTGAAGTTAGTACGGCAAAAATGCAACACGTGATGTTACTGAGAAACTGCAAAGTGGAAAGTCCTCAAAGTTACATCTTTACCTCTGTTACTGAACACAAACACTACAGGCTCCTTCGATAAATGCTAAATAAACATCTCACAGAAAACTTCACCATATTAACAACTGCAAGTTTATGTGGATCGTCCGCCATAGAAGTCACTCTGCAAATTGTTACTACAACAAAATTTATTACAGCAGGCACTATTGTCCAAACTGCTGTAATAGAACATTAATCAACACCTTTTGATCGATTATATCCAAGAATTCAACAGCGCTGTGGTATAACGTGAATAATAGACCAAATATTATTTTATATTACTGTTACTGAAATTTACATACAATACAAGTACATAGAATTTTATTTAGTTTTACAGACCTGTTAGCTATTGTTATCAGGACCCTTAACCACACTATTTGTAGTTTTTGACTTCCTCAGGAAAATTGATCAATAATACTGAACTAGCGGAACAATAATTCTTGTAATAGATGAACATCGGGAGGTATTTTTAGTCATTTACACAGTTGTTCACACTAGCAGAAACCATAGCTATTCATCTGTATAAATTTTGTTTTTTATGTTTAACTGCTTCCTAGTGCCTGCTTTTTAAATAGTCTCCTTATATAAAGGTTTATATCTCCTGCATAAAGGTTTTTAAAATTTTTTTTAAATTTATTTATTTTAAAACAAAACATTTACTAGAGTATCTTTCTATCAGAGCACCTCAGCTTCAGTTCAAACGATCACTTTATCACTTTCCGTATTTCTCACCCCAGTTCACTGCTTTAAAAGTAAAGTGTGACGGTGTAATATGACAAGAATTCTTTTAACTAAGCAAGGCTCTTGATCTGGGGCATAGTGGGGAGGCTAGTTTTATGATGTGTAATTTAGACCACTAGACTAGGTTTGGTGTGCCTGGGTGTTGGTTTTCTGAACTCAGACAGCGTCAACCACTGCACACTTTCCTCTACTTACTTCCTCAACTATCATGCAGTCCTTTGCCTCTTCTATCATTACGTTTTTCTATAGTGAACCTATAGTGAAATGTTGTGCAGTCACAGATTTATTTGAAGGGGAAAGATTGGTGTGTTGCTCTGTGGTGGTACAGTGTGGTTTGATGTGGACCATTTTCTCAGAGCCTTGGCCAGGGTGTAATTACTGTCAGATAGAGGGATAATTTTGCGTGACACTGGCAGAGGTGGTGAGCACTAGGCTTGCTGCCAAACCTCCAACCTTCCCCATCAACTTTGGACTATTTCTAAAGTTCTGTCTGCATTTCTGAAAATAAAGTCACTTGTAGAAATAATTCTTGCTCTTTTGTCTTAATATTTCACTGATGTGCATTTTGACTGAGACTACATATCTAGATCCACCCTTTTACTATAAAAAGGTGTTGAGGGGAAAAACTAGATCTTTTTCACTATAGATTTCAGTTTTATTTCCTCTGTGCACATTGTGTCTCACTGCTCTCTTCGTCTGCTTGTCTACATGGATTGTAGACAAAAAACAAACAAACAGCTGAAGTGAAATAATTCTGAAACAATTTTATTGCCATTTTGGCCTTCATCATTCATGCAATATAATATCTTCTTTCAGAAAACACAGTTCAGCAGGGTGTTTGGTGCCAGGGGCGTTAGCTGGACTGTTAATCATCCGGGGCTGAGCCCAGATTCTTGTCCATGAAAAAGCGTTTTAAAACTTACTTCTAAATAGACTGTTTGTATGCAGTTTTTTCTTCCATGTGAGGGCTAAATGCTTTAAAAATGTGAAAATTGGACAAATTTGGCCATTTGTTATAAAACTTGCCTTAGGCCTTATCACTGTTTGCAAAAAAAAAAAAAAGGATAAAAATAAAAATAAAATACCAATATAAATATATATATATATATATATATATATATATATATACACACTACACACACACACACACATATATATATATATATATATATATATATATATATATATATATATATATATATATATATATATATATATATATATGTAAAATAATTATCTGTGTATATCTGTTTTTCACCTTACACTAATTTAATGTGTTTGCTAGCATTTGGATTGAGAACTGTCAGCCAATAAGACACAAATATTTCCACCTATGTTCTTGTAAACCCTGTCTGATTGGTCTCGCCTCACTGAAGATAAAATACAACATTCTGTTCACTGAAGATACAAAATTACAACACCATCTTATTTGATTGACGTTCAGTGCGGTAATGACAATCTGCTCCAAGTGGTCAAGGCTAACAAAAAAATCTTCGGGGCTACAGCCCTGAATGCTGAGGCCAGGGTACACCCCTGTTTGGTACCATTGTGTAACGAATACCAAGAAATAAGTGAAAGAGAGGTTGAATCTCATTAACAAATTGTGATCTTCAATTTATATAGCATCCTGATCACTCTTAATGGTAGTTTATCATATCAGTGATAGAGTGATAGAGTCGGAGTGGGGTGGGGGGTGGGGGTGGGGGGTAAGGGTTTCAGCTGTCAAAGGTAAATGAAGTTAAATCAATCAAAGATTTAATATGACAGTGTTGCAAATTGGTCCGACGCTGTTGATTGATTTTCTATTAAAGAAGCTCGCTGTGGCATAAAAGATAACTAAGGCTAGTGGGAAGAAGAAAGGGAAAAGTGTTGGGAGAAAAGGTGCATTTAAAGTTGAGTTTTAAAATGAGAGATGGAAGTATAGTCACACAGGTCCTTGGGGGTGGCATTCCATAGTTTGGCGACTGTGGCATTAAAGGATCTGCCTCCCATTGATGTCAGTCTGGTCTACTAGCAAAAAAGAATGGGTTGGACCTGTGAGTCAGAACAGTTTATAGTAACAGTAATAGTGTGTCTGTTCTAATGGGTTTCATTTCTGTAGTAATAGCTCATTCACAAGAACTTGTATGGCAGACAATAATACATAACCGAAGGCTATAATAAATGGATAAAAAATGTATTGTAATTTAACAAAGAAAAAACAGATGGTGACGTTTTCTGTGTGAAGATGTTTGTTTAATAGTCTTGGAATGAGTCTACAGTGTCAATACTTTGATTAGAAGTACGAAAGTAAACACATTTAATTTTTTTTTGTCTTTTATAGTTATGAATAAAATGGTGATGCTGTTTAACGTCACTGCAATGACAGAAGTTTTGGGCTCAGACCGTATTGTTTCCCAGGCTGAGCTCCGTCTTCTCATCAAGGACCTTACAATAGCTCCTGGCAATCAGCAGAGGTTAGAGCTTTATGAAGGGGCTGGGGAAAAGGCTTGGTACCTGAATTCACAGTTCATCACCAGTGAGTTCAACAGCAAATGGATATCCTTTGACGTGACACAGACTGTGAAAAACTGGCTGCAGCATCCTGGTAAGTTTATTCAATCTTTCACAGAATCAGTTCATATCTCAGGACTACACGAGCAAGAATGTAATGAAGTTTAAGTTGTTATGTTTATACCAAGAATACCATGCATTCGTGATTAATTGTGCTGTGTCAACCACAGAGGAGGAAAAAGCATTGGAGGTGAAGTTACATTGTGGGTGTGGGGAGAAAGAAAAAAATATGCCTTTCCACATTTCAGGTTTGTAATATGAAGAGCAAATTCATCCCAATTATATTGAGTATGTGTTTTTATTTATTTATTTAATTTTTAAAAATCCTGTATTGATTGATACACATTCAGGCATATACACTGAGAGAGGAGACAAAAGAGATCTACTAGCCAAAATGAAAAAGCCATACATTCTGGTAATGTCACTTCCTGCAGACCGTGTCCGTGAGGTCAGCTCGCGGAGGAAACGGCAAGCTACAGGAGATGCAGTTTGTTCTGAGTTGAGCACTTTTAAAGTATTTATATTACTCAATAAAAAAATCTAAATAAATATTTCATTTCTTGTATTGTTTTTTTTAAATGTGCTCTCTATCTCTTTCTCCATTTCTCTCCATTTCAGTGTTCTCACTGTCTCTTCCTTGTGTTTTAACCAGGCAGTCAGATATTTGCTGTGTGAGAAGACTTTATATAGACTTCCGTAAAGACCTGGGTTGGAAATGGATACACCAACCCTCTGGCTATTATGCAAACTACTGTATCGGCTCCTGTTCCTTTGTCTGGAACACGGAAAATAAGTACTCACAGGTAACATGCATAGTTGAACAAATTTGAGATATTTTAAACTTTAGTTTAATTTTTTCTCTTAAAAAGTAGACACAATAATAAAAACAAAATAGGGCATGATGTTGTAGTGGGAAAGAAATCAAAATCTTGAGGTGAGAGCAATAGCTAAACTTAATCCTGCGTCTATGTCTGCATGTGCACTGAGGTGACGGCAACAATCATTTCAAATTTTAGTCCCAGTTTAAGTTTACTTTTCCCAGCTAGGCTGGCCATTTTTCTTGTAATTGAGCATACCATAATCTCAAAGTATATGTTATTTCACCATAGAGTCAATTCCTCTAATTATAATAATTCAGTATAGGTTGGTGAATCTTATTTGAAGCCATTTCTGCCACAAGGAATATCTAAAGCAGACATTTCTGTTTGCTGCTTTGCAATTTATGTGGGCCGGCCCTGAGAACAACAAAAACGGGGTTTTTAATTTTTTTTGTGGTTTTCTGTCTAGTAATTCTTTACAGTATCTGTATAGTCACATATCTCCAGATTTAGTACGAATAGTGCACTACTATTTTCTGAAACAAGCATAAGAATTGTCCATTTCACCAAACCCTGCTCTTGTTCTATCAGTAAGATCATCCTTGGAACGGTTTACAAAAATATATCTAAAATGCATTTATATAAACAGGTGATGGCGCTGTATAAACATCACAATCCTGGAGCATCAGCCCAACCCTGCTGTGTGCCGCAGGTCCTGGAACCTTTACCCATCCTGTACTATGTGGGGAGGCAACATAAGGCGAGTATAATAACATTATGCACTACTGCTCAACAGGGAAATCTTCGCTTACTTGTAAAGAAATGTACATTAATCTGTCTGGTACAATTTTGGATCTTGCACAGGTAGAACAACTGTCAAATATGATTGTCAAGACCTGCAAATGTAGCTGAATGACGTGTGGTCTTCAGAGTCTCTTGCTGAGAAGAAAGAAGACTAAAATGTATTGAGAGGAAAAAGAAGTGTGTGAATGGAGGGACAATTCATACAGTTATTGTCTTTGGATATTTTGTGTTTTCAGTTTTTTTTATTGAAGGTTACTCTTACATTCCTCATTCTTATACCTGCATACCTTACCTATTGATGATAAAATGAAAATTAAAAATATGCTTTATGGTCAATAAATAATATAATAATATGATGGGACTTTAAGGGATAAAATCCCTTCTAAATTTCCCTGGTACATTACAGACCTTCATTGTTAAATATGGCGAACAATCGTGCCTTGTTGAACTTGACCAGTTGGTTGTGTTTTTTCATGTGGCCTTTTAAAGTATGTGTTGGGCTATAATGGAATAGCGGTACGTATTTAGGATAAAACAATGAAATATTTGTATTCACTCCATTATAGTTTTTTGAAAAGGCAGTATTCAGAATACAGTTACATTAATTATTGTGTTTAATAGATATGTAATGTATGTGCACACGTTTTTCATTTGCACATGGTTAGTCAAAATTTAGCATACTTAAATTGCTTAACCAGCATTATTTATGAACCATTATAACATTGACCATTTGCAGGAATGATGGTGCTCATACACACACTAAATATTAGATAATGAAAGGCTGATAAAGGCAGGAAATAATATCATTGTCTGTTTGCCCCCAAAAGTGAAAAAGAAAACTTTTTATTCTTTCCATATCAACTGAGATACAGGGGCAACACAGTCATTTTGACAGTTGGTGTCTGATCACAAAATTAATTGGTTAGACTTATGTTCATTTCACCATGGCGTGTAGCTAGGCAACAACTTGACCAAAGTGTGGCAATTACTGTGTGAGGAAATCACACTTAGCTAGCAAGTTCTTAGGCTTATTCACACAGACTGACTCCTTACCCAGCATAATTTTTGCAGAAAGAAAGCCAAGACAAAATGTATGATTAATTATTTCATTTCATTAAAACATGATCTTGGCAGCTACAGTGCATTTTTAAAATAGCCCATATTGTAAGAGTGCAACTCTGCCAACCCTGTTATCTGCCATATCTGCTGCTTTGGTTAAATGAAAATATTCATAGAGCAAACATGGGGTAGTGTGATTCTTGGCACATTGACCATTATTGCCTGTTATTATGTCATTTTTGACCATAATAATTATATGGAGCTAAGTGGGCAGTGAGTGGCTTCCCCATGATTCCCTCTCAACCAAATTGATAATACACTTATATCTGTCAAACTGAAACATAATTTTTTTTTTTGGTAATTAGTAATTCAATGTACTTAAAAATGCATGGACTGTGAATGAGGAAAATGAACATTTATTGAAAAGTATATGTATATTGTGCCCTTATGGATGAACTGCCAGTCTCTCTGATAATACATAATGCAATTTCTAATACTTCCACATATCTTGGTGTTCATCAGGATTCAAAAGCACTGTAAATGCATGCATGATTGTTGCTTTATCAGCTCTGTATTTAGCTATAACTATGGCGGTCTTACCAAACAAGTCCTCGGGGAACCCTAAACAGCCCACATTTCGTTCTTTCCCAGCTTCTGGCACAGCTGTATTCAGTGTTCATAACTGTGTGGTGGACTAGGAAAGTCTTCACATGATCAAATTTTGCCATTTTGTATTTTATATAGTTCTGAAAACATCAGACTTTTCTGAACTGAAATTGGTATCTTATTTGTCAGTATATCCATTACAAGTAGCATTTTAAAGGCGCCTTGCAGACTGTTTGATCACAAAGTGAACGGATCAGGCATATGCTTAACTACAGCACATATAGTGTGTAGCTATCCAACAACTTGATCAAAGCCTGACATTTATTGTGTGAGAAAATGCAGACTCAGCAAGGTTTTAGACATCTTTATACTGAATATCTTCGTTAAACTGGCTCCTCTGCAGACAGATCCCAAGGCAAGGTTAGAACATAGTCTAAATATAATTCCATGCTGTTTTTGTGACAAAAGTGTGTACGTTTTCTTCATTTTGGCCTGTTTTCCAAAATTTGGCTTTTCCCAGGCCGACACACAATTGCTTAGTTTAGCTAGGGGTTGTGGGATTTTATTCAAACCAAGTAAGAACACACCTAATTTCAGTTGTCTATGCAATTTGTCTTGTCAAACAGCTGATGATATGCATCCAGTGTCGATCCTGCTGGGTTGTAAACCTGCAGCCTCATCATTAGATAAGATTTAGTGCATTGGGAGCTTGGAGAGGTGGAATGTCAGCCATTACGGATCTCTGAAGATCAGTGTAGGGAAACACTTGATAGCATTTCTGGCTTTGCTTTATATGTAGGAATTTTAGATTTTAAGGAATACATGTTAAGCTTTACGTCTGACTTATCTTGAAATTTTGTTCTATTGTTTATTGTTGAAACCTTCTGCTTGGGACAGTGCTCAGACATTTTCTATAAAAGAAAAAACTATAGCATATGCAATGTGAATATTAGTAAAGCATTAAGCAAACCCATATTTAAGGCTATTGTTATCATGTGACTATTGTTATCCACTGTTAATGTACTGTACTGTTAAATGTATAAGTGTACAATATTCCACAAGGCCGTCTCTACATGTGTTCCAGGTGTTCAGGAAACAAGATATCCTGTCAACAAGTTTTATTGTGATTATAGACTCAGCAAACATACGAAGCACAGCGGGATCCTGTTGACATATCAGTCATCTGCAGGACCATAATATACTGTACAGCTTAGATGTTATATTTGTGTTGTTTTACAGCTTTTAGTGCTGATCTCAAGACAGATGTTTAATATGTAAATGCCAAGAGATGCTGAAATGTATGTAACCGGAGTATAGTCACACACAAGCCCGAGTGTATTAAAACAAAAACAAAATGTGACCAATCCTAAAATCATGTTTTGTTTTGTTCAAAAATAAATAAAACTAAATCAACATAACACAGTGGCAAAAGCAAAAAAAGCATCTATTAGGCCACTTTGGTAACAATTGCAAAGTGTCCAAATCTCTACTGTCGATGCAACATTGAAAGATGCACAAAACCTAAGTGTGCTTTCACACTTCATTTCACAGAATGTGCAATGTGCACATTGTAAGCATGACAACACTCTTACTAATCCAAGCTAGTTTCGGCTAACTTGCTAGCCTAGCTTGCTCTAGAAATATAGACTGTAAGAACATGCTGCAACAGTCACCATTTTACTAATGTATAATTCAGTCATTCATTCATCCATTCATCTTCAGTATCCATGTTATCCTGGTCAGGGTCAAGCTGGATCCAGAGCCTTGTTATCACTGGGCATAGACACAAGGCCCTGAATAGAGAGCCAGTTCATCATAGGGTACCATGCACACACACTTGCACACATCCTGGCCATTTAATGTAGCCTATCTGCTTTCCAACATGTTTTTGAGAGGTTGGAGGAAACCAGAAAACACAGACAGTAACCTGAGCTCAAGCTCATACCGGGGACCATGGAGCTGTGAGGTGGCAACAATACCAGCTCTACCACCATGCCAACCTAATGTGTAATTAATTTAAAAGTTTTACATTCATTCATTCATTCATTTATTTATAAACCTGAAGCAAACTCAGCATATTAGTGAGACTAAATAATACTCATATACATCATACACTTTATTTCTTAACAGGGTTTTCCACAGTATTTCTGTAACTAACAGCAAGGCTAGAAAAAGACTTAAGTAGTGCCTTTGAAGCGCTTAAACAGAGGCTTGGTCAACCTTCAGATCTTGATGGTTTCCATGTATCCCAGGAGCAAACTCCCTCATAAAGAACACAACTTTTGTTCTGAATGTTCTACAGCAGACTAAATAAGATGATAAACAATGCGAATAGTTGAGCCATTTTCACAACATCATTTGATACTGATGTCAAAGAAGAAATGCCCTTACTTTATTTTTCTTCTTTTTTTGCAGTCAATACCATTTTGTTTCTCATGGAATATAGAGTTCCACAAGGTATGACAGTGTGATGCTGCCCTCTAGTGCACATTTAATGTTGTGGAACATTCACACAATGAGGCTTCCTGTTATCACTATACTTACGGTATAGCAGCTATAAATATTCCCCTACCAGCCTTAAGGCGAATAAGACAAAATTGCAGCTTGTCATGATACAGACTAAACACAAAACGCAAACTCTTCTGTTCTGAACACTTTCCCATGGAGGAAAACAAAGTTACAGCTTTTTCCACATTTGATTTATTATTATTATTATTATTATTATTATTATTATTATTATTTTTTTTTACAAAGTGCTGCTATTAAATGGGGTATTTAAGAACCTTTCAAAGACGTTTACCTACTCTGAAACGGACACCAAACCATGCCATGCCAGTGAGTAACAGAAACCATAAGGTGCAGGGAAAGTGAGATTTTATTATTAATTTAGGACTGTAGTTTAATTATCAGTGCTTTTTTGTGCTTCCATAAAAATTAATGAGTAAATACTTATATATAGGCTAACACACACACACACACACACACACACACACACACCTTTGTTTGTAAGGTTTTAGTCTGGAGTTTATATTTATAACACATTTGTTTGTGGATTTTATTTCAAATAAACGAAAAAAAAATGGTATTCTAAGTTTGGATAATCATTGATTGCAGCCCTACAATTATTATAAATGATTGTCCATCCATCCATCCATCTTCAACCGCTTATTCCTGCTTCAGGGTCGCGGGGAACCTGGAGCCTATCCCAGGGGGCATCAGGCACAAGGCGGGGTACACCCTGGACAGGGTAATTTAAAAGTCAGTACAACCTATTGGAAACTGTGTTTGGATTGATAGATTTGTGTTGAATTGACAGACCTGAAGTGTATTAGGCCACAAGTAGTTACTGAAATGGCAAAAGAATAAGCATCTTGATTGATAGCCATGACCACTTTCTGCAATCATTCAAATTCTTTTGAGTGACTGGCATTTTAGTTTTCTTCTCAACCCCCGCCAACCCTGTTTTACCCAGAACCACCCACTGTTCAATTTCTGGCCTTGCCAATGTTTTAGTGATAACTCATAGCAGTGTATCCCAATGTTAAAATATTTGCAGGCCCTGAAATCTGTTTATTATTAGTCTTAGATTATGTGAAGAATAGTCCCTATGATCTGTGATCTATGAATGAGATTTCCCTGTGATTTGCTGTGACACTACTGTCAGAGCTGCTATTATACAAAATTACCATCTTCTGATCAAGCTGATTCAGGAATTCAACAGCACTGTCCATCCATCCTTCCACCCATTTTCTATACCGCTTATCGTTTTCAGGGTCACGGGGAACCTGGAGCCTATCCCAGGGAGCATTGGACACAAGGCGGGGTACACCCTGGACAGGGTCATTTAAAAGTGCCAGTCCATCGCAGGGCACAATCACATACACACTCACATACCCATTCGCACACTACAGACACTTTAGGCATGGTCGGCTGTGGCTCAGGTGGTAGAGTGGGTTGTCCACCAATTGTAGGGTTGGCGGTTTGATTCCCAGCCCACGTGCATAAGTGCGCAATTTACATGCCAATCAGCCTACCATGCATTTCTTTGGACTGGGGGAGGAAACCGGAGTACCCAGAGGAAACCCCCGCAGCACGGGGAGAACATACAAACTCCCAACAGCACTGTAGTATAAAATATTGTAGTCAACCAGTCAGTTTTTTGTTGTTTATAATATACTACTTAAATTTGCTAAAATACGCTTAGCCTTCCTGGCAATGGCAGATTTGTGCCAAATATTGCAATCACACCTTCTATAAAACTATAGTCTAACAATTGCTTTTATGGAATGGCTTTCTGAAGAGGTAAAAATTACTCAGACAAGCAAGTGGCCAAAATTGTACAGCGAGAACCCGGCTTAAGATGTATAACTAACAACAGTACATCAACCCATTTTATTATTAAACATATAATTGTAGGAAAAATGTTTCATGGCAGAACCAATACTATTATCGGTGAACCTGCACCCAAGATAGCCTCAGATTGATGTTTCTGACCAATTAATAACTACATGAATGTGCAGGTATTCCTAATGAAGTAGAAGGTGAATGTATCTCTGTATCTCTATATATATGTATATATAAAACAAACACATAGATGTGTGTGTGTGTAGTCTTTTATGTTGCTGACATTGATAAATCTTGCACAATATGACCAAGGATGAACTATCAAAAAACATGAGGACTTCTGAAATCTTTTTCAAATCTGAAAAAGAATTATTGATGAGTTTAGGTTGTATACTTTGCCTTGAGTTCTGGGCTACATGTATCCAGAGACTGTTTGCTGATGAAAAATTAGTTTTAACTATGATATTAACAATATAAAAAAAAAAAAAAAAAAAAATACTTGATCAATTGATCTGTAAATATATCTTTTTTTCGAGATGTCATCAATAATATACAATATAAATTAATTTTAAATAAAATTTACATTTATGATACTTGATTCAATTGCATAAAAAAAAATCCTTAAAATTTTTTTTTTTACTCTTTAATACTTTTGTTTAGTAACAGGTGTATACCTTTGGGAATACTTAGTTGTTTCTGCAATTAAATTGAATCACATTGAGAATGTGGTGACATCATTAGAGTCAAGAGATTACAACTAGAAATACACTGCAGCCAAGCACTTCTCTTCTCTTCTCTTCTCTTCTCTTCTCTTCTCTTCTCTTCTCTTCTCTTCTCTTCTCTTCTCTTCTCTTCTCTTCTCTTCTCAAAACAGATCATATGCATGATGTTATCAGTATATTTTAGTGAAATATAATATATTTTTTTCTTTTTGTAATTAGACCAAGAATCTTTCTGAAATGTGCTGCAATTACTGACATTTCTCTAACTTCATATAAATATGTTTTCAGGTTTATTATGTACATTTATATAGTTGTTATTTTATCAAAGCAATAAGAAAATATTTATGAAATGAATTATTCACCAAAGTGATTCCTTAATACTCTCACTTGTGCTTGATTTAAATGGTAAATCAATGCTCCCACATTGACATGTATCTGTTTAGTTACCATGTGCATTTTTGTTTTGGTTTATGTCCTGTCTCCACCAATGGCATGTTATTGATTTTGTCTTAATCATTCTCAGTTGTTTCTTGTTCTCCCCTCTGATTAATCTGTGTATTTGAATCCCTCCTGAGTCTTTGTTCCCTGCGCAGTATTGTTTCAGAGTTTCACCACCCGAACATTATAGAGCCTTTGTTTCCGTGATTGTTTCCATTTTTTTTGGTTTATGATTATGGATTACCCTTATTATTGCTGTTTGTACAGTGCCTGAGGTTTGCCTGTTTTTGGACTTTAATTTTCGATCTCGTTTTATATTTGACTGATTGCCTCTCCTTAAATAAAGCCTGACTTCCTGACTAAGTTAAGTAAGATTCTGGAAATTAATTTCAAAGCAGCACTTGTAGATAAAACAAAATCCACCTTCAACTATACAGTATACACTATACAGTATATACAACTATACAGTACAGCTTGTATATAATTTCCAGTAAAAACATTTAGAGCTTTCAAAATGTTTAATAAATTAGGAACCTGTGTCACATATGGGAATATTTGACAATGACAAGCAAATGTTTCAACATTTTTCAACCTTTTTCTGATCAAATTATTACAGAATTAATGTTCTTTTCTAAAATTTGTCATATTAATGCATTATAACTTTACAATTACAAATTTGTCCATTAATTTGTCCATTAAAAAAAAATCAGTTAAGCAATCCTTAGTTTAATTAGCTATTTTATTCATTTCTTTTTAAAAGCCCTTTTAATAAAATCTCTTTTAAGCATGAACAGTTTTTAATCATCCATTATTTTATACACAAATCCCCAAATTATTTAAGTGGTGCTATTAGGCACAGAGATAAAATAGTTTCCCTACTGGGTGCAAAAGATTTAATTTAATAATGTTGCTCTAAGTCTAGACGCTGTTGTGTTTTGGTCAGAAAGCATCAACCTTATTTAGTCTAAGAAGTTTTATGAACTGTTCCCTTATTTCTTTATTCCTGATACCATAGATCACTGGGTTGCAGATACCAGGGACAAGTATATATCCAAGACTAATAAGGATACGTTGGTCAGATGTAAGGCCTGACTGGATTCTGTAGGCCAGGAAGGCCACCATGGAGGTGAAGTAGGCAATACAAATAACTATCAAGTGGGTGGTACAAGTGGAGATGGCTTTGGTATGTGACTCTCCTGAGGCTGATTGGAAAATCACAAAAAATATGGCAACGTAGGAAAATGCAATGCCAACGCAGTCAATAGTCGGCACACAGAAACTGATCAAACCAGCTAAATAATTCTTTGTGGTGTCTTCACAGGGGCTTGCCAAGGTGACTACCAGCTGATGTTCACAATGAACATGATAAATAACATTAGACGAACAGAATCTAAGTGTTCCAACCAAAGCAACCATGGCTGTTATAATTAACATATTACGAATTACAATTATACCTGTAGCAATCATACAATTAGTAAAACTCATAAAATTGTTGTACCGTAATGGCATGCATATAGCAAAGTAGCGATCTACAGCCATCCCAAACAAGATTGTGGACTGAAAACTGCAGGCATAGTGAACAAAAAACATCTGGATCAGACATAATTCTCGAGGCCAAACATTGATCCCTGATGCTAAACTAAATAACAATCGTGGGATAACACAGCATGACACACATATATCCACGCATGCTATGAAACATATCAGCACATACATTGGAGAATGAAGTGTCCTCTGCCGTGCAATGACAAACACAAGGGCAAAATTAGTGCTGACTGCAAAGATGAACATTATGCTAAATGGGATGAAAAGAAGTCTTCTGTATTCTTTTAGAGAGGTAAATCCAATTAGATAGAATTCAGTGTGGGTAAAATTTTTTGATGGTCCAAATTCCATCGTGATCCAGGTATGTTACCCAGAAATGCAGGCAATACATCAAAATTCCTGAAATACATAAAGAATACAACAAAATTAATTGTACACAGCTGTTTCATACTGGGTTGGTATATAGGGTCAGTTTATGTACTTTCAATCCAATTTCCTCACAAGTCAGAACAAACTTTCTGATACCTAAGGAAACATCTTCAGCTATGCAATTATCCATGCTGGGAAAGGCAGCTAATCTACTAAGAATTAACTAATGATCTACTAAGTATAAGTGGATGAAAAACTAAATCCTCACTTTAGTACAAATAGGACAGAATCTAAAAATACAATGAAGACAAAACTCCTGTTATAGAGGACGTAATGTGATAGGTACAGCTGCAAAAATTCAAAGAAGAAAGGAGAGATTAGGTGTTGTGCATAATCAGATGCTTTGTTAGTTCTTTAGAGACATGGCCAGATGTACAGCAGCTCAGTCTGTGGAACGGAAAGGAGAGAATGAGATGTTATGCAATGGTATGAACAATAATGTTAGGACATAACCTCACATAAAGAGCAGGTCTCAAACTTGTGGAGTTTGAAAGAAAGTTATACAATGTTGCATAAAATTTTACAATGATGATATTGATGTCTAGAGCTGAGAAAGATTGGCTGAAGTCAGAGTGGAGAACAGTTTCACCTGTGTGTCAGAGGGAAGTGGTTAAATAAGGTCCTGTCTGAAGGGAGGTTTAAGGGTTGAGATTAAGAACAATGTCCAGTGTTACTATACTGTTTCCTTAGTAAGATGAGAAGATTAATAGAGGCAACAATAACATCATGGAATTTAAATGACAAGAGGTGTGAAGCCATTTATGGGAACAAAGTCTGTGCCATTGCCCCGGTCAGTTTCTTGAGTGTAAGGTAGCAGTAAATCAGTAATATTTTGACAAGAGAATGTTAGTGAAGGTAATACCTAGCCAGGAAGGAAGGTAATACCTAGCCAGGAAGGAAACCCTTGAGCAGGGTTAGGATGAAAAGGCCAGCGTTCTACTCTAAAGATACTGACTGGCTCTATAAGTTTATCTTTTCCAACCTTGACCTGGAGCAGAGTCTTTTTAAACAAGCTTCCCAACTCCCAAAACACAGCCAGCCCTGGATAACGGCATGGCCTTGTAGTCTTTTAATTGCAGTATGTAATGACAAAGTAATGACCTTTGCTCCTGTGTGTATTAGTTGGGTTTTCAAGAGTTGGTGTTCTCATGCACACATGAACTATAGAGGATTTATTTTCATAAACATTGCTTCAAGGTTAAATATATCAGCTGAAATGTAAGCTGTAATAGCTAAATTTTTAGCATTAATTATAATAAATTAATATTTCTATATTACCATTTTGACTAGTTACAGGAAATACTGAAGAAACACAATAAACAACAAACCAGCCTTTCTGTTGTTGGTTGTTGACATTTATGCAATAAATAAATAAATAAAAAACATTTGCTAAAAGATCTGTATGTTGAGGATATATATATATATATGGGCCAGTGTGAGAGAGACACACACACACACACACACACATATGACATACATTAAATTAACAAGGTTTAAGTAAATTTAACTATACTTTCTATTCTTTAAAGTTATAAACTCTTAATCATCCAAGTGGTATGAATAATGAATATGAGTTCACAGTGCAGATGTGTTCACCGTGCCTTCAGCATGTTGGAGATGGATACAAATGCAGTTAAAGCTTTTATTAGAAGAGACAGGCATACAATTCCAAATCGAACATTGAACATGAGCAAAAAACATGGTCAAAACAATATAAACTAGACTGAGACAAGTATCAAGAAATGCGAGGATATAACCCGGATCAAAACCAGGAAACACAAAACAGACCATAGGCTTGGTACGGTCTGACGGAAAACACAGAAACCCACAATACTTGGCCCCGAACAAAGTCACTCCAGGGGTTTAAATACAAAAGGTAATCAAGGGTAAAACATAAACAGCTGAGACACATCAGGAGACAACCGTTAACATCACAGGGATGGAGATGGGACAGAAACCAAAACAAAACACACATGTAACAGTAAACAAAGTCAATGTCAAAAACCCAGAAGCACATGCTTTCACACTTCGGGTTGCTGAGCGCGCTGCTCATGATGAATGGCCATCAGACTGGCCCTCCCCAAAGATTTCTCCCAAAAATCACCCTCATGAAGCACGTGAACTCAGCCGCGCTTCACAGGCCAAAGTTGCCTGTGGCGATTATTGGGCCTGTCCGCCAATGGAAACAACTACACAACTGAACTCAATGCAAATGACAGAGCATTCATCTCATGAACAGCTTCTACCTCTGGCTCCACCATAAAATGAATTGCGTCCTCTGAGACACCTCACATTCTTAAGAAGGCCACAGAATCTGACAGTTTCTCTGCCATCGTGGAACTGCAGAATAAAACAACAATAACTTTTATGTGAAGAATTTTCACTGTTATGTATCCCTAAGAACAAATTTGGGAGGGTTTCTATAAAAATGTATTCTGTTACAGTTACAAATTACTTCATAAAAATGTAATCAGTAACATAATCCAAGTATCACAATATGACAGTAAAGTAATCTGATTATTTTTGGAGTACTTCAAGGTCACATTTTTAAATAAAGTCAAGAGAAAAGCAATATGATCTAAAATACATATTTACAGCTTATTTTAGAGTTTAAAATCATGTTCAGTGTTTGGATTTGTTTGAATAAAGTACAATGTTTTGCTCATGTGAGTCACAGCTGGTAAGAGAGAACCAGAACTATAATCATGCAGCTGTCTATATTGTGTTATGTCAAAAGCAGGGCTCAAGACAAAAAAAATCTATTAAGGAGCCATTGACTCCTATAAGAAAAAAAAATGCAGGTGCCAAATGATTTAAAAAAAAGTGTCACATAAGAATGACCTTACGTTTTTTAAACACTTAGCTACTTTCAGTCATCCTGTCGTGTGTACGTCTGGCCTACTTTTACAGCATCAGCATTTTCATCCAAGTTCACTTAAAGTGGGAACTGAACATCTTCCAATTCACAAAGAATTGTTCTTTACACAGAATCTGAGCCAGTGTCACCCGTCTAGTCAAATTTTCTTCATTAGTAATATTTGAGAGGTAAGTTAGTAATATTTTAAAGGCAGCTGTTCACATCATATAGGCGGTGTTGAATTTTATTTTTAGTTCCTTCCATTCGGTCTCGTCATTTAGTTTGCACGCACGAGACACTGCTTGTGCTCACGGTGTTTTTTGAGGAGCACTCTGTGATTACATAGCCATGAGCTTTTTTCAGGGTTCCTACAGATTCTTCATAATGAAATTCCAGGATTTTAAGGACTTTTCAAGCACTGTTGTTTTTTTGTTTGTTTTCAATGACTATACAAGAGGTGTCCATCCATCCATCCATCTTCTACCGCTTACTCCTTCTTCAGGGTCACGGGGAACCTGGAGCCTAATTCAGGAATATTGTGTACGTATGTATTTAATATATTTTTGGAAATACTTTGAGAAACCAGCAGAGGGGGCTAAAGGAACAGTTAAATAGAAGTCAAATACCAAATAATAACAACATTCCCGACATTTAGACCTGCTGCATCACCGGCCCTTCATAGAATAAACTCTAAATGTAGGTTATTTGTTGTAAAGACTAGGTTAACTCTATCACTATGGCAATTACATTAAAATTGTTGTTCTCAAGTGGGCTCAGGAACCCCAGAGTTCAAAATGTCTGAAAAATGCTTTGATTCAAACTCAAATCCTGGTGCATTTGCTTCCTAGCTGATGGTTGTATGTATAGTTGAAAAAACAGCAAACATATTGAGGTTTAATCCAAACCAACCATTCCGAATTCATCAGAACTTTTCCAAGCGAACACCACCGCAGTTCTGTTGCAGCAGGGAAGCAGATTGACACTGAATTCACCCAATTGCAGTGAAGCAAATATGCTGTGTATTTTGTATTGCAGCCACCTTACTTCCAAGTTGAGCCAAAGGTCAGAGCTTAAGTGCTGGAAATAAAATATATAATAAAATATAATTCCAGGTATCTGGAATAAAAAAAAGCCATACACTGTACAACTACCATACACAAAATGTTTTATACTAGTTATTTATAATATATTTCAATATTTATAAATCCCTGGCACTGTGTTCTCCATGCTCATTTTATGAACCCTGGATAATTGCTAGGGGTAGTCAGAATCACTTGGATACCTACTTGTGCATACACATGCTGAAACCTTTGAACAAAGTTAGGTAATGATGCAGTATTTGCAGTAATTTCCACATCAGACAGCCGTAAACATCAAACATAAATTCTTCCCATGATTCTTCCAAGTCTGGGCCTGTTCTTAATGACAAGGAACCACAATGACATACAGTGCCCTCCACTAATATTGACACCACTTGATAAATAAGTGCTAAGAAGGCTGTTAAAAATTGTTTCTTTATTGTTGAACTTTTTGATATTTTGTTTTTCGAAAAAAATCACAGAAATACTCTGTTCTCATGGATATCAAAGAATTGCAAACACAACACAGGTTTATCCCAAAAACATATTTGTTAAATATAGGTGTGCAACAATTATTGGCATCCATATGAATTCATAAATATATTTGAAGTATATTCCCATTGATTTTTTTATATTTTTTTTAAATTTCATGTGGGTGAATAGGAACAGGAAATTGTTCAACAATGACTTCCTTTTTCACAGGGTTATAGATATGAGGTAAAACATAGGTCAAATTCTCTTAGTCATTCATAACAATGGGTAAGACCAAGGAATATAGTTGTGATGTACAGCAAAAGGTTTTTGAGCTTCTCTAAATGGCAACATGCCAATCTCTACCATCAGGGCAATAATTAAGAAGTTTCTGTCAATTGGAAATGTTAAGATCAAAAGGTTAAACAATAAAGACAGTTTCTCACAGCTTTCTTTGCTCATATTTACCAAGGATGCCAATGTTATTGGCGGGCACTGTATGTAACTAGTGTGCATCTATATAATGTTTGCCAATTATATAATTAGAAAAAGGGCTCATTTTTGGACCATCCAGAATGATATTAACAGGTGACCACCACACTAACACTGCTGGATGTGGTGAAGTTAACCTTATGAGGTCAGATGCCATCATGACTACACAGACCACATGTTTGTTTTTGTTTATTTTTTGCACTTCTTGAGGAGGAAACAAGCTGGTGTCAAGAACAGGCTGGGGGCTTGCGCACAGTGAGCTCCTCTGCCTAGAATCCTGCTAGCCAGCATCCAGACTCTGGAGAACAAGCTAAATGACTTCAAGGCCAGAGTTAAGCTCTAGAGGGCTTAACTCTGGACTTAACATTCAGGACTGCAAAATCCTCTGCTTCACTGAGAAATGGCTGAGTTGTTCTCAGTTTACCACACGAACAGAACAGAGCTGGGAAAGTCAAGTGGAGGTAGTGTGTGTCTGATAGTAAACAGCAGCTGGAGTGACATTGTTCCTCTTACACACTCCTGCACAACAAACCTGGATGCGATTATATGTCACCCTTTCTACCTTCCTTGTGAACTTAGCTCAGTCATAGTCATTGCAGTTTATATTCCACCTCAGGTGGACACGGACACTGCCTTATGTGAACTACATGAGGGTCTCACTCAACACCAGACTAATCACCATTGTGGCAGGGGACTTTAACAGTGCCAACCTCAAATGTACACCAACACATCACTTGCCCCACCAGGTGTGAAAGGATACTGGATCACTGCTACACTCCATTCAAAGACAGCTACAAGGCACTGTATCAACCAAGAATAATAGTATATAAATGACCATCCTCCAGAACAGTGAATGTGGTCGATTCGCTTTTATAAAAGAGGAAAACTTTTTACATATGCTTCCAAGCTGCAGCTAACAGTGCTAATGGCAGTAACGGTACTAATAGGACCATCAGCGCCAGCAATCCTCATAGCACTAACAGTGCTACTGGCAGTATACGTGTGGAGAATGTCAAAGCGGGAAGAAATTGCTAAGCATGATGTGAGGAAGGCTTTTCAGGAGAGTGAACATGAGGAAGGGAGCAGGACCAGATGGCATCTCAGGACAGGTCCTTAGCTGCACTGACCGGCTAGCACCAGTTTTCACAGAGATATCCAACCATTCCATGGCACAGTAAGTTATCCCCATGTGCTTCAAACAATCCATTATTGTTTCTATACCAAAGAAACTCCAGCCTGTCTGCCTCAACGACTATCACCCAGTAGCACTGACCTCTGTCGTGATGATGTGCTTTGAAAGGCTGGCCAGAGAGTTCATCACCTCTTCATTATCTGACACCTCAGTCCATCCCTCTGTCAGTGGATATACAACTTTCTGATAGACAGACCACAAGCATTATGGGTGGGTAGACATCTCTTGCCCTCCCTCATCCTCAGCATTGGAGACCCCAAGGGTTATGTCATGAGCCCCCTTCTGTACTCATTATACCCTTATGAATGTTTGGACATTTTCAACTCTAGAACCATTGTCAAGTTAGCTGACTACACTGTTGTGATGGGCCTGATATCTGATAACAACAAGAAGGGCTACCTAGAGGAGATTTAAAGCCTGGAGAATTAGTGCCAGGAAAACAACCTCCTCTTGAATGCCACCAAGATAAATGAGATGATAGTGGACTTTAATGGGAAGCAGGAGAGGAGCTACCACCCTCTTAAGATCAACAGGATCCCAGTGGAGAGAGTGGACAGTTTCCCATACCTTGGTGTTCACATCATGCAGGACCTGTCAGGGTCCTGTCATATTAACATCCTGGTGAAGAAGGCCTGTCAGTATCTTTACCACCTTAGACGCTTAAGCGACTTTAAACTGCCCTCTTAGGTGCTAAGGAAATTTTAAACCTGCATCATGGAGTGCACCTTACAGGAAGCATCACAGCCTGGTTTGGAAATAGCACCAAGCAGAATAGGCAGGCCCCCCAGAGGGTGGTGCGATCAGATGTTTTCTGGGGTACTCTGCATATTGTTTTTCATATTTATAAGTACAAAGTCAAAAGTGTGTAAATTATGTATGCAAATTTGAAGCTGATACATGCAGGATGATTATTAAAAAACAAGAATAAAAGTTTTTAAAAAATTATTTACCCTCTGTATGATCTTTATGATGTCATAATTTGTATATTAAATTGAGAGTTTGCAATGGTTAAACTGTAAATGCTCATATTCTAAGTGTGTTACATTAGTAAAAGGACTACAATCAAACATTAATGCCAGTTATATACAAGGCCTGGTGGACATTTTGGACAGCAGTGTTCAGGTCACACCACAGATTACCAATTGGAGTTGAGGCTGGGATTTGAGTCGGCCATTCCATAACACAATCGTTCTGTTTTAGATGGGGAATGTTGGTGGACAGCAATTGTATGAAATCCTATTACAAGTAGTCACTGGAGATGCATTCAAAATGCCAGGTGTAATTGAAAATGTGTTTTGCTTGTCGCCTTGTGATTGGATCACTTAAGACGGATGTTAATACTAGGTGTGAACAGGGCCATTGTTCACATCAGATGACGTGACATATGCTATGTGCAATCCCTCCCCAAAATTTTACTACTTTTTGTAGATCCTATATGCAATTCTATTTTCCTAAGATGACAGACTCTGTATTTACTAGCCAAGTAAACAATCACAATAATGTTTAAATAGTAAACTCTAGTCCCATCCTTCCACAGCATCAACATCACTGAGTCTGAGTGTAGGGGTGCTCAGCTCCATGGATCACCTGAACAATGTAGACACACCCCTGTGCATGCCTGTCTGTCAAGTACTGAATACCAAGAATCATCCAGTCATTTTCTGTGGCTGAATTGCAAATGCCATGTTATTTGGGGACAAGTGGACTACTTGTGGTTCACAACAGCTCTCTAACTTTATAATCATTTCTGCATAAAAACAGGTTAAATACTGGCAAATGATTGCATCCATCCTAGTTCAGCAAAGACATGATTTGCTGATAAAATTGATGTTATTAATGTGCTGTCTGTGGGCATTAAAATTTACGTGCATTTTAATAATAAATCATTCAATGCAATTAAAAGATTTCATTTAATTGCAGTTTAATTGAAATTAAATGGATTTCCACATTCCCATTCTATGGTGATTTATATCACAATTTTATATCACAAAAAGTTGGTAGTGTTGATATTCTTGTGCTGACAGGTCTGATAATCGTTTATTGGGCATTGATATAGAATCATTCAAGAGGGATTGTTTTTCCTATTGTCAATTGATTATAAGAGTACTGCAAATATCATTATATCTGGCACAGTTGGAACTATTTTGTCTGAACACAAAAATGAACCAACTTAACCATTAATTACTTTGTTAGTAGTTTTAATACTGCAACAATGCTATTGCTTATCAATTGAATTGACAGCTTTTCTTGATACATTATATGGCCAAAGGTATGTGGTCACCTGATTATCATACTCATATGTGGCCTTCTCTGTTGCCACAAAGATGGAAACAAACAATTGTCTACAATGTCTTTGTATACCCCTCCCTGCATGCACAGATAGTTATAGACAAATGATAGATGACAAGTTGAGAGAGAAGACACCCTATTGTCTTAAGAAGGTGTTGGGCCACAAATCATCACCAGTAAATCTTCAGCACATATTGTGAAGGCCATAAAATATGATGTACATTATTTTCATCCTCATCAACCCATTCAATGAGCCCTCATGCCCTGGGGATGAGGGCATAGTCAAAAAGATATCCTATATATGTAGTTATACATTTGAGTATGTCTTGATGTTATAACATATTCAAACTACTGTTTATTATTATTATTATTATTATTATTATCATTATTATTATTATTATTATTATTATTATTATTATTATTATTATTATATTTTTACAGATTCTACATAATTTTAATATAACTGGAAAAAAAATATGAATGTTTGATGATCCTGAAATTACAGCAATGAAAAGCTTTTTTGAAGCAACAGGTGACATTTTCAATCAGCAAGCTGTTTTTCTTTTCTTTCTTTTTTTTTTTTGCTATGTAGATCACAAGATTGTAGCACAGTTAATAGTTACTCAGTGCTATATGTAAACACATACAGTGAAAAGTGGTACATGTTGACAAAATGAGCAGTCTTTTTATTACACATATCAAGAAACACATAGAAAAGTAAAATCTATAAAAAGAAAACAAAACCCAGTTAATTTTGCAGAAATTTGTATGATTGCAAAACAGACAAATCTGATCATGATTAGATTTACAACTCTAACAACATTTAGATACATTTAAATCTGCAAGATCTCCATTAAACCAAAAGCTTTAACAGATGATCTAGTGCATCTGAAGTATTTCACAGATCAATAACAGCATGTTAAAAAGGCCTTAAAGATTAAGATTAGAAGTGTCTCAGATTAATAAATATGGTATTGCCAAAGAAATTAAAATTAAAGACATTTTTAGTTGGATTCCTATTTATAAACAAGGGGAGAAACAATCATTTGGCCACACTGAAAAATAGAAGACAAAACAGAGGCCAATGACACTGTGTGGGAATGTCTTAATGTCTTAAAGCTATGTTTTTAACACAGAACAATTTCTTAATATGTTTCTTTATTACCTGACCACTTATCCCATAGATAATTGGATTGAGCAGAGGAGGAAATATCATAAAATATAAAGACATAAATGTCCGGAAATCATATGGCAAATAACGTTGATTTAGACGACTTTGTATTACTTCAAAAAAGATTCCAACAAAATAATTCAAAATAGCAAGAAGGTGAGGTGTACATGTTTGGATGGCTTTGGTTTGAGATTCTTTAGAAGAATATATGCAAACACGTAAAATCTGTACATAAGAAAATAAAATCATTAAAACCTGTGGAATCATGAAAACAGCCATAGTAACAAGTCCAATTATGCTATGGATAGTGATGTCTGTGCAAGATTGCCTTATGAGTTCAAAATTTACACAGTGAGTCTTATCTATAATTTCTCTGCAAAAGGTTAAGCTTATTGTAAGTGACTCATATGCCAGAAAAGTAGCAAATGGATAAGCCCATGCAAAAAATATAAATATCTGAAGCTTTTTTGTTGACATCATAACATGATAGTGAAGTGGGTAACAAATTGCAACATAACGGTCATAGCTCATAAAGGCCAATATAAATAACTCAATAATATTATAAGTGTGTAAACAGAAGATTTGTATGAGACAACTTGTTAAAGATATTTGATGCCTGTCAGTAGTAAGATTAAATAACAGATGAGGAATCAAACTTGTGCTGCCAAAGATGCCATTACATGACAGATTGCAAATAAAGATATACATTGGATTATGCAATGTTGGTTCAAAATAGATAATGGCAATCAGAAGTGAGTTCAGTATAAAAATTGCAGCATAGAGTAGGAGAAAAATAATAAAGAACAAATGCTTCTGCTTGTCCATTACAAGGAAGCCATCCAAAATGAATGTGGTAACACTCAATGTTTCATTTTGCATTGTGTTTTCCAGCCCTGTTCAAAAGAAAAAGTTTCATTAAAAATAAATAATAATTCTAAAGATGATATTCACACATTAATATAATTCAAGCATATCATATTTCTACATACAGCTTAATACTTTAATACTATCTGTTCCTATACTTTTATTCACCTAAACATTCAGTGGCCTGCCCCCAAAGGTGCCATGTTCAAAACTGTTGTACACATTTAGATGTAAAAGTTATTAAATAAAAGCTGAAATTCTGATCTATCATCTCATATTCATCTTTTGGTGATAAACTCAAAGTCAAATTCCTTCAGTGTACAGTCAAAACAACAGAATTGGTGACACTAAGTGATGATTAATTAATGATTAATTAATGATACTAATTAATGTTTGATTCATTAAAAACGATATTATTTTTTGTCTATATTGCATATCTTTAATATATCTCATTTTAATTAAAAAAATTATATACAGATTTTACCGGAAGCAGCAGTGGCCTGATCCTTTTGGTTGATTCTTAAATCATTTGCTTAGCTGTCAAGCTGACTTTTATGCCTCTCAAAAGTGGGAAGGTCAATGTTAACATTTCTTGTAGCCTATTAGAAGTCTCTTGACATATTAATACTGTGTAAAGATTTAAATGTATAGATTATTTGCATTGTGTGTTGCACATAGTGCCGAAATATTTATTGAGCCGCTTCAGAACTGTTAAATCCTTTATCACAGAAGAAAACATTTCATCTTAAATATATAAAATATTTTTGGTGACAAAGGCTATATTTTCACCACTACTTTATTGTTATTCAATAAAGATTTTCAATTAAAGATAATGCTATGCCTACATGCTAAAAAAACCAACTACTGTTAGCACACATACAGCACTTGCTACCATCCTCCTAGAAAAAAGTATATACCAGAGTACAGGCACTCAAAATAATGAAAGGAAGGCCACAAGTAAACAGAAGTGAAAGTAGCTGCTAATTATCTACAGAGGTTATAAAATACTGACCTTCATGACCTTGGGCCTCATTCGTCAAGTTGGATACAAAGTGATTTATTTGTAAATTGTTTGCACAAGCATTTACACAAGAAATGGGGTATTAATGAAAATCCCATAAATTTGGAAAAACATTCTGTACTATACTGCAAATGAGTTGCTGTGTTTTAATATATGGATTACAGTGTCAAGTTTAAATCACTTATTTATTTCAAATACACAAATAAGCATCTCATTAAACCTTGTGGTGGATGGGGTACAACAGCAGTATACAATAAGAATCTGTGACTGGGCACAGACTCACCAAACCTGGACAGTCAAACACTGGAAAAAGACTGGGTGATTTCTTTTCTAATGTTTAACTGTCCAGTTTCGATTAGCATGATAGCCTCAGATTCTTGTTCTTGGCTGACAGGAGTGGAACCTGATGTGGTCAGTGTTCAATGTTTTGTGCATGCCGAGATGCTTTTCTGGTCACCATGTGTGTAAAGAGTACGTAATGAGTTACTATATTGTTCCTGGCAGCTTGACCCAATCTGGCCATTTTCCTCTGATCTCTCTTATTTTCAAGTAAAGTCACAGTCTGGACAGTCAGTTTCTTTGCGAATTCCAATCTGGCCTTTCGATTCTTACTGCTGAGGAGTGGTTTACATCTTATGGTATGTCCTCTATATTTCTGCTCTTCACCCCTGCCCTGTGGAGGTTGTTGGTGGTCACTGACTGTTTTTTGGGGGTTTTTCTTCACAACTCTAACAATATTTCTGTTATCAAATGCTGTTGTTTTCCTTGACCAACCTGTTGGATGTCTGTTTGTTAATGCACCGTTGGTTTCTTTCTTTTTCAGGATATTCCAAATTGTTGCTTTGACTATTCCCAATGCTTGGGCAATGGCTCTGATAGATTGTCCTTCTTTTCTCAACTTCAAAATGGCTTGCTTTTCTCCCATAGACAGCTTTTTGGTGTTCATGTTGTTTTACCTTTTTAACAGCAACTGTTGTCCTCACAGGTGAAACCCAGGGCTTAAACCAAGATTAGACATTCAGAGATGTTTATTGTTTAAACAATCAATCTAACAGGGCACACGGGGGCAACAAGAAACTTGAAAAATGGGTATGTTGAAACAAACAGTGCCATTTTCTAAGCTGGTTAACACATCTAGAAATGAATGCTGAAATTCTGATCTATCAGCTTACATTGATTGAACTAGGCCCTATCTCCTCTTCAGATTTTTTTTCTTCAAGAAGCTATTTATCTGGCCCATGCAAGAGCGTTTTCTTGAAGAGCAATTTTCGTTGTAAATTGTGTTTTGGCGACTGCATTAAGCAGACTTCTCGCAGTAAAGCACATGGAATTTAAGAAGTTCATTCCTCTGTGCTCTCGCTTTATAAAAAGAAGAGACACACAGAGTAAGTGTGTGAAATGCCTCGGCATCACTCATCACTCATCACTATGCAAATTGTGAGAATCTGTCAGTGAAAGTGCTGCGTTCCCAACTCGCCTTCTTTCATAAATCGAAAGACATGTCGTGTATCCCTGTCACTCTGTTTCTGAGGTTGCCAAGGCGCCTCACAAGACCAAGCCTTGGGGATCTCACAGCCTTAGGGATCTGACAAAACAAAACAACAGGTACAACCGTACAGATGTCAGGCATTCAATGTATGGTTAACATTCCTGTTGTTGTTGTTGATTACACACAGATCAAACAGTGTTGCAACATTAGTGATTCTCAAGGGAGGTTATTACGGGTGTAGTCTGAAGCCATCCTCCAGCCTCTTGCTCCTGTCCACTGAGGGCTCAATTTGCTTGCTTGGTACTCAGAGACCATCAGTGGTTACTTTAAATTGAATCCTTGGGAATAGATAAGTTGGCCAAAGTAATAATAGCTAATAAACATGTTTATCAACTCACTTATTTGTCAGACTCTACAAACTGTTCCCCAAAGGACAAGATATGGCACATAGTGTGAACTCTCCTACAAGACTGAATACATTTTCTAGCTTGATGTTGGATTAATTAATATAATTTACTACTCATCATGCAAAAAAGATTTTTAGCATCATTAAAATATTAATGTTAAAATCTACACACAGACTAAATATGTGATTCAACTGCAGAACCAGAAAAAAAAACATGTTTAATGAATGAGGAAATTGAAGCTATTACAGTATGTCAATTTCAAGTGGTTTTTATTTATTTATTTATTTATTTTTACTTCAAGGGTTTTTGCTTTCAGGATCAATAATGAACATAAACAATATACCTAGACCTCTGTAATCTTGATATGAAAAAATGAATGGCTCTTTTTTCATGCTGACACAAGTGTAATTTGCTAGATACAACCTGATATATACCATTGTTTTGTGTATTTACACTATCTACAGTATGTCACCCTATTTAAATACCAATATTTATTGAGGCTTCACTCAATAATATCCAAATGCAACTGAAGGAATAATACAACTTCCAGTAACTGGTCAGTTCACATCGACAGCACTTCTGGTTTCCATTGGGATAAAGCAGTCACTAGATTTAAATGGGCTTTTTCATGTTTTGTTGGAAACAGAGTGTTAACTACCATGTTTGGTTTGCAAAGCCAGTCAAATGAACTTTTTGTGAATTTAGGAGATTCTTGGTCTTCTTTATTGAAGACAAAAATGCAGGTTGCCCTGGCTCTGAAGCAGCAAATCATCCCCACACCATCACACTTCCACCACCATGCTTGACAGTAGGTAGGTATGATTTCTTTTTGTGGAATTCAATGTTTGGTTTATGCCAGATGTAACAGGACTCCTGTCTTCCAGTTCCAATTTCAAAACAGAAAAAATCAGGATGGGGCAATTACTTTTTCACAGCACTGTAGAAATGCATGTTTAATTAATATTCTTTCTTATTTAAAGTGGTCCATAGAGCTCACCTCTCTAGGAGTAGATTGTCTAAAATATATCCCAATGTCCCTGACATGTGTGAGAAATTCAAACTTTCACCCTGTAACCTGAGTCATATGTTTGCACTCTGTCCCAAACTACAGATCTTTTGGAACTATTTTTTCGGGACTATGTCCGACATTCTTAAAATCATCTAAAAAGGATCTTTGTCCTTTAATCGCCATCTTTGGTGTTTCATCTCAGTGTCAGCCTCTGAACCATAAACAAGCTAGTGTTGTGGCCTTTGCATCGTTGCTTGCTCGGCGTATTGAATATTGTCTTGGATCTCTCCGCAACCCCCCTCTATATCAGTTTGGCTTAGAGATTTAATGTTCTTTTTGAAGCTGGAAAAAATCAAGTACAACATAAGAGGTAGGGGTGACTCATTTTCGGGAAAATGGCAACAATTTATTACTTATTTCAATGATTTACGCACCCTGGAGGTAGATTGACGAGAGGTAGACAGTGAACACTAACCGTCTTACCCTCTTTCTGTTATTTAATTATTATTATTATATATATATTTTTTGTATTATAATTATAATTAAAAAAAATATTTTATTTATTATTTTATTTTATTTTACTTTATTTTATTTATTTATTTATTTATTTTCTCCCTCCCCCCTCTCTTTTGGTTTTGGCTGTAGTTGTTTTGTGGGGGTTGTTGGGTGGGGTGTTGTGTTGTAATGTTAAAAACGCAAATTTCCAATAAAAATTCTATGGCAAAAAAATATATATATATTCTTTCTTATAGAATATGCTTGATTTAGTTTACCACATTTGTTAATTAATACATTAACTAACAAACATGCACTAACCTGTACTTAAGGTGGTCGTGATTCACGCATGAATTCATTTCATTTAGAGAAAAACTATCAAAGAGTAAACATATTTTATATTAGCATCTAAGCAAATGAGAAATAGATAAAGATAAATGGCTAAAAAGAAATAATAGTACAACAAGTAACAACATTTTCTTTTTAAAACCTATAACAAAAGTTGAAGTACTGTTCTACCTTGTATTATTCTATTTAATAAATAAATCACTAATTGAATAATAGGCTTATCACTTTCTGTCAATACAAAAGCAGTTAGTTTAATGAAGAATGTACATGATGAAAACTACTTATACTGCAGAAGTAAAAACAACAAAATAATATAAAACTAAATAAATATGAGATTAAAAAAAGAAAAAAAAAGAATCCTGTCATGCCCTCTGGTGGACTCTGGTTGTAAGACTTCTTCTATGGCATATAGTCAACATTTAGTATTTTTTTGCAATGAAATGATTTATATATCATAGAAAGAATAACACACAATAGACTGTGCTGTTACACAAAAATAATACATGCCAGGGTGGTGTGATATGGCCCAACATGAAACATTTAATTTTGTATAACGTCATGGTCCAAAATGTGTTATTCCTCTTACACCTTTAGTGACTTGCCAACGATGACAATTTATTAATTTATTAATGGACGACACATTAATTCGGCAGCCATGCTTTTTTCTCTCTCACTTAATAAGAGTTAATAAGACAAAACAGCTTGCCACGTGACTGAAAACCCAGAAAGCACATAGTCCTCATCATCGAGACTCTCTCATGTCTGGAAAACTTACTGACTGTTACAAGTACTGACATCTGAGACATATTCCATAAATGTTACCTAAATGTCTCTTAAGTGAAATCTTCTCCACATCTATGATTCATTGTTTTTAACCATTTAATTGTGTTAAACATGTTTTTTAATCCATTTATTATTAGCCTTAGATTATGTGACGCATCTGTCATTCTAGTCCCTGTGAATGAGGTGGTGCTGAGATATATTATAAAGTATATTTAGATATGTGGATATTTTAAAATATAATTATTAAAATACAAATACGTCAAATCCATACCCATGTGGATTAAAATCACTGTGTAAAAACAAATGATTTCATGTCAGGCTTCAAGGAGCATATGTAAAATTCTAATACTGATTAACAAATCAGGAAGGAATGATAAGTAAAAATATTGATCTGTCTGTATTCAAATTCTGGCTAAAGACTTGAAAACACAGCAAGTTTGCAGGGCTGCTGTGGTTTTGCAGCCTTTTCACAAGCAACTCTTGTAAATGGTAAATATGTGAGCTTCAATTCTAAAAAAAGATTTCAGACCATAAAATAGTGAACAGCTGTGTTCTTGCAAATTTATGTGTACAGATAAATACCACATGTACAGAGCTATTTGCGAGTTTAATAAGTAGGACTATTTACCCAGTAATGAATATGGTATAAAGTGGCCAAATTGAAGTGCCCACATTAAAAGGAGCAGAGCCAGCCAATCGTAATTTTTCCAACATGGGAGCAAAACATCTGAGATATTCATAGGTTCCGCGAAAGCTAAGTTGTTGTTTTTTTTTTTAAATGACAATATAATTCCTGCTTTGTCTCATTAGCCATCTTTTCAGTGTGGTGCTTCACCCCAGAAACTCTCAGGAGCTGCAGTGCCATTTGTGTTTCCACAGCATTGCGGCTCTCACTGATGTTGAATAGAATTTGTGGATTAGGATGAGTATATTGTGAATAAGAGACCTAGGATGAGCACAGGACAGTCTTATGATTACAGCAGATGTTATTACATACAAATCTACATTTCCCAGGTGAGATTATTCACTGAAGCATGCAAACACTGAGACTTATACATAAGCTAAGTTTTTGGGTAGTGTAGTCATGTGGAACCATCCACAACCACAGAAACTGAGTCACAAATGCACATGCTCCACGCATAAGAGAAGCATCAGGATGAATCAGGCAGGGCACAACATTTACTCAGTATATTTACTCATCTTCAGTGGAAAAGGACCAGCCATCCTGGAACCAGGTGCATGGATACAAGTTTTTGTCGAACACATGCTGTCTGTGTGGCAAGAAAACTTGTTTTCCCCCCTAACCTGTTCTTGAATAATATTGATAAAAGTGGTTTAGAGGTTAGAGACTCTAGAGCAAAGAACCAACAAGTCAAGGATTCAAGCTTCACCAATAAGCTTCCCTGAACATTCTGTTCCTTCAGAAAATTTATCCATAATTGCAAATGTGCAAATAAAATATGTGTCATCTGTTATAATGGACTTTCTGAATCTTTGAGATTTTGCAAATGCTTACATGAAAATTGGAACCATCATGACTACTCTGCATGTGTTTGAGATCAGCTCTTTTCCACTATGATAATTTGTTGCAGCCCCTGTCGTGTGACATACTGCTATAAATCCCTCTCACAGTGAGCTTAATGAATGTGATTAAGAACAGTACTGCTATTCATGCAGCTGCATAATGCAATTCTGACCTGGTCATCCAAATCTAAGTCACCTCATTAGATTCACTCCTCCCTCCCGAATACTGCAAAATAAAACAGTCTAACCAGAATATTATGCCAATTGGAGTATTACTATATGAAGAGCAAGCATGAAACCTCAACGCACACTGCTTCTGATCCTGCTGGTCATCTTAGCACTGCACTGTAAGTTTTGTTAACATGCTTTGGCTTTACATAATACACAAGTTATACATATATATATAAATCATACATGCTTTGTATAGTTTTGTGTTGCTGTGGGTAAAAGTTCAAATGAAATACAATAAGGGGCAGGATATTATTCCTGTGGTTACTACTTCTGCTACTATTACCGCCATTGCTACTACTACTACTACTACTACTACTACTACTACTACTACTAATAATAATAATAATAATAATAATAATAGTAATAGCATTTAATGTTTAATGCACATTTCAGGGTATCCATGGACACTGCAATCTGTACAGCATACTATAGATCAGCATAGATCATAAAAAGAATGTTATCATTTACATTATAACACAGCACTGTTGAGTTCTTAAATCTGAAAGTGTAGATTAATTTTCTGTAACAGTAGTTCTGACATTAGTTCCAGCTGTAATTCAAATAATAGGGTCATGTAATGGACTTATAGGTTATTACTTCGACAGTAAAATCTTATACAAAAAGCGACTTCTACAATCCAATAATAAACAAATTATTAAACAAGTGTGTATTATGTATATTCAGTTTTCCTATCATAATACATTTTCAGTAATGTGATGTTTATTTAACATTTTTGGTGACAGGTATCAGAGGTTTGTAATGACTTTCTAACACTGGTGACTCTTAAGGACAGAACAGTTTATGCTTAAAGGTTTCTTAGTCACATGACAAGCTACATTTTCTTCTGCCAAGAGATAGAATAAAGAAAGGCCTGTGAGGGAACAACTATGAAATAGCTGCAAAAAAGTTAGTGATAACAGGAATTAACATGTCTCATGGATATTCCAAGACTTTAAATGTATAAAACATTTTATTCAATAATAGATTATAAATTGTCATTTCTGGCAAAATTGTTGTGGAATAAGAGGAATCAAATGCTTCGGGACATGCAGGTATAGAAAATTAATCCATGTTGGGGTGGTAACAGTAACTCCACCGAATGAGGATTATATTCCTATAACAGCATGTCCCCAAGTGTTTTATTCCTTATTTGTGCTCTGTCCATAAGGGAACAAATTAATGTCATTTGATTTAAGCTAAAGGAAATGAAGCTGTGTCATTCCCTTGGAGCTGTGCTGCCCTCAGTGGAGTTTGCAGACAAGGTGCATGTCTGTCTTCAGAACTCTACTTTGGACCATTAGGCTGTGGGACGGGATCTTTGTGAGTTTCTTGTTTATGATAGTCCTATTCATTATAAACATTATCCCGTATCATAAAGCTCATGTTTATGTTATTAGCAATACTACCGTTTCCATGCACTTCCTTGCACTAAGCATTGTGAGTATGTTTTTATTTTTGTTTCCAGATGCTGCGTGTCATATTTCCTTTGACTGCTGAAAATTAAATTAGAAGGGGGTGGTACCTGAAGTGCTGCTCATCATGTGAATTTAATAACAACCAATCCTGGAATAAACAAGCCTTTTAAAGGAACCAAATGTGTGTGTGTGTGAATGCATATTATCATTTGCAGCAGCTACTATTATTTTTATATGGTATTATTGATTTATTAATAGGTTATGCTTCATACATACCAACTTAAGTCTGAATAACATTCCATTATTCAAAAACCATGTCTTTTCCATTGTTTAGTATATTAAATGCTTATATGAAAAAAAATGTGTGATATGTAATATCATGGAAAGCTGCATGACATGCTATATTGCATTCACAACTTTTTATATTTTTTGATAAGTCTCACAGCCTATTAACACTTTAACTAGTGTCACATCAATTAATCAGAACAGTTTTTTCTTGATATACACTATTGTATTTAAAGCTAAATTCATTTAAACCGAGGTCCTGACCCTCTGCGGTCATTAAAAATCCCAGGACACTTATTGTAAAAGAGTAGGGGTATAACCCTGGTCCTTGTGAAATTCTCCCATTGACCCTTCTCTATCATGGTCCCCTAATAACCCCCATCTCTGAACTGGCAACATCATTCTCTCCTCTCTACTAATACCTGGTGTGTGTTGGGTGTTCTGTGGATTCATAGTCTAGAAAAGTGCTATATAAATGTAACTGTAACTAAAACTATTGTGAATACTGCTAATGTGAACTTTTAGCAGAGGAACAATGCAAAAATAAAACCCCACAAACTGTAACTAAATGACAATAATAAATAAGTTCCAGCTGTTGAAAAATAATATTTTAGAGTTTTCAATTAAACAGATTCTGTAGGCTACTGGAATATCACGTGTCCAGGAAATCACAAATCATATGTAAAACAAGGACAAAATACATGCCAGCAAATGGGAATATTCGTCTAAAGTCAAAGATTTCAGACCGAAAGAGAAGGACAAGTCTGTTTCTCAACACCACAAAACTATGTCTTCAGCACTTAACATAGTAATACATTATCTCCTGTGACCAAGCCTCTGCAAAAAACAGAGAAGCAAACAAACCAATAAATAAATAATTTTGCACAGAGTTGTGGATTTTTTTTCAGGCCTGGTGTACATAATAGAACAGTGAATATGACATATAATCTGAAACCCTGAAAAATATCTAAGCACAATATGTGCTAGTGAGATGCCTTTTTACATTCTACATAGCCTACAGATGTGTTTATGTTTAGAGGAAAACAAAGAATGTGTTAAAACTCTTTATAATTATAATATTACTTCTAATTATTATAGTTATAATAATGATAATATACCTAATGTTTACTGTCAATTCAAGTGGATCAGTATTCTTGGAGGCCATCTCACAGGATGGTGTGTCTCAAAAAAACATTATATCATGGAAAAGTTCATTACACATAAAGTGAAATAGTTCAAGCCTTTGTTGCTTTAATCTTAATGATTACAGCTTACAGCTCATGGAAATCAAAAATCCATCCATCCATCCATCCATCCATCCACCCATCTATCTTCTACCGCTTACTCCTTGTTCAGGGTTGCAGGGAACCTGGAGCCTATCCCAGGGAGCATGGGGCACAAGGCGGGGTACACCCTGGACAGGGTAAAGCAAAAATCCATTATCTCAAAATATTAGAATAAAGAATTTATAATATAGAAATGTCAACCTTCTGAAAAGTATGTTCATTTATGCACTCGGTACTTGGTTGGGGCTCCTTTTGCATGAATTATATATATACACTGTATATATATCTTGTCACAGTATGATACTCTGGACAATGTTCTGCTGGGAAACTTTGGGCCCTGGCATTCACCTGGATGTCACTTTGACATGTACCACTTACCAAAAACTGCCGGGGCCATGTGTGTGCGGAGTTTGCATGTTCTCCCCCTGCTGCGGGGGTTTCCTCCATGTACTCCTCTTTCCTCCCACAGTCCAAAGACATGCATCGTAGGCTGATTGGCGTGTGTAAAGTGTCCGTAGTGTACGAATGGGTGTGTGAGTGTGTATGTGATTGTGCCCTGCAATGGATTGGCACCCTGTCCAGGGTGTACCCGCCTTGTGCCTGATGATTCCTGGGATAGACTCCAGGTTCCCCTGAAGAAGGAGTAAGCGGTAGAAGATGGATGGATTGATGGATGGATGTTGCAAGTACACCCATTCCTGGCAACAGAATTCCCTAATGGCAGTGGTCTCTTTCAGCAGGATAATGCGCCCTTCCACACTACAAAAAGTGTTCAGGAATGGTTTGAGGAATATGACAAAGAGTTCAAGGTGTTGACTTGGCCTCCACATTCCCCAGGTCTGATCGAGCATCTCTGGGTTGTGTTGGACAAACAAGTCTGATTCATAGAGGCTCCACCTCACAACTGACAGGCCCTAAAGGATCTTACGCTAACTTTTTGTTGCCAGATGCCACAGCACACTTTCAGAGGTCTTGTGGAGTCCATGCCTCGACGGGTGGCGCCACAATGCGGACTTACACAATATTAGGCAGGTGGTGTTATTGTTATGGCAGTTATATGGATAGAATGAATCACATCTATACAAAACTCACAGCCTTCAATCGACTAACAAAAATAGTTGAAAGTGTTCGGTTGAGTGGGATTAGTACGGAGCTGGCAGCACGTGTTTCCATTCGACTACCCACGTGATCGGAAGTAAATAAAGTTCCCGCGTTGTTTCGTACAGCGACGAGTGTGTTTCCAGGGTGATCAACGTCGCGCCAATATGGATGAGCTTTATTTAGACAACATTGACGAATATGTTAACGATCAGAATAAAATTGTAAGTTCCACGCGGACATTTTTACGCGCACGAGCGCTTTTGCGTTTGGGATAGTAAACGTCCGTTTATTAGCCTAACACTGGAGAAAGGAAACTCGCTAGCACCGCAGTGAAGTGTGTTAAATCTGCGAGATCCGACAGAAATAAACTTCATCTTAGTTGTTTATTAGTGGGAAGCATGTATTTAACTGCGTTACTAGCTTCTCTGCGTATCTCTAGACATAACTAGAGTCTGGAGATGTCTGTCTTCGGTGGCGCGGTTTTTCTACGTTCTGGCACGTGTTTTTACATCAAATAGTCCAGGGGATGGGGTGTGTTCACTAGGGTAATGTTTTTGGGTGTTACTCGTGTATTTCGTATGTGTGCTTTTCTGAATTTATTACATTATTAAAGATTTAATCAGTTGTAATACATAGCCCTAGAATGGCTAGAATTTAAAACATGGTTGAGACTAGACGATGCTGAATCTGAGCATGCGCAGTCAACTGTAAGGACAGAGCGTTCATGTGGATTGGATTAAATGCTGTTGGTGTATATTTATTAGTGTTTTTTATTTATTTTAATTTAAATCCTCTTTGTGTACATGTCCAATATGGATTTCTGCAGTTTTCCCCTTAACCTTTTAAAATACAACTGAATGGATAATCATCCTATTTTGCTTTAGTAGTGTTTCTGCAACTCTATGGACGATAGGGATTTTTATCTAGGAGTTGTTCTGTAAAACTGTTTTGTATGTGTCAAGAATATATTGAAAAGTATTCATTTCAAGAGCCATCTAATGGATATAACATTCTATAAAGATTTAACTTGTAATGAACATGCATGCTGTAATAGGAAAATAATCTACAACAAGACAGTGTGGCCGTGTGATTATTCTCCTGTAACATGTCACATGCTGCTTTATTTGTCTTCATTTTCATTTTATTAAACGTTACATTTAACGTTGTGGAATGTCCACGAAACAAGTTAGTTACTGTTATCACTTACATTATAGCAGATATAAACAGTTCCTCCACCTGCGTTGTTGGTTTTGACTCTTTCTTGAGGTTAATAAGACAAAAAAAAAAGACAGTTTGTCATCTTACCAAGAAACCACAAAGCACAAATTTCCCATGGTTGAAAACTTGAGCTGACACTAAATGCCTCCTTACGGAAAGCATCACCGTATCTGTGTTAAAATAGAGCATGTTTTTAATCCTTTTATTGGTAATCTTAGATTACGTGGCGTGTCCACCGTACAAGTCCCTGTGAATGAGTTACTAAAGAAATGATAATTTATTAGAGTTAATGCATTAACATAAACTTGTCATTTGCAGCTGTGTTACTGTCCAAGCTTCTATTATAGAAAATTAATCAACACCTGGCCAATCAGAATCAAGTATTCAATAGTGCTGTGGTATAATACCCTTTAATTGTACCGTGACCTTTAGCAAGAAAATGCAACATGAATAATCTGTAAAGATTTTTCCCACAAATAAAGTGCAAGACATATTATTTGGCCAAGGAAATTGACTTCAGCTAATATATGCTAACCGTGAATAAACGTGGCGTTTGTTCTAATACTGGTTCTGAAGCCATTATGATATACAGACCAATTATCTTCTGCCAATAATACATTTGAATTTTTTATTTTTCCAGCTATTAACCCAATTACATTGATTTTGTCCAAACAGGTCACCTATAAATGGCTGAGTCTTACTCTTGGTGTCCATGTTAACACAGCTAAACAGTAAGTATTTTTCTTTGGTGGCAATCTTAACATTTAATTTCAGCTAACTGTTGTTGTTGTTTGATTGGATTTGTTGAATTTGTTGCAGAATGCTGTATCACTACATAGAGCAGCGACGGAAGGAGCGGTCTGGAAACACTCTGCATGCAACTTACTTAGTCTCTGGAAAGTGCTTGGAGAACGGCAGCATGGTGACATTCCTTTATGTGTTTGAATTAAGAGTTATTAGAATTACACAATTTCTTGGACAGACACTGCTGATAGTAAACCGTGAAAAAGTATACATGGTCATTAATATTTGTGCTTTCGTCAATGCAGCATAGTACATTTTATATTTCTGTCATTTCCTCTAGTGTCATAAGGTGTCCGTAGTGCGTGAAGACAAGCTTGAGGGTATGGTTCTTTACATATTAATTTTCTACTATTTTGAAACACAGTGTCTATAAGAGGGCAAAAATTAGTGTACAGTTAAATATGCTAAACATGAACACTAGACATTTTCCACCATGTGCATATGCTGAAAGCTCAGTGCTTTTTATTAACTCTACAGTATGGTAAATTTGTTCTTTATTAAAATGTCATAATTTTAACCATTTATAGTTTAATTTAATGTTATGTACCAGCCACAAAACAAATCGGTGATAATCGGAATTAACTTTATAGCAGATATGACCCTCACCAGTCTCTCTTTTTTTAATTTTTTTATTTTTTTTAAACTCTGAGTTAAGAAAAAAAAAATACAAGTTCCTGTGTATGTTTTTAACTATGGAAATGATACTAAGCCTGTAATTTGCCTTGCAACTGGAGCTGCTGAGTTATTTTCCATTTAATTATTGTTCGAAGCCCAGATTATTGGCTTGTTTGTGTTATTAACATTGCAAGAGTTTTGTATTGACCACAAAAAAAGGACTTCTTTTAAATTTCTTAAATATGATGGGTTGGGCATATTTTTATATTCTGTGCAGTAAGCACTGGGTGATTAAATGAGAAGTGTTTATTGTCTTTTTTTTCTATCACACTGACATTAAATATTGAGCATTAGATCATGGTGTCCGCATTATAGTTGTAACTTTTTGTTTTGTATCTGTGAGCTGATTCCTTTGTATCCTCAATCTTTAATCAAATCCAGATGTAAAATCCAAGCTGGATGTGACGATTAGCGTGCATGTGTACAGTGTTCAGAAAGCTGAGCTGAAGGACAGTGCACCGCTATACAGTACTGACTACGATGCTATGAAAGAGAACCTTAAAAACTGCAACAAGTATGTCACTTCATGACTATTTTATAACTCTGATTGGTCAGGTTTATTTTAATGCACTTGTTCCAATAGGTATTGAAACATAGACAATAGTTAATTTTCTATGGGATGTTTATTTAACATTTATGGAAGGAGTCTCCAGTGTGTATGCTGGACTGTTTATAGTTGTTCTAGCAAAATTTATGACAGGAACTTGTTTTGAGGATGTTCCGGAACATGAAAAATAGCAATAGGTGGGTAAAAATTACAGTGATACCACATGTGCACTTGTGGATTAACACAACCTACCTAAACAAAATCTATTTACAACACAAAAGAGCTTTGCACGTCCATTACTAAATAGGATTTTCTGATTTTAAATATTTCTCTTTAAAAATGGTTAAAAATTTTTAATAATTTAGAATAGGTAATAAAGACCTAAAAACCTGTCGAGTGTCATTTGGTAATCATGTGAAATATTAACTAATCAAGCCTTTCTATTCAGTTATACAAAATGACAGATGTATTTGAAACTGGCTTGTTAATAATAAAGGAACTATTAAAGGCAAAGAAAATCATAAATTGTTGTTTTCTCAAAGTGTTAAAGCATTAATGGATCTGTTATCATAATGATTATGTAGAATAGATGACCTTCTCAAAGTTTTATTTTGAGAGAGTATTTTATTGTTCACAGGTACAGTGCAATTCGCTGTGCCGCTGCTGTACCGATATCCACAGCAGAGTTACAGAGGGCTCAAGAAAAGGTCATGTCTACTGCAACTGACAAAGAGGCCAATAAACCTGTTGCCTACAACTACACAGCACCTGCATCCAAACCTACCTCCAAACAGCCAAAAGGCATCATGGGGATGTTTGCAAATAAAGCAGCTCCTAAAAGTGAAGAGCAGAGCAGAGAGGTGAAGATGGAACAGGCTGATGATCCATCTCCTGTAAGTGAACAGTCTTGGCACACTCACCTCAAAACATCATTTGGCTCAGTAACACTATTTTATTATACAGATCACTTCAACTGTACAGTTTGGCCTTTACCAGTTGATACCAAACTGTGGTGCTAAGGAAGAAAGATATTTAAAACTTCTGTATCTGGTTTTTAGCTCTGCAAAATTTTCATTTTAGTCCATTTTTATAGATTCCAGTGTGTTATACAGTGTCAGAAACCACATCAGCAAGAATGATGTAAGCTTAATTTACTTGTTAGTTACACTAATGTAGTTTTCTTTTTAACAGCTAATTTGAATTTGTTTATAGTCATATTTTTTCAACTGGTTGTTGTTATTAGCTTTAGTCTAGATTTAGATTTAGGAAAAGCTGCAGCAGATTTTGTATTTGGTTGAAAGTATCACCCGACCATGCCTTAATTCCTGTATTAGCCTAACAAATGTATACTACAGAAAGCAAAAAAGCTTTTCCCTACAGGATAAAACGTTTAATCAAAACCATTAGTTTAATTAAAGGTTGCTAATGTTTATCTTTATCTGACTACAAATCATTAGTATAGAGTATACACATCAATTACTTCTAGCACATAATCACAGCTGAGTTTTTTCTGCATATACTGCACAATACGTCACAATTCATTTTCACAGTGAATGTGCAAACAAGAAGTGGAAATAAATTCGCTGTTGTCTAATTGACCGGTTCTGGGATTTTCACCTGAGAAAACTCTTAACATGGTAAAATGTTTACAGGTTTTAAATATTAATATACTTCAGAAAATTACAGATCATACTGAACTGAAAACTTCTCTTTTACATATAACTAAACCACAAAGAAAGTTCTAGCATTTTAAAATCTGGTTACCCCCAAAATATTTCAGACTCACTGCAGCATCACAAACATTTTAACAACCAGTGTCTGATTACAAACTGGATTGATCCAGCACGTAACGATCCGAAATCCTGATCAAAGCATGACATTCACTATGTGAAGAAATCAGACCTTGGTCTGAAATGCTGTTCAACAATGGCCTAGATGTGCAAATCTGATAGAAACATATCCCAGAGGACTTGCAGCTGTATTGCAGCCAAAGGTGGTTGTACCACGTATTGACCCCGGGGGGAGAATACTTGTGCAAACAACAAATGTCTCTATTTTTTTTGTTAAATTAACCTTTGTGTCACGAAAAATAAATTACGCCTTCAAATGTTAGACATGTGTCAATCAAATGGCAAAAATCCCAAACAATTAAATCCAGTTCAGTTCCAGAAGAAACTAGAAAATATGGAAAAGTTCAAGTGGGTGGGGTGGGGGGATTCAGAATTCTGACATAAAATCCTCTTGTAATAATAAACATCTCGATTTCAGGCTGAAGGACAGAAAACGAAGTTGTCTTCCAAAGCTAGTGCTATGAACAATTTTTTTGGGAAATCAGCAGACAGTGAGTAATAATATCTCTATTGAACGGAGTCACCAAGCTCTCATTTCCATCAATGACCTCCATTTAATCTGTGACCTACAGAAAAGCTTGATAAACCAGACAAAAACATAAAAGAAAAGACAGATGTGGGTCCAACGTCATCACATGCAGAGAGCACAAAACAGTCTTGCAGTTCATCCAAACCTAAGCAGAACATTAAGGAGGAATTACCGAAGGTAGATGAAGTGATTAAAGATGACGCCAAAGAGACCCGGAGGTAGGCTTTACTCTCTGGAATTAACTGGTTTATTTAAGGGTAGTATCGGCATTTTTCATTATACGCTAAAAGAAATGTGAATCCATTCAGACATTATTATTATTATTATTGTGTTCATATGGGTGCAGCATTTTGCTTTGTGTCATGACTGCCATGATATTTCTTAAAAAAAACAAAAACAAAAAAAAAACAACCACCACCTTTTTAAACAGTAAAACGAAGCGTCCAGAGCATTTGGAAAGTGAAGATGAACGAGTGGAGATTCAGAAGAAAAAGAGACGGAGGATAAAAAATTCTCAGCCTGACAGCAGTGATGATGAGGGTAGGTGAAACAAATGTGCTGCAAACTGCAATTACAATACCATTCCACCTGTACACCTGCAGGAAATTTCACAGTAGCACTGTTTTTGTGCAAATAGCCTGATTCACTGTGCTCATCCTCTCTCCTTAGTAATTCCAGATTCTCCACCTGCACCTGAACTGCAGATACCAAGTCCTGAAAAGCATGTGAAAAAGGAGCCTGTTTTACAAGTAAGAATCTGACATGTTGAATTATCAAATTTGACAACCAGTAAACCATGTTTTCTAGAAAAAGACCTTTAACAACATATGGACACTATGTAAAATGTTGCAAATCAGTTAATGTTTAAAAAATGTAAAAAATAAATAAATATTATTGCTTCTTTAATTGTGGCATTGAAATATAAGATGAAACTTTGTACACACCAGCCCACTACCTTGGTGGTTTTCATTGTTCCCCTAAGCTTCTTCCTGATTGGTTGGGTGATGAAGCACTTGATGTTACTTTTCTGAAAACAAACTTTTATTTTTTATTTTTTTATATTTTTTTTTTTGGACTACACTTTGCTCTCACTACTACATTAATGTGGCTGTACAGCAACAAACCCAAATTTATTTTCATAAATTTTGTATAAATGTAGCTCTGTAAAGTTCTCATGAGGTTTAAACAATCAGCCCTGTAGTTGTATTTGTATTTATAAGTTGTCCCTTATTCTCTTTAACTGATTTTCCTCAAACCATCCTTTATTATTGTAATGTAGTCTGAAAACAGTGTAAGTAATATGCCCTGAATTGCTGGTGTGTCTTCTGTTATTTACTGCAGAGCTCTGGGGGTAGGAGGAGGAAGAGGAGACGGGTATTAAAGTCCCGGACATTTATGGACGATGACGATTGTATTGGTACGTAACGGTAAATTTTTTCATGTATTAGTAATTTAACAAATCACGTGAAACGCAAAAAACAACACAACAAAAAGTACTGTAATATAGTAGAAAATAATCAATAAAATGCAATGAAGTGGGGGTACTCTTAATACCCCAACCATGATTATTTCCCAATAACGGCAAGTCCCAAAGTGTTTTATTCCTCTTATACCACACTAATTTGGTAATTACACTGTTTTATTTATTAAAGAATGACACCATACTTTTAATTGTATAGTTACATTTAATGTTGAACATCTGCGAGACAAGGTAGCTCATGTTATTGCTTGCTTTATAGCAGTTACAAATAGTTATTCCCCTGGCAGTCTCTCTCTCTCTCTTGAAGTTAATAAGACCAACATAACAACAGCTCCGCTTATCATGTAACTTAGAAACTGTTAATCTCCTCTGCCCTGAAGACTTTCTTGTGGTGGGAAAACGTAACATAAACTTAATATAAACCTATTATTTGCTACTGCAATACTGCCAGACAGAGGTTGCGGGAAATCATTATCTGTCACACTGACGAACTGGGTTGTAAAAATTTAATCACAGTAACTAGTTAGCTACATTTTCACACTTGGCTAGTTGTCTGCTTGAGCAGTCAGAGTATGTTTGATTGTGCGATAGAAATTGTCACTTAATAGTATTTTAATGTATATATCTGGAGTAGAAACAGTTGCATACAGTACTGTGCAATAGTCTTGGGCATATGCAAAGAAATACTGTACAGCAAAGATGCCTTCAAACATAATGAAATGTTTCTACATTAAAAAAATAGTATAAAGAGCAGTAAACAGAAATAAATGAAACAAAGTTAATATTTGGTGTGACGACCAGTTACTTTAAAAACATTGGTAGTCTCCGGTACAATTTGTGCTGTTTTATAAGGAAATGAGCTGTAAGTTTTCTTGAGCATCTTGCAGAACCAAGCCACGGTTCTTCTGGAGACTTTGACTTTTGCACTTGCTTCTTATTTTTGCAGGAAAACCCCTCTCTTGCGTAATATGCTGCTTTCTTTCCTGCCATACAAACATTTTACTGTAACATTTAATTTTGTGCTGGAAAACTAACATGTTTTATGTACTGACTTGATGATAATGTAGAAGTCATAAAAAAAAATCTATAACGAAGTTTATACAAAAAAAAAAAGGATGCCTAAGCCTTTTGCATAGTACTGTAGTTGTGTTGTGCAGGAGCAGGGCCTACACACAATACTAGCTTTTCTGAGTTTATATCACACACATTGTTGGCATTTCTGAGTTTTTTCAAAAACATTTAGCCAGATGATAAATATTTGATCTGTCCATTCAAATCGAAAGGTTATAGCCCCAGGTTTTTTGCATTTACGGTCAGTGGTTTTGGTGGTTTTTGATTTGAAATGTTTGCTACAGATGTACGTGCTCTGTCCCAAAATGCTCACTCTTAGCCCGGTGCATAGCATTTCTTTCTCACAAGAAAATGAGTAGTTTGCATGAATTTTTGTGCTTTCATGGATACTGCAGTGATTGTGATGTATATTTGCTGCCATTGTTCACTTCCTCACAAGTTTTGAAACTTGGTACATACTCTTCTGCAATCATAAACATGGAAGTGTGCAGTTCCACCTCTAGCAGTGGTACTAAATGAGAGAATGCAGTGTGATTTTCTGCCAGTGAAGTGCTGCTAAAGTAGTTCTGTTGTTCTGTGTCTATGGTGGAAGACAAATTGAATGGAATGGCTAGTGCTTATTTTATATATCCGTCAATGCTTAGTAAAATTCGGTTAATGATGGAAAATGTTTGGTTAAACATTGGTTTGGCTGTTATAGAAAATAAATCGATACATTCTGACCAATCCAAATTAAGAATTCAACTGTTCTGTGGTATAATTGGGTTTCCATCTGTTTTCAATTTAGTGACTGAGAAAGGGTACGAGAGTGAATCTTACTCGGAGAGTGAAGACGAATCCAAGGCTCAACCTTCTGAGGATTCAAGCTCAGTCAAGCAGTCACTCTCAAGGTTGGATGAGGAGAAAAATGTCAGAGAGAAAAGTCAGAAGAAGGCTCTTTCTGCTACAAATAAAGCAACAAAACAGGCATCTATCACAGGCTTTTTCCAGAAGAAATGAACTTCTTACGTGGGATTTGTGTCTGTGTTCCGCTGTGACCTTCCAATACTTTTATGACTGGATATTTATTGTACTGGACTTCAGTACAATAACAAACCAATGGGTGTGCCTGTAAAGCTTATCAGGTGTTTTGGTCATTAATCCGTTTATAGAGGAAACCTCTGAGATGATGGGATACCTGTATGTGAAAGATTTTCATCTGGGATTATTCATCACTAATCACTGAACATCCTCTGTGTACTGAGTGATGTTCTTTGTCATGCTGAATATTAAATATTAAAAATATGAAACAATAAACTTTGTCATATTATCTCTTTTGTTTCTACTTGCACCATCCTCACTGTCCTTTTCATGCTCACTTCAGTTTTCTGTACTTTTTGGGACTCCTTGATGAATTTTTGATCAATGTGTAGTTCCTAATGATGATCTAATTAGTTCAGAAAGCTTGTTTTTGGTTTATTTGCTTTTTTGCCAGATTTCTGCTTGCCAAAGGGTTTTTCACATTTCTATTTAACATCAGTCTCTAGCACAGTTCTTGGCTTCAGTTCAGGGGATTGTGATTTATTCAAACAACACTGACAGTTTGGGATGGCATAGATCTGGAAATGTGTAATGAAGCCTCTCTGATCTGCTGCCATGTATGTGAATTTGAGCTTTTCATGCCAACCAGAACTTTTCCCCCTACCTTCTTTTCTCCCTTGCAGCCTCTAAACTTTATTTTTATAGAGTTTAGTCAGCGATTATTAAAAGTTAATGCCATTTTAAAAGGACACTTAAGCCAAAAATGAAATGTACACCAAATGTAGTTAATCATCCCAAACTCTTAGGTTTTGTACTGGTGTTACAATGTTGATGCTAAGTACAGGAAGCTTATAGCCTCCAATTTAGCACTGTGTAAATTGTGCTGCCTCAGAAATCAGTTTGCAACAGTAATAGTATTTGCATTAACTACACAAATCCTTGAATTATGATGATAAGAGAATACTTAATTATCCCCAGACATATAAATTTGGGTGTCTGAGGAGGAACTGGGGTAGAAAAGTGATTCTGCTTCGAGACAGAGCCTTCATTTTTCATTAATGACTTTTCCTTATACTTTTCCTAATGGGCTCTGCACTGGTTGATCTTCAGCTGGCTTCTCCATTCGGATGAGCCTGGGCTTTAAGGTGAGGTAACTGTAAATGTAGTCAGGCTGACTACATCTTGTCCATATCTTTCTTCCACACACGTTAACTTGGGCTTTTCCCCCACCAGCTAAGTGAAATTGTATGTTCTCAAAGTCAGTTTAAGACTGTCCATAACATGAATGTTACACAATTGATATTGCATTTTAACCCCACATTTTATTTTGCAGATGATGAGCCCACAAGATGGCTCCACACTGCCATTTTGGGCTGAGCCCAGCAGGGTGGCATGGCTGGCCTTGAGTACACTTGTGTTACAAAGTGTTGTCAGGCCTGTGACTTCTTTTTTTTAACCACATTTTTATAGATGCCAGTGTGTCACACAGTGCAAGAAACCACATACGGAATTCTGACATACTGAACTATTCCAAAACACTAGTAAAACATCTACTGTGGGGCAGTGATATAATGATTAAGTCTTGTGTTGTTGATCAGAGGGTTTTGAGTTCAATTCTCAGAACTGCTAAGATGTAACTGTTGGGTCTTTAACTTGTGAACTTCTTAATTGTATCCTGTCTGTTATAATCGCTTCAAATTATACAAAAGCATCTGCTAAATGTAACAGTTTAAATCCCACATTTCAAAATTCAACAGAAATATGTTTATTTCATACACACTTTTTTATACACACTTGCTCTGTGACCACTTCATTATCTGAAATGTATTAAGTTTGAGCATGACTTTAAGCTAGGCCCACTTTGCATATATATAAAATGTCTGTCTGTCTAAAGCTTGTTTCTGCCAGTATATGCCACTTGATCTGTCATCTTTTATCATTATAACATGCTTGTCAGTACTAAGATCTGATTCTCGATGACCTGCATTCATGGTCATTCCTATCCCTAATTACGAGGATATTACATAAGAATATCCTGAAATGCTGATCATTTGTGAATTAGAACTTATGAGAAAATGTATAAAAAGAATTGTCTTCTTATAATGGCACCTGTCAAGGGGTGGGGTATATTAGGCAGCGAAGAGTCAAGTGAAGAGTCAATTCTGAAGTTCATGTGTTGGAAGAAGGAAAAATGTGCAAGTGTAATGATCTGAGCAACTTTTACAAGGGCTAAATTGTGAGTGTATTCTGAGGATATCCAACACAGCAGGTCTTGTGGGGTGTTCCTGGTATGCAGCGGTTAGTACCTAGCAAAAGTGCTCCAAGATAGGACATCCCTAACCCCAGCGACAGGGTCTTTGGCATCCAAGGCTCACTGATGTGTGTGGGGAGTGAGAGAGCTAGCCCATCTGGTCCAATCTTACAGAATAGCTACTGTAGCAAGGTGTCAGAACACAGTGCATCGTAGCTTGCTGTGTATGGGGCTGCATACCGTTCAGAGTGCCCATGCTGACCACTGTCCATCACCAAAAGCACCTTCAGTAGTCATGTGAGCATCAGAACTGGACCATGGAGCATTGGAAGAAGGTGGCCTGGCATCATGTGGATGGCTGGGTGCGTGTACGTCGCTTACCATGGGAAGAGATGGCACCAGGATGCACTATGGGAAGAAGGCAAACTAACAGAGACAGTGTGATGTTCTGGGCAATGCTCTGCTGGGAAGCCTTGTGTCCTGGCATTCATGTGGATGTTACTGTGACACGTACCACCTACCTAAACATTGTTGCAGACCAACATATATGGTATTCCTTAATGTCACTGGCCTCATTCAGCAGGATAATACACCCTGCCACACTGTAAAATTGTTCAGGAATGGTTTGAGGAACATGACAGAGTTCAAGGTGTTGACTCAGCCACCAAATTCCTCAGATCTCAATTATATTGTGCATCAGTGGGATGTGCTGGACAGACAAGTCTGATCCATGGAGGCCTCACTTTGCAACTTAGAGGACTTCTGCTGACAACGTCTTGATGCCAGGTACCACAGCACATATTCAGAGCTCTTGTGGAGTCCATGCCTTAAAGGGTCAGAGCTGTTTTGGCGGCACAAGGAGGACCTACACAATATCAGGCATTAAGGTTTGGCTGATGTGATGGTGTATTTATCTGCTGCTAATAATGTGACAAGCATCTAACATCAAAAAGCCTTCTCTTGATCGCATCTTCACCGTGAAATAAACATTTGAATTCTAACAACATCCAAAGATTAGCTTTTTTAAATGTATTAAAAGTATGCACATTATAATTAAATTAGGTCTTGTTGGCATAGCCTAAATAAATGCAAATATCTGAGGAAAAAGATAGTTCAGATACAAAGAGAAAAAAATTAAATGGAAAATGAAATATCTTAGCACAATGTCAGCATTGTAGCCTAAGAGGTTTACCCAAGGTGCCTTGAGAGCTTTACATAATACTCCAACTTGACTTGAAATAGACTCGTCTATGGGACATCATGACCAGGATAAAGCAGGTTAATTATGATCTGTTGTTTATGATCTGGATTACACTTTTGAGCCACTTTTGATAAAAAAAAGCTCACCAACTAAGACAACCCTTTGTGTTTTTCTGAAGACATCAGACAAGTCCTAAAAATAGATAAAGAGAACCCAATTAAACAAATGATCCAATATTACATACAGTATGTGAGTGGCAAAAGTATTTGAACCTTTGCTTTCAGTATCTGGTGTGACCCCTTCATGCAGCAATAACTGCAGCCTGTTTGTTTGCAGTAACTGTTGTTCAGTCCTGTATGTTGGCTTGTATGGTTTTTAGCCTTTTCCTCAGTACAGAACAGCTTCAACTCTGGGATATTTGTGAGTTTTCTCACATGAACTGCTTGCTTCAGGTCCTTCCACAACGTTTCTGTGGAATTAACTTTATTCTTCTTTTGGTGGAATGACTTCACTGGTATAATTCAGAATTCATTGTTCCATCAGTGATGGCAAGTTGTCCAAGACCAGATGCAGTAAAACAGGCCTAAACCATAATACTACCAACAACATATTTCACAGATGGGATAAGGTTCTTATGCTGGAATGCAGTGTTTTCCTTTCTCCACACATAACCCTTCTTTAAACCAGAAATTCTATTTTGATCTCATCAATCCAGAAAATATTGTTCCAATAGCCTTCGGGCTTGTCCACATTATCTTTAGCAAACGGCAGAGGGGCAGCAATGTTCTTTTTGGAGAGCAGTGGCTTTCTCCTTGCAACCCTGCCATGCACACCACTGTTGTTCAGTGTTCTCCTGATGGTGGGCTCATGAACATTAGTTGTTTAGAAGTTACCCTGGGTTCCTTTGTGACCTCACGGATTATTACACATCTTGTTCTTGGAGTGATCTTTGTTGGTCCACCACTCCTGGGGAGGATAAAACTGGTCTTAAATTTCTTCCATTTGTACACAATGTGACTGACTGTGGATTGGTGGAGTCCAAACTCTTTAGAGATGGTTTTGTAACCTTTTTCAACCTCGTGAGCATCAACAACTCTTTTCTGAGGTCCTCAAAAAACTCCTTTGTTCGTGCCATGATACACTTCCACAGACATGTGTTGTGAGGATCAGACTGAGAATCAGAGGATCATGTGTTGTGAGGAACATATCCCGGTTCTTTAAGTAAAACAGGATGTTCGATCACACCTGATTGTCATTCCATTGATTGAAAACACCTGACTCTAATTTCACCTTTAAATTAACTGCTAATCCTAGGGGTTCACATACTTTTTCCACTCACAAATACGTAATATTGGATAATTTTCCTCAATAAATAAATGACGTATAATATTTTTGTCACATTTGTTTTATTTGGTTTTCATTGTCTACATTTAGTATTTGTGTGTAAATATGATGTTTTAGGTCATATTTATGTAGATGTATAGAAAATCCTAAAGGGTTTACAAACTTTCAAGCACCACTGTATGTCAACACATCACATGGGAAAAATAATTACTAATATGAGTTCACTGTAAAATAAAATCATATTCCATACATGTGAAAATTTAACATGGAAAAATTAAATAAGTGTGAAAAAAATCACATGGAAATAAAAAGACGTGGAAAGTCCACTACATGTGAAAAATGTGTCTAAAATGTGTTGATTTTACTCACGTACAACCCCTGGCACTTAGAGTATGTTCACCTGGCTTTTTTACTTCATAGCAAATAAACAAAGCACATACCTGACAGAAAACAATTTTAGTTTAATAGCTGAACATTCTGGCTTTGTGAAACGTTTCAAACCTCAAACTAGTTAAATGAAATTAGTTTAATTAATGCTATCTTTTTTTTCCAGTTCAAGTAGAGGAACAAATATGGAATCACTCAATGTTGAGGAAAAAATTATGCAATCACCTTGTAATTTGTATTTCTAAAACAAATACCAGCACAAGTTTAAAAATGCAAATTAGTTTGCAGTCAAAAGAGAGTGCTTACAGACCTTAAAAGAGTGCTTACAGACCTTAACCTTGGACTTTTTTAAAAGGAAACATAGCCTCAACAAGAGAGTTGTCAATTGAAACAATGGAAAGGATTATAAAACTCCTTCAAGACGAAAATCCAACACGGAGTGTGGCAAAAGATATTTTTCCCAGTCAGCTGTGTCTAAAATTTGGTGCAAGTATAAACAAAATGGGAAGGTTATAAAAGGAAAACATATGGGTAGACCAAGTAAGATGTCAAAGCGTAAGGATAGAAAATGCACAACAAAACAAATCTGCTGAATGAAATGGGATTTACATATAGAAAAGCCAAATGAAAACCAGCACTAACACCCAAACATATGAAAACCAGGTTACAGTGGGCTAAAGAGAAGCAATCATGGAGTGTGGATGATTGGATGAAAGTGATATTCAGTGATGAATCAGAAATCTGCATTGACCAAGGAGATGATGCTGGAACTTTTGTCTGGTGCCATTCTAATGAAACATATAAATTGACTGCCTAAAGAAAACACTCATTTAAGAAGGGGGTGTTTCATGTCAGGTAAAGGACCAAGGGAGACCTCAACAGTGAATGAACAGGTCTATGTTGAAATTTTGGACACTTTTCTTATTCTAGCAATAGAAAATAGGTTTGGTGGTGATGATGTCATTTTTCAGGATGATAATGTATCTTGCCACAGAGCAAAAAATGGTTAGGCTTTTCTTCAAGAAAGTCATATCAACTCAATGACATGGCCAGCAAACAGTCCGGATCTCACGTGAAAATTTATGGAGGAAATAATTTTTAAAAAATGGTCCAAGACAAGGCTCCATCCCAACAGCTATTCAAGAAAGTTGGAACCAGCTTGATGGAGAATATTGTTTTTCATTAGTGAACTCCATGCCTCAAAGAACTCAGACTGTCATAAAAGCCCAAGGAGGCACAATAAAGTATCAATAACAGTGATATTTTTTTTTGATGATTCCATAATTGTTTCCTCTACTTGACCTGGAAAATAATTTGCCATTGATTTAAACTATTTAATTTCATTTGTTTGAGGTACGTTTCACAAAGCCAGAATGTCCAGCTATTAAACCAAAATTGTTTTGTGTCATATCTATGATTTGTTTATTTGCTATAAAGTAAAAAAGCCAGGTGGGCATCCTTTAAGTGTGGTGATTCCATAATTTTTACCAAGTGGTTGTACACATTTGAAGTTCCATGTGACTTTTCTCTGATGGATCAGTGCTCTCATCCAAAGCTTACACAACATTATCCACAAGCCCTGCTGCATGCAGAGGTAACATGCGTGAGGTGCCTGCTCTGGATCACTCATTGTACTGTTGTTTAAAACATGAGGTGCCGCTGTGTCTCGGAGAAAATCTGTTGCTCAATCGCATGGCTATCGTCGGAAAAATAAGCTGGGCTACTTCAAAGTGCTTGTGACTTGGCATTGTGGTGTGCGAGCATGATTAACTGTTTCCAGGTTTGTGTTCAAAGGTGTATTTGCACACAGGTCGAGGTGGTTCACAACTCCTAATCTTAAATTAGAAATCAAAACAGCAATATGTCAGAAACAGTCCTGTCATAAAATACGTATACTGTGTGGCAAACAAACAGATCTCATTGCATCCCTTTAATAGGTCTTTTACTAATTCTGTAGAGAAAAATCAAATAATATAGTGTTTCAAGTATCACATGGATAGCAAATTTAAAGATTAATAAAACATTACATTACATTTTAAAGTGATTAATCAAATTTTGTCTAAAATGCATGTTTTGCTCTATTCAGTGCTTCTGCCCAGTGTATGAGTTCAGCTTAGCTCTCTTCCTGTTGCCCAGCTACACAGATGTGGAATGCTTTTTTTCAGTCCAGGTGGAATAAATCAATAGGCATTTAAAAAAAATATATCAAGTGAATCCACATTATTAAATTGAAACTGACCTCAGGCTATCTTCAAACCCGTTAAATATGAAAGTGTATTAGTGCAGTAGATGCTACAATGCAATTTTGATCAAAATATAACCTACATTAGCATCTTGGTATAGCTGTAGTGTATCTGTAGTTCTTGGGTATTTTGTCTTATTAAATATACTCCATGTTTTGGAATAATTCTCATATATTTACAGTTAATTCTTCATGGCTTTTTTTCAGATTTGTGTATTAATGTGCCTTTACCATAATTACATTTTTTTTGTTAATCTAACCTTTTATAGTTAAAGTCCTTTGAAAAAACAAAATCAAAGTGCTATATAAATAAAGATGATTATGTGAGGAATAAAACACTTTGGGGTGTGCTATTATAGGAAAATGATGTATCATAGGGTGGTGTCATGCAGCCCAACACAAAACATTCAAGTGTGTATTCCTCTTATAATACAGCAATTTGTCAATGCTCTCTTTTTAAAAAATGTCACAGTTTTTCTCCATTTAGGGTTACAGTTCATGGTGAGGAACATCAGGTTCCTGTTCCTGTTATCAAGTATATTATAGTAACTATAAACCAGCCTTTTGAAATTAACAGTTAATATTAATTTTAGCTAATTTTACTAATTAAAATTAAAAAATTACCATCTATTACATAAAAGTATAAAAAAACAATTAATCCATGTTTCGTATTTATATAACTGAACTCGCTTGATCAAGGATCCTTGTTTTTGCTAGAGAGCAGTGTTTGTCTTTTAACACCAACAAAACAATAATAAAATACTAATAGAATTAAATGTTGGTTTGTAATTAAAACATTAATAAAACACACTGAGTTATAATTAATTCCTTAAATCTTCCTCTCATTCTGTGAAAGCAAATCTGTTAATCATTGTATACTGATTGAAAACAGATTTGTATAAAAAATTTTTTATTATTATTATTATTATTATATTATTATTATTATTACACATGGTATACTCTTTGTGATATAATCAGATTTGGCTTCAGGAAGCTTTCTCTTTGTTTAAATTGGAAATATGTATGGTTTGGAAATGTTGGAGCATGTATTACTTCTGAGATTCTGGGTGTACAGTGTCACAGGCTATTTTGGGGTGTGCGTGGGAGGGTGCTAGATCTCCACATCTGGAATAATCTTTGCAAATCAGAAGGTCAGAGGTACTTTACCGTTTTGGATCAAGAAGTGAAGTTTTTAGATAGTTTATGAATATCATCAAACAATGTGCATGCAAGTTCTGATTGCACCTCAAACACTTCGGTTCTCATTCATCAATATGTCAGTGTGAGTAGGAGGTCCATTCATCATGATCCTTTTGATATGACATTTATGTGGAAATTGTGGGTTGGTTTTTCATGCTTTTCCTGGCAGAGCCTAAACAAACGACTTTCACTCATTTTAGTACAATTAAGCCACTAATTTGTAGTAGAACTGACAACACTTTTTATATATTCAATCAAAACGTTCCATATTTTCTCCATCACTTTATTAAATTTGAGTGGTCTTCTGTAACCCTCTAACAGTGAGGATCACTAAGAAGTGTTCCTGACATGTAGCTCACTTCCGTCTCTACTTCCTTGGCACGAATCTGATCACCAGCTGAAATGATCAGGGCCTGGCTTAATTAAGCAGAGTGAGAGAAGGTAACCAAAACAGCACTCTTAAAAGATTTCGGAAGTCTTTTGATGGCATTCATTTGAGTGTTCCTATAACACCTTAATTGGCTATAAAAGCAAACACATCCGAGTTAATTGCTTTATAACCCCGGTTTAGCGCGCTTTGAGTCAGAAGGCCATCTAATTGATTTGCAATGCTTCAGTTCCTCGATGTCTGTGAGGCAGTACAGAGTTCAGCAGCTCAGGGACAGAATTTTGACATACTTATTCACAGTTTTCTTAAGCATAGCACCATACCCTCATACATACATACAAAAAAAATCTTTGGTTTTCAGATAGTCAGTGGTCGTTAGCTTCTTAAAATGATTCTACTTGAAACCCTTGATAAACACAGTGCTGTTTCTGTATGAAATAGGTGTGTCTAAAACCAACATGTGTAAATTTTACATGTGAATCCTTTTCTAGAGGGTCTTATTAGCAATTAATTAGTAATTGTATTTAACCAGTTGAATGGCTTTTGGTGCACTGGGTAGCATTGCAGCCTCAGCACCAGGGTCCCTGGTTCTGTCCTGAGCTTGGGTTAACGTCTGTGTGGGTTTCCTTTAGGTTTCCTACTCACAAAATCAAGCCAGTTGCCAGTAGTTGGATTAGTTACACTTAATTGCCCCTAGGTGGGAATGAGTGTGTTTATGGTGTTCTTTGAAGGATTTGCGTCTTATCCAGTGTGTACGCCAAGCTCTGGGATAGGCTCCAGTGCAACCCTGACCAGGATAAAGCAGAAACTGAAGACAATTTTTTTTTTATTTAGGTTTCCTCTCTTTATCATTGCTATAGCAACAGAGATGTCAATATTGTTAGATCTGCTGCTGTTGAATGTCTTACCATTGGAAAGGAGAAATCCTCTATTTTTTATAGTATGGAGACACAATAAACAGCTTGTGTGGTGATTTAGTGACTGTGTTGAGCCCACATGCTGGCGAACTGTAAATATTGTTGAACGGATACATTTTTTTCACCTCCTGATGAGCACATATTTCATATTTTTGTCTCGCTTGAATGAGGTTTAATTGAGATAGCTGAACATTTCTGCATGTTTTAAAACCCAGAACACATTCCCCTTTCTCCATGTAGATTTAAGGCTTTAACTTGGCTATAACACTAGTAGGAAGCCTGAGCAGGAATACTCACACAGAGAACTGACCCTTCTGCTTGATTTATACCCACTGACTGCCCCCAGCTGTTCAAATTGCCAGAGCCAAGACTAAGCATGCATAGCGGAATTGGCCAAATGCTATTTAGAGGGAATTCAAAACCAACCTCCTTCCAACAATGAAAGGACCACGCAAATGCCAAAGATGGCAACGCTTAAAATCGAGTTTGTACTCCAGCAGCAAGTGTTGTCCTCTGTGGGAAATGCAGCAGAAAGTTCCAAACTCATCAAGCTAAATATAACACAGGTATAAAATGTGTAATATTAGATTTCTTCTCAGGCATTAGGGTATAGACTTTTCATTTTAAAGATATTTTTAAAATCTACGAATTAAACACAATGCAATAAATACACACACTGAGAAGTGTAATAGGCTAAAATTATAATATCTATCAGTAGATCGAAAACCATATGTATTAGGGTTGAGAATTGCATTATATCGCAAGGTCTCATCAATGGCATGATAAGATGTACGTGAGGCAAACTAACGCACACACACACACACACACACACACACACACACAAAAGTAGATTGGATGATTTCATCTAATCTTCATTGCCATATTTCCTCTGAATACCAAACACAGTTGTTACAGATGTGTCAGAGAAGTGGGCTGAAATATTTCAGCTCCAATGGAAATCAAATCTAGGGGGGTTCACTCTGTACAATCTCCTGACATGACTGTCACTTATTGTATAAGCTGCATGAATCTACAGTCTGGGCTAGAAAAGGATCAGCTGCAGCCTTTTGTCTTCATACCATCTTTCAACTGCTGGTGGTACTGTTGTGCTCGATTACACAAAAGTCCAAAATAATCCACTTTAAAATGCCAGAAATAAAACTTTAAATTTATGCCTTGTTTTTATTTATTTTTTAATATACAATCATTGGGGTCTTGGGTATGCTTAGCCCTGCTAGACTATTTATACCAGCTGCCCCTGGAACACAGTCTGCCTCTTCGTAACTCTGGAGAGAACAAATTGCCAGAAAGTGCCAGATCCAACAGCCAGCAAAAATAATTCACAGCTTCATTGTGTGACCATTAAGGTCTTCAACTGAGGGGCTTCTGTTGCAAAACATTTTGTCAGGCCTTCAGTGAGAGATGAGCAGCACTGTCTGGCACTATGTGTGAGTCCAGGACAATGACTCATTGTGCTCGGGGAAGGAGGGAAAGTGGGCTTTTGGGGTTCAGAGAAAAGGGAAAGTGGATATTACTCTTTGAACTTCTCGAGTCTGGGTCCGTGGCCAGGCACATTTCGCTGTGAACAAGCATGGATTATCCTCCACCTGGTGACCCGAACAAGGCTGTCGACAACCAGCTGACAGGCCACGTCCTCACCAAACCTCAGTTTGGCTGCAGAACACCATCTCCATTAAACTAACGATCCTCTGGGAATTTGTTATTGAAATCATGTCAGTTGCCTCTGCCATGAAAATTGCACTGTACTGTAATATGCCACAACAGATGCTAAAAGTCTGGTCTTTTGGTAAACTTGACATATACTAAATTTATTAGTGATTGCATGGTTAAAATAAGACATCCATATGTCTTAACAAGGCCTGTCCTGTTCTGTATTCTTGGAAAATCCTGACCTACATTTATATCAAATTAACAGAGCTCTCTTGTTGCACTCATGCTGTTAGACTACCACAACCCTTGAGAAAACAAACTATAACACTGTAGCACATACCAACAGTTTAGAGTAGTGCAAGTAAGAGCTATAAATCCTAAAAATCCTAAAGTGCCTTCAATGGCTCATTGTCCAGCCAGAACAGCTTATGTAAGAACACTTGCCTCTGGTCAGAAGTTCTCACATTTAATATCTCTACCATGGTATAAAATGTTCTGTGCATACAGACATAATGTTCTTATTGACCATTCATTAATGCGTTTTTTTTTCCACCAGTCAAAAATGACATCTCTTCTTCATTACAATAAATATTAAGATTCTTTTTAGTATTAAAATTATTTAATGGGTGTATAACTAATGACAATGATAAAAAAAGTGGCCTACATCAACTTTATAAAAGCATCCTGGCCAATAATCTGCTTACATTCCTACTTATACTTCTCTTTAATTCCTGTACAAATACAGTGATTGCTTTGTTTGAATCACATCCACAAGTTTTTCCTTAATAAAAAGCAATATTTCCATACTTCCCTTTCTTGCTTCAGAACTGAGACATCTGTATGTGTTTACGTTCCCTTCTGTATTTTGACAAAACCACACTATTGACTTCACTCCAGTTCAAGGCCTCTACAAAAGCTACATCTCATATGGGACAGCAAAGTTCTTCTGCCGGTCTCTGTTTTTCCACTAAAACACATTGTGTGTGTTCTGTTTTGTGTTCTGATAATAAAAGAGGTGTTGGACGCTGAGCTGATACGCTGTTCCAGACCAGAGAGGACACTCGGAGAACTAAGACGTGCAAAGAATGTCCAGCTGATCAGGGTTTAAGTACTTCACTACCTCTTTAATGCCATTTTCACACGTCCTGTTCCTACTGTCTTTCTCCTTGTCTTCTTCCTCTTTGAACTTTCTCCAAGCATCTGAGGGGGAAAAATATACACACACTATATAATACTATTAAATGACAGAGGGTTGTGATGAAGCAAGTTACTGTTACCACCCTGTAGTTTTATTTGTCAATAACAGCATGTCCTGTGGTGTTTTATTCAAATTACCTCAATTTCTTATATAATTACAATTTATTAAAATACACATCATACATTTTATCCAATTAAATTTATAATTAATGTTTTATATATAAAGGAACAGTTTTACCACTGACTGTTACTAAGCTCTGACACTGAGATTGTTTTTTTTTTTTTTTTAATTTGCGTATGTCGAGCAACTGCCATGCAAATCCATGTGTAAGCTGTTAATTTCCAAACGATAACTTAATAGAACAAGTGCATTCATATAAATCTGTGGTTCGCCTGAAAGATAAAGATAATCAGCACCTTTTGACGAACCAGAATTGAAAATTTAATTGGTCTAACATTAAATAATGTACACCACCAAGTAAGACAAGGCTTTGTAACAAGTTTATTTCGTGAGACAGGAACTATGTAAATAGGAAATCACATTATGGCTTCATATTTTCAGCAAAAATGTTCAATTTCCTTTTGTATAATGCTGTGTCTGTGGTTACTGCCCTGACCTGCAGGTACCTCAAATGAGCCCCGTATGTTCCACTTTATTACACTTTTCGTACACATTCACTATGCACTTGTACATGCAGTTCATCTGCATGAACTTAAGTGATTCCCCTTGTAAACCCTTTCTTATCCCTTATCTCTTATCTGTAGCTGTAAGTTCAAAGTGTATGACATTTTTCACACATTAATACACCTAATACAGCATTAACAAATAACTTCATAAAGAAGAAAGGAGGAAAATAATACAAAAACTCACCCTCATCTAATGTAGTGAGTAGAATATAATTCTCTGGATGCTCTATAAGGTCCTTTTTTTGAACATCACCGGTTTCCATCAAATGAAGAACCCCTAGAAATATTACAAATCGGTTACTTACAGCTTTGCTTCTAGTTATTACTGTAGTCTCTAATTTATTTAAAAGTTAACATTATGTCAATGACTATTGAAAGAAGAGTTCAGTGAAAAAATCAAATGTACACAATTTCCCTTTCTAGTCAATTAGCCATGTAAGACATGTTTGGTGTATTCGTTTAGTTCCCTCAACATTGCATGAGTTTCATGCTGTGGGAAGCGCCCTCGAGCATGACCGGTATCTGAAGCCTGTGCAAAGTCACACCTATTTATAGGCCTGCCGTGGTCAGGTGATGTGGCATATTGTGCACTGCGTGACTATAAAATGGCATCTGTAATCCACGTCATCAGCTTCTCTTTGTCTGAGGCACAGACGCAATTTACTGGCATACCCCAGTATGACAAAGTTATGCAACGTCTTGTTCCCTTCTCAGTGTACAGAGTTACAGAGAACATACGTAACCCTTTCAAAGAGAACTCAACGTTACGTAAGCTTCACGCCGTGTGAACTAGTATACCATCTCTGTCATACTGAGGGTATGGCCTGTCACAGAGACTCCATCAGTAGGGGTGTGGCTGGCCAAAATGGAGCCAACCTTGCTGAGAAACATTCCTGTAAGAACTCCACGACTGTAGTGTGAAGCTCACGCAACGGTGAGTTCCCTTTGAAAGGGAACGAGGCAAAAAATTAGCAAACAAAAACGGGGTCTGTCTCAGCCAACATCTTCACATAATTGTTTTTCACTCAAGGTCATATAGTAATTTTTGAATAAACAATATTTTAAGATAAATGTAAACATTGAAACTATATTACCATCTTCTTCGCTTAGTTTTATCCAAAATTTTGCCTTAAATTTCTGGGATTTAAGAAAATTTCCCCCATAACATTACAGCATTCGTTACACTGTGCTGGTAGGAGTGGTAGGTGTCCATATGCTTTACCGTCTACTGTTTTCCATACTTGCACCTCAACCTCTGTGGCTCCTTGTCTCTCAATGGCGATTTTTCTCACCGTATCTTCCTCATGAGCAGCAGATGAAGATTTGACTTTATACACTAGAAGACTGTTATTGTCCTGTCCCAGATAACACTCTGTCCTATTGTTCTCAGTCTTATTCTCTGTCAGATATAGAAAAAAAATAATACAAAGAAATGTCAATATGTAAAACCCCCAGGGACATATACTGTAGGATTTACCATAAAAGTGGCACATGGACAATAAATTGAAGGTGTGTGAACCTACCTGGGCAAATTTTACAGCATTTTCCTTCTATCTTCATGGGGTGTTTGCATGGGTACTGGTTGGGGCAGGTGAGGCGTTTGCACTCCTGAAGGCCATCTCTGCAGGTGCACAGGATGCACTCCAGAACTTTCCCCAGCACAGGGTGCCACAGGTCACCATGGGAGTAGGTCTTCCCACTGTACATGCAAGCTTAGACAAAAAACTGTGAGAAAGTATTGGCTCCAAAAATATTTTGACAGCAGTATGCTCTGATGTTTGTATTTTTCAAAAATTGCACATTTACTAATAAGTGTAATTGAAAAGACCCTATAAAATGTTAGCTAACTTGATACGGGACTTTCAGGATGGCACGATTTTAAGGTTTGTACTTACCAAAAATAGATTATTCCCTAATCTCACTTTATCTTCATTGCATAATCTAGCATAGATAATGGACACTTAAGAATTGTTACTGTAATCGTAAACCTCTATCATGCGCTCATACCAGGATGCTTATTTATAGTCTGCTCATACTGAATATCCTTTCACACATAGTACTATTTGAGTTTATGGTGTACAATTGTAGATGTATAATCTGGTTCCACCCAGAAAAAAAGATGTTCCCTTTCAGGGCTGATTTCTCAAAAGGTTTCTTCCTTGTGTCATTTTGGCATTTGGAGTTTCTTTGCCCCGTCTCTTCTTGCTTGCTAGTTAGGCTCTAAATCTAAAATTTACATCCAGATTTCCACAATGTTGCTATGTGACTAATTACATCGCTTGATAAAAGTACTATGTAAATAAAATTGAAGCCCATATATGAACTTAAACTCACAACAATCAAGCCTTTCTGAGTAAGCAGCTGGGCATCAAACATAGTTCAATCATATGTTTTCTCAGAAATCACGTAATGTTAGCTAATGCTAGTTACCTGGCTGAGAATACACTGAAGATGTCAAAGACACACCATCTGTGTTACACAATCATAGATTCTCCAGACTCTATTAACTAATTCAGCTAGAGATCTTGTGGAGCTCACCTCTCTGGTGTTTGCGCTGTAAAAGGATCTTCACTGTGGTATCAGCCGCTCCTTTAAGCTGCAGTGTTTGTAGGTTAAGGCTTCTCGGTGAGCCTCTGAGTGCGGCCGGTGTAACTCGTGTGACTCGGTTCTTCACCTGCTCTCCTGTGCACTGATCCACAGAATGCCTCTATGGTTTGAGGAGATAAAAAGACAAGATGTTGGTCTTTTGTAAATGACTCATAGCCAACTTCCACCTTTTATCCGAGTCTCCCATTCACAGGACAGCTCATTTCAACAAAACTGATTGTGTTTCAAAACATTTCTTTGAACTGAGTCCTAGATGAAGGAATTTGAACTTTTGTTCAAACGGAGCGAACATTTAAATCTTTATACCACTGCATAGCTTTTTAATATTTCATTTTATTTATGGTTGTTCCTGCTTTCACTTCCATCCATCCATCCAACCATCCATCCATCTCTTGCATTTAAAATGATTCAGGCTGACTCTTCAAGCTTTTCCATAAAGACCTGGTCTGGCTGCAGGTTTTCAATACAGCCAAACTGGAGGCACACTTGATAGTTTTCTGGAGACTAAGGTGAACTGATTAAACAAGTGAAATCGGGTGCTTGGCTCCTGCTTCGTTGGAATGAAAGCCTGCAGCCACATCGGCTCTTTGCAGATCAGAGTGAAGACCCCTGCTCTACTGTATGCATGTTGTCATGCATGTATAGTGTTCAGTTTCACTGGGAAATCATACAGAAGAGCAGTAGGCTATGCAGAGATGATTAACAGCTATACATTTATTATGTATAAGTAATGATGCACTATTAGTAAATAACAAGAATACATACTACTCCTCGGTTCAGTTGCAGTCCTCCATCGTCATGTGAATTGTCAGGTGGACCCTCTGATCATGTCACAGAAACAAGAGTCACATTGCCTAAGTAAATCTGCAAGTACTAATGTGCCAAATTCACAGAAAACCAATAAATAAGACACATCTACACCCATCCACTTCATTTCAAAACATAAAATGTGGTGTTTATAATTACCACCATTACATTCAACAAAATTGTTGACTACATTTATACCACAGTGCTAGTGAATTCTTGAACCTTAACTAGTCAGAAGGTATTTGATTAATTGTTTATAACAGCAGCACTGACAATAGCACCAGTAATTCAAATGATAGGTAATGTGCTCGATCGAATACATTATTAACTCATAATCTACATAATTTAGCCCTAATAGAAACATTATAAAGAAACATTATCCATAAAATGGTGAAGGTTTCTGTAAAGAGACCTTTTTTTAATTTGTGGAAGGACTCTCCAGTTGTTACAGTTAGTAAGCTTTACACCGGAGGAGTGTTCATGACAGAGGCCTTTTTCAGTAACATGACAAACTGTGTTTTTTGTCTTATTAGAGAGAAACAATAGAGGCTGGTGCAGGAACAACTGCTTATAGATGGCATAATGTAAGCAATAACAGGAACTAACTTGTCCTGTGAATGTTCCACAACTTTTAATGTAACTACAAAGGGATAAAAGTGTGATGTGTCGCTCATTAATAAATAAAAAATTGTAATCATTAGCATATTCCTGTGGTATAAGAGAAATAAAATATTTTGGGACATGCTGTTACAGATAATCAACTTTGGTGTTGTACTCTTGAATCTGCTTTATGTCAGACCACATCACACCACCCCACAACAGCGTGCCCCCAAGTGTTTCATTACATAATTCATTACATAATTTACTATAATAAATATAATTAAAAAAAAATTACATATAAAATACATATAAAAGTCCTACATGAACTTAATCCTAATAATGATCACCTTTGCAAACAAAGCAGCATGTATCTGGAACAGAGATGGGTGAAGAGCATGTGATGGGTTGACAGGTTTTCAGTGCACAAAAAATATTTCCACCCTTGGAGGCCAAGAAAGAACAGAGAGACAAGTGACAATGTAGACACACTAAACCAAACTGATTTAATCCTCATTTTACCACATTACATCCCGACCTTAGCATTATAAATCCTCTTTGAACAGCTGTTGGAGCATCAACATTTTTGACATTCTAGGTGTAAAGCTCTAAAGTACTGAAATCTGCATTCAATCTACAGTTCAAATCTACAGCTTAACAAGAACTACAAATATGCGTTATCATTTCTATAATAACAATTAACACAGAGACCTGTATGGTGGACACTCCACATACACTCGCTGTCCACTTTATTAGGAACACAGGTACACCTGCACATTCATGCAGTCATGTGGCAGCAGCACAATGCAAAAAAAATGAATAAATAGGCAGATACAGGTCAAGAGCTTCAGTTAATGTTCACATCAAACATCAGAATGGGGAAAAAGTGTGATCTCTGTGACTTTTAACCGTAGCATGGATGTTGGCGCCAGATGGGCTGGGGAGAGTATTTCAGAAACTGCTGATCTCCTGGGATTTTCAAACACAACAGTTGGAGATTTGAAATCTGTGCACATGATAGCCTCAGATTTATGTTCTTGGCTGACAGGAGTGGAACCTGATGTGGTCTTCTGCTATTGCAGCCCATCCACCTCAATTTTTCTTGTGTTCTGAGATGCTGTCAGCTCAGACCAGTCTGGCCATTCTCTTCTGATCTCTCTCATCAACAATGTGTTTCAGCCTGCAGACCCTCCGCTCACAGGATGTTTTTTTTGTTTTTTGAACCATTCGGTGTAAACTCTAGAGGCTGTTCTGTCGAATTCCCAGGAGATCAACAGTTTCTGAAATACTCAAACCAGCCCATCTGGTACCAACAACCACACCATGATTAAAGTCACAGTGACCACATTTTTCCCCATTCTGATGTTTGATGTGAATATTAATTGAAATTCTTATCTTGTATCTGCATGATTTATGCATTGTGCTGCTGCCACATGATTGGTTGAATGAATAACTGCATAAATGAACAGGTGTACAGGTGTTTCTAGTAAAGTGGAAGGGGTGAGTGTAAACGTATTTTTAAAAAAGCACATATTTTTTTGATATGGTACATTTTTCTGCAAGGAGACTTTTATTTAACATTTATGGAAGTAGCCTACTCTGTTTGTGATTTGTAACAGTCCGATTGTAGGACTGTAATTGTAAGTTTTCCACCACAGGAAAGTATTTTCAGTTTGCACTTTGTGGTTTCTAAGTAATATGATAAGCTGCATTTTTTTTGTCTTATTAACTTAAGAAGAGAGAGAGAGAGAAGAGAGAGAGGCTGCGGAGGGAATGACTGTTTATAGATGTTACAACAAAAGTGTTTACAGGAACAATTTTGTTTTGTGGATGTTTCACAACATTAAATTGAACACAAAATAATATGAAGTATTATTCTTTAATGAATAAACAAATCTTTTTGCTGTGGTATGAGAAGAACAAAACACATTGGGAGCTGTCGTTATTGAAAAAAAAAAAAACAATATTAGGGTAGTGACAGTAATTCCGCTTCATGTCGAACCACCCCATGGTGTGCCATCACTGATTATTTTCCTGTAACAGCACAAAATGTTTTGTTCTTCACATATTGCATGAAAAAACTTAAAATAAAATAAAAAATTACACAAAAGGTATCCCCTAGACTTCTTTTTGACCAAAGTAACAGACAGAATCATATATTAAAGCGGTCATGGCATGCTTGTAATTGTAAATGCCAGTATTGCAGATTGGTCACAACTTTTATGTTTTAATGTAAAAATCAATCTGTTTTTATTACACAAAAGCAAGGTTGTGTTCTACATACAGTCAGGTCCATAAGTATTTGAGACAACGACACGATTTTCTGAATTTTGCCTCTTGACATTTCTTTACAGTCCTATCGTAAAGTTTATACTATTTCTCTGATAAGTCAGTATTGCTTTTTCAGCCTAACAATGGCCTCCTTCATTTGCATTGACACGTCTTTGGAATGCATGTTGAGAGTTCCCATGAACAGCTACCAAATACAAATTCAACACTTGGAATAAACTCAAGACTTTTTATGTCATTAATTTGTCATGAAACAATGAGGAAACAGGCCACATCTGGCCATGAAACTGCTTATGTCCAATTACTTTTGAGCCTGTGAAAATGGTTGGACTCTGCAAAAAAATAGATCCAATGATTCCTATCAATATTATACCGGTCGAATTAATAGCTGAAGGTATAAAAATTACAAAAGTTGGGCCACTGTCCAAATACTTATTGACCTGACTGTACATAAAAGGAATGTAGGGGGAAAAGCATTGTAAAACATGCAATCACTCACAGAGCATGTGCACATAACACACTGGTTGGACTGTCGGGATGGGAACAGATCGTGATTAGTGAAGGTCTCGCCCATTTGGTATGTGGTTCCATTGTAGCGACAGGTTTTAACGGGAGCCCTCAAACCTGCAGGGGACCTCTGTTCATCTGTGCCAGAATACAGCAGTATACACAATATCAATAGGAAATAGAAAAAAAAAGAAAAAAAGTATATATATATATAACAACCTATCTATCTATCAATCTATTCATCCACCCATCTACTGGTTAATTATCTATAAACAGTCAGACAGGCAGAAAATCAGATTACTAATAAAAGTGAAGAAGCCTGTCTGATAATCAGTTCAGAATTTCAGCATTTGAAAACACAATGCAAAACTCAAAGCATTCCATACATTATAATGTGAGTGTAACTTGTCAATACTCAGATACGATCCATAAAATGACAGAGCCAGCTGAGACGAGGCGTCACATAAAACTAACCGTGCCACATGAATAATATTAAAGGCATTCAAACAACTCCTATAAAGATCCTAATGGCATCTGCTGCACAGGACATGAAGAAAGTCTCACTGCTGAAAACAGTCCATCATTAGAAAGACAGTCTACCATTAGATATTTTATATTAAAAGTTTGCTTCACACATCTATATGGATAAACATATCTATTCAATTCAATTCAACTCAATTTTATTTGTATAGCGCTTTTTACAACAGACATTGTCTCAAAGCAGCTTTACAGAAATATAAACACGGTATACAGATATTGAATGTGTGAATTTATCCCAACTGAGCAAGCCACTGAGTGGCAACGGTGGCAAGGAAAAACTCCCTAAGATGTTTAAAGGAAGAAACCTTGAGAGGAACCCGACTCAGAAGGGAACCCATCCTCATCTGGGTAACAACAGACAATGTGAAATAGTACAGTATGGATGTACATGAAGTCTGTATGGCCTTCGAAGCAGCCGTAGTCCCAGTAGTCTGGAATTGGAGAAGATTTGAGATTTGAGCTCCATCCAGAGGCTGAAATGATCTGGATCTCTAGTATCTCCATAAATTCGTGTGTGGCTATCTTTCTTTCTGTCTGTCTATAGAGAGTTAACCATTAGGTGGCTGGCTGGATGGACAGACAGATATTAATTAGCAGTACAGCACATGTAGTCATCTTCACTTTTATTACTATTCTTATTATTAATCTTGTCTACTAAAACGGTGTGTGTGTGTGTGTGTGTCTGTGTGTGTGTGTGTGTTTTTGTGTGTGCGTGTGTCTGTGTATATGTGTTTGTGCGTGTGCATGCATTTGTGTCTGTGTGTGTATGTGTGTTTGTGTGTACCTGCACAGCGTGGGCAGCACTGCTGTGAGTCGGTCACTGGATTTTCACAGCGCAGAGTTGGGCATTTGATAGGGTTGCATTTCACATGGCCAGACTTGGAAGGGTCAGAGATGCATGAGAGTCAGACAGAAAGAATATGGAGACAAATCTACATACACCCCATCAAAACACACACACATACTGTATACATTTCAAAAATATTCACTGTAGCTAATTGTAAGTACAGTACATACTTCAGTGCAAGCACAGCGCATGCAGAACATGAACCCAAACGGCTCTAGATAAGGATGCCAGCTGTCTCCTGGGCTGTAGGTCTTCTCCTTAAACGTGCAATACACTGCACACATGAGACAGAAAATAAACTCAGATATAACACTGATACTTACCACTGAGGATCACAGCCTACCCTTCAACTGATTCTTAAAATAACAATTATCCTACTATAATAATAATAATAATAATAATAATAATAATAATAATAATAATAATAATAATAATAAAGTGCGCCTTCCATGATAAGTCAATCCGAGTCTGAGCAGGTGACAAAAAGAGCTTTATAAAGTCGCCGGGAATATTTCCGACAGTGAAACATCCAATTAATCAAGACGGTGTGAAACTGAACACCAACTCTGATGTTACACAAGCAGTCCACAGAGAGTAACATCTCAACATTCTCCCTAATGTAGTCAATCTTCTGACACTTACTTTTTCGGCTTTGTGCTGCTTCTGTCTCACACCCCACAGACCACCGCATAACGGCTAGAATAAAAACGTGCTTCAGGTATGGCATTCTTCTTTTCCTAATCTCACCTAATTCCAGTGAACAGATAGCCCTAACTTTTTTTTTATACTCTCCACTTAATAACTGCGACAGCAGCGACTACCGGAGAGACTACTGCAGTCGGAAAATGCTCACGGGGTTTATAGAAAAGCGCCCCCTACAGGAACACAAGCGATTTTACACAAGCACTCCGGGTAGAACTAGACATCAAAGTACTATTTTTTTATTTCTTTTGAGGCCTATAAAATAATAAAAATCGACTGAAAAAATAATAAAAAACGACTGAAAATGCAATCAGTTGAAATCACAGCACAGACATCAGCGCGGCATGACTGTAGCAAGGTAATTAGTGCCAGGTTTTGAATGTTCTAGAAACTGCACATCATCTTGTATTTTCATGCAGGACATCTCTAGGGTTTGTACAGAATGGCGGTAAAACACTCAGTGGCCAGCTGTTTGGTGGGTGGAACCACCCTGTTTTATCAGAGAGATCAGATTAGAATGGCCAGACCGGTTCGAACTGTCAGTAAGGCTATGGCAATGCAAATAATAACTCTTTACAGCCTCGATGAGCAGAAAAGCGTCTCAGAATGCCCAACAAACCCAACATTTCAAGCATCTCAGAATGCTTTTCTGAACCTTGAGGTGGACTGGCTACAACGACAATGGGCTCCACTCCTGGAATCTTAGAACAGGAATCTGAAGTTACAATGGGCATGAGCAAACCTGTAGACAGTTGAACGCTTTCATGCATGACGTCCATTTAAAGCTGTTTTTGAGGGAAATATTAAATGTAAATCAGCTCCACATCATTTAAGAACATCATGATCCTGATTTCTGTAGCTCTCTTAACTGTTCACCTTTCTCGGTGAGGAATGTTTCTGGCATATCTTTATTTATTGTGTCTTTGTGCACAAATCCCAAATTAAATGAATACGTTTTTTAGATGGTTAACAGTTTATATACACATTGTAAGATTTGTTAACATTTTTATTTCAGGTGCAATGTTTTATACTGATTTACTCATCATATTCCTACACATGGACAATGTAAATGATGTTAATGTAAATGATTAATTTTTTTTTAATAAAAAGTGAAAATTCATATGACATGCACTTTTAAGAAAAATCTCAAATATCTCACTAATGTAGTCTATTATTATGCCTTAGTTTTTTTTTTTTTTTTTGCTCGGTGTTCCTGTCTCACACCCCACAATCCAATGCAAAGTAAAATAAAACAAAAACGAGCCCCAAAGAGATGTCCTAATTTGACCTATATTAAGTTCAAAATCCTACAGTATATGGTCACAAGTCATCTTTTCTGTGTTCACAAAAGAAAAACTCTTTTCACTAGCCAAAATCTAGAGGTTTTTACAACATTGAATGTCTTTGTGCTCGCTGAGCCCTTGATTAAGCTTGAGACAGATCAAGTCATAACAGAGGTTATACACTTAACACTCAAAACACAAAGTAAGAAGTCGTGTTTAATTTTTTTTAGGCAGAACAGACACCATGCACATAAATATACTCCACTGATTAGAATAGAGATTAAAGAGCATTGGTGAAAAGCTTTGATGAACAGAGCAGAACAAATAATTATAGCTAAAAGAATAGATAATTTCTCGATTACAGTGGGTTTCAGAACAGAAGTGGGAGCGTACCTGTAACTACAAGAACCACAAGAAAGGTTTTACCTATCAGTAATTAAGGTTTTAATTCATTTTAGTGGATTTGTCCCTCTTTTAATGATAATTCCTCTCAATTTGGGCTGCTTGCTCCATTGATTTCAAGTGGATCATTTTGTACTTGCTCTTCAAATCTTTCAGTAATATCAGTGCTTTTTCATATTCGTTCCTGTATATATCTTCGCCTCGAAGAACTTTCTCTGTGTAAAGAAATGGACAACAAGAATAAAAAATAACTATACATATGTATACACATGCATATGACTACACTACTGTATATAAAATATGGTCTAAAATCAACAAAATCAACAACTTTGTCACTGTTCTTGTGTAAGTACCGATGAGCAAAATATCAATAACAACTGTGCACCATGAATCCAGCTCAGTCCATCATACCCTGACTGCTCTGATAAGTGATGAGATAATAAAAGAACAGCTGCAATGCCAAACAGAGCACTTTCCAGTAAACCTATTTCTCAAGAGTTTCAACATATCTTCTCTGACTCAAGCATATTTATTATTGAATCCTTTTCAGTCTCCAGATCTGTCATTTGTGTAACCTTAACTGACCAGGCCCGATGGTGCAACAAGATAAATATTCAACAACATGGAGTGTAAATGCTCTGACTCAACAAACTAGTACTTTTGTTTAGTCAAAACAGTACTTTTGACTACTTCAAAAGTACTGGAACAGCAAGGCCAATTTTTTTGTTTATGCTATACACTGAAGACATTTGGATTTGAGATCAAAGATAAAATATAAGGCAATAGATTAGAATTTCAGCTTTATTTCCATCTGCACGTGTTAAACAACTTTTAATGTGGCATGTTTGGTGTCAAACCAAACAATTATTAGGTGAGCAAAAATATTGGAACAGACATTTACTGCCATTTACTTTGATACTAAGACTTAATATTTGGCTGCATATCTGCAGCATTCCACTTATACCACAGCAATTTGCCAGTATTTATTTGTATTGTTTTTTTTAATTCAATTTAGAATAAACTCATTTTCTTTAGGGTAGGGTGCTTTCTCTCTTCATTCTCCTCTTCAGGAGGTGAAATGCATACCTTTACCCCTGCCCAATGGAGGTAGTTAGTGATGGCACTGACTGTTGTTTTTGGGTTTTTCTTCACAGCTCTCACAATGTCATTTCTGTCATCAACTGCTGTTTTCCTTGGATGACCTGGTCTATGTCTGGTTGTTAGTACACCAGTGGTTTCTTTCTTTTTCAGAAAATTTTAAATTATTATATTGGCTATGCCCAATGCTTGTGCAATTGCTGCTGTTATAGAAAATTAGTCAACACCATCTGACCAATAAAAAGTAAGAATTCAACAATGCTGTGGTATAAAAAGTTATATTCAATGGAATGTATAGAAAATGTCTAAATCCCAACCTGCAAAGAAAATAATTAACTGGCAACATCAGATTAAAAGTAATCTGATTCTTCAGGAAATCTACAGAACTGGCAACACTAAGGAAAACGTAATGTTTGACGTAAGTGAAAGACTGAAGCTTACCCAAAGGGACTTCACTTATTGTTTTCATTTCCTTCATTTCTGTGAGAATTTCTTTTACTTTCTCTCCTTTGGTTTTTTGTGGTTTTGCAGGAAGCAAATTCCTCATCTGGAAAAAGTATAACTTGGTCAAAAAGCAAACAAACAAAAAACCCTTAATCAGCAATGCTATTTGCACTGGTTATTCATATCGGAAGGTCATTACAATATACACTGAAAGTTTTTATTTAACAGCTGACTATAGTTAATGGAGCAGGTCAGCCAAAATCTAAAACATACACAATGTTCTCCTAATTGTAATCAATCAGCCAAGACATCTTGGCTGAAGTTTGCTTATTTATTATTGCACTTGTGCTACAATTCTAATGTAACTAACAATTAGGAGAAGCTTAGAACCATTTCAGCATCATCACACCAGCACCTCAAACCATGGGAAGTTACGTCAAATGAACTTCAGTGTGAAATCGTATTATATCATGCTATGGTCTATATTTTAATCACATTATAACACCAGAGTTCAACCCAGCTTACATTCACATAAACTGAAGATAAAAAACCTTAAACTGAGCCCTGGATGGCACAATTGAGCATGTTTTTGATCTATATTTAAATAAATCTAAATTTTCAAGAAACCAGACCAGACAAGAGCAAGTCCTGCAAAAGCAAGTAATATGCTGCAGCACAAGATGACCAATTTCAGTCCTGGTGGGATGGAGTCTATCTGAATTGGGTGATTTCCATGATCAGTGACATCTGATTTAACTGTGCAGAATTTCAGCCATATGGGCACTTCTGTTATAGCAGCATTAACACTAGCCTTATGAGCTTCTGCTAATTCTCCCAAATATTAGTGAGGCAGTAAAAACTGTTCACATGGTTCAATTTGGGCATTTAATACTATACATTGTTCTAAAAACTACAGACTTTCCTGAACTGAAAGAGGTGTCTTATTTGGTAAAGAAAAATTAGTAAAGTTATTTTAGAAGTCTAGTTTGCCTCAAGAATGAAAAAGGAAGATAGTACTTATTATTTCATTCCAATTCCACTGAAAGGCCCCCACCTATCTCTGCATTTATAACTTAATCTACTTATGGAAAAACAACATTACTGTAATAATAATAATAATAATAATTATAATAATAATAATAATAATAATAATAAAGAATTATACGTTTGCAATGGGAAATTGTAAGAGTTATCATATTGATTATCTGCATTATCACATCTGCATCATCATCATCATCATCATCATCACCATCATCATCATCTCATGACTATTAATGGGGAAATAATCTCTGATTAATTCAGTCACTTCTGTTTTGTTAGCTATTTTCTTATGGATATATTTTTTACTAGGCATTTAAATATTGCTAATATCCTGACAGTGTCTGATTACATTTCACTATAGCATGTAACTATCCAAGAACTTGGTTAAAGAGGGACATTCACTGTGTGAGGCAATCACAAGATTAGGCCAGGGCCAGACTGAATATGTGCAGAAATATAAAGTTAAAGATTATAAAGTTTCTTACTCTTTTTGGTTGTTCTTTATATGGTCTCTGTAGATGATTAAGATTAGCTTTGGAATCTCTGTATAGAAGCAGGTTCTTCAGTGTGTACTCCAGAACCCTAACGGTCTGCTGGATTCCTGACAAATCATTTAAAAAAATCCATAAATATCACCTCCTTAAATATTTCCTTACCATCACAGTCTAATAAAGTCATCACTTACCAACAGGCTTGGGCATATCTAGGTCATCCAGTAAGGCTTCATAACCAAGGAGCTTTTCTGGGTATTGTTTTGCTTCATTTCTCTCAAGATGACTGATGTCTGCTATCTGCTCTGTTCTGTCCTGATACTCAGGTTCATGCAAATCATTTATCTGGCAAATTATAAAGAATATAAGAGTAGCACCGTTTTTAGAATCTTGGAAATTTTAGCAATTCAGATACGCCAAAACCAAATAGTGATGGAGAGTTAAATTGTGTCATGTTAACAATCTGAATGTTCTGCTCAGTCTGCCATAAAGTTTTAATTGAATTAATTAGATGATTAAATACATCTGCTCATACATCAACTGTTCCAGCTGTTCCATTTCCCATAATTGTACCATTAAAGCTAAATCACCTCCGTTACAAAGAAGTCTTCCTTTGGTTGACTCTCGCTTTGGAGTTCTAAACTTTCCTTTTCCAATGGCTCTGATACACTAGAAGCAGTGGCAACTTTCTCCTTAGGCTCCTCAGTGTTGGTTTGTGAGGCACTGGGGATGAATGTGTCAGAGGACTTGAAATCTGATGGCTGAAGTCTGTAGTTTTTTTGTTTAGTACCTCTGTCTGTAGAAGGGATTTCTGAAGCACACAAGGCTGCTGTAAGCAAGGAAACCTTTGGTACCTTTGGGAGTTTAGTTTCTACCTGCATTTGTAAGAGGAAAAATCAATGCAACACTAAGGTAGATTTACACTTATAAAAACTTCTAAAGTTCTGTCAATTGATTAATGATTTTCAGATTCAACTAGGAATATTCAAGCAATATTCATGGCAGATTCAAGCAATAAACATGGACATGCCCTATTCTTTATTAAATCTGAACACAAAAGACATTCAAATGAAGCTTGGAATGGTTTCATACTCATTAAATTGCTGAAGATGTAACTGAATGTCTTTTTATTTAGGAGGTTTAAGACAGTAAGGTCCCTCACTCCTATCATTTGACACAGAAACTCATCACGAGTCTATGCATGGTAGCATGTCAAAGTTGAATCGCGCATTGAATAATAGTGCAAAAAGTAATGGCAGTAAAGCTGAAGAGCCATGTTATGACTTTTGGCCTCCTAGATATGTGCTATTATTACGATTCTGCAGGGTGAAGAGTTACTCTTACCACCTCAAAGTTGATTATTTTACAAACAGCACATGACAAAAATTATCCTGAATAATTTTTGCATTGCGACAATATGCCAACAACTACATTTGTTAAAGATCAAGCTTTTGATCTGTTTATAGTTTCATGTAATGCTGTGGAATAAGTTTCTGTTATCTCTTACATAATTTTCTCCCTTGAAAGAAGCAAAATATTGCTTGCCATGCTACAATTGAAGTAGAAATAGCAAAGCCCTCTGTCCCGAAGACTTTCCCATGTCAAATAAAGTCGTCTCACAGAAATCTTTAATGCATCAATGATTAATTAAACAAACAATACTAAAAAAAAAAATCTATATTCTTAGTCTTAGATTACAAGGACTGCCCAACATACAAGTCCCTGTGTAAATTGTTACTACAGAAAATATCATTAATAAAAAAGTACATTAATATAAACCTATGATTATAGACTTGCTGCTATATATAATTCATTAATAACTTCAGACCATTCAGATTTGAGAATTCATCAAATGGCATAATCAAAATAAACAATATTAAATTCATAAATGGATAAATAACCTTTCTTTGAGGGTTGACACTGAGCATAAGATGTGGTTTTATAATATCAGCTGACTTCTTAAGTCTCATTTTAATACCAAGCCTGTCTTGAAGAAACCAGTTCAACATTGGTAGGTTACCTAAAACAAAGAAGAAGTCGACAAAAACATTAAGAAATTTGAGTATTACCATGACAAATAAAATACAAAATTTGCACATATACAGAGCTTACCACTTCTCTGTGTAGTTAGTGGGTTTGAGTGGATAAGAAGCTCGCTGAGCAAAGGAAGCAATGCCACAGCCAACAATGCATCTTCTTCAAATATCTGGGAAAATATGAAATAAATAATTGCCACTCCTCTAAAACCAGTATTTAAAAAAATATATATACTAAAACTGTGACAGCTGCTGATGGTAAACAGACCTTATTGTTAGCTAGATTCAGATATCGAAGCTCTGGAAATGGTGGACAGAAATCCTCCTCATCCTCCTGAAAATTTAGGCACGTCAGAAGCAGAAATTCTACTGAAAATGAAATAGGATTCTTATATAATGTATAGAATATGTGCATTATTATATAAAGTATTATAATAATACAAACTATGTTGATTCTATATCAGTTTCTATATTAAAATGCTTCTGTTGGTTTACTTGAGAATCATAGCAGCCTGTGTGGGGACAAAAAAAGAGAGAGAGAATTAATGCAAAGTTAAGGTTCAATGCAGTATTATTTAATTGAACACAATATCATGATGTCATCTTTTGTGGTGACAACTATTTCCAGATCTAAAGCACCTGGCCCCTGTAGTAGTGGCATCGGCTGAAGGTAAGGGACTTCAGAGATGGAGTTTCCTTCTAAATTTAAATGCTGAAGCCTGAAATGATATAACAAAACATTAATAATCAATTATAAGTGACAAATTAAATAAACAATATGAGTGCCTGAATTTGTATGCATGAGTAATAATTACAAATGTGTAAATTAGTGAAATAATATGACTTTTAGCATAATAATATATTTATGCCACAGTTCTGCTGAATGCTCAGATCTGATTGGACGGAAGGTGATTATTGTTCTATAACAGCAGCTCTGACAGTAGTGCAGCTGCAAATGACCGGTTTATATGAATGCACTTCGTCTAATACTTTTCTTGGATTTTTTTGTGTTATTAACTTCAAGAAAGTGAAAAAAGAGAGGTTGCTGTTTATAGCCACTATAATATAAGCAATAAAAACTTATCAATAAATAAAAACTGTATTATGTGTTTACTCTGGATGCCTTTGTTTTATGTTGTATTTTGTTTGAAGATCTAAAACTATTTATTATGAGAAAACAGAAGATATCAGGATGGGGCAATTACTTTTCACAGCACTGTACATATATAGGGATAAAAAGGACTATATATAAAAAGCGTTATATGTTATATTATATATGTTAATTATAAATTGTTGGCAAATTGCTGTGGTGTAAGAGGCATAAAACCCTTTGAAATGTGCTGTTATAATAAAATTATCGACTTTGTAACAGTAGCCAGTGGTAACAGTAAATCTGCTTCATGTTGAACCACATCACTCTACTCTGTCATTGATTATTTTCTATAATAGCATACCCCAAGTGCTTTGTATAAAAGTAATAAGAAGGTAAAACGGTGTTAGGTACTGCCCCATCTTTTAGTGAGGTATTTCAGTCATAGCTTCAAATAATATTACTGCAGGTTTATACATTTCAGAACCATGAAAATACATTATACATTATATACAGTGCCCTCCACTAACATAGGCATCCATAGTAAATATGAGCAAAGAAGGCTGTGAACAATTGTCTTCCTTGTTAAATATAGGTGTGCATTGCTCATTTGAAGCTTTCTGGCAGAGGCAGATAGGTTTTCATTTAATATCTGTTGATATTTGATAGAATCCATGATGCCATGTATCCTAACAAAATGTCCAAGTCCTCTGGCAGAAAAACGGCCCCAAAACATTAAAGAGCCACCACAATGTTTAACCATGGGCATGAGGTACTTTTCCATATGGCTACCTCTCTGTGTGCGCCAAAACCACCTCTGGTGTTTATTGCCAAAAAGCTCAATTTTTGTTTCATCTGACCATAGAACCCAATCCCATTTGAAGTCCCAGAAGTGTCTGGCAATCTGAAGATGCTTTGGTTTGTTTTTGGGTAGAGGCTGTTTTCTTGAAACCCTTTCAAAGAACATTCATCCTTCTTTGCTCAGATTTACCAAGGGTGGCAATATTAGTGGAAGACACTGTACATTAAATAAATGTATATACATTTCAGCACTCAGGAAAAAAACAGTACTAAAATACATCTTTCCTTGTTGCTGGGGTTCTACCCTAAGAAGCATACTTTTGTATCTTTAATATGTACCTTTCACTTGCAAACATGGATATAATAAACCTTTAAAAATGATCGGACCATAATGACCTTTTAGAGTAAAGCTTTCTAGGTTAAAGATACATATTTAAGGTACAAAATATAATCAGAAACAAGGAAGTGTGCAGTTTATTTCTCCCCATGTTCTGAAAGTTCATGACTGCAAAAGTGAAGACTTCTTTCTGGGAAAATAGCCGGAATGCAAACATTACATTCCCAGTATGATTGAGATGGAAATAACTAACCTTTTTAGATTTGCAAGACTTCCAAAGACACAAGAAGACAGTTTATTATCATCCAGCATCAACACTTCAAGAGTCTGAAACAATGCGCTGGACTCGGGAGCCCTGTTGATATAAAGTCTGTTTAAATTGAATGTTTTATTGTGTAAATATGACATTAAACACAAAACAGTAGAATGTAACAAACAACACATACAGATCACCATGTGGAGTATTAGGGCCAGCCATATCAGGTGGAAGCATCTGCAGATCATTTCCAGTCAGATGAAGCACCTTTAATCTTGGTAGAAGGCCAATGGCTAATATACCATCACTTGATAAATTATTATAGGACAGGTCCAGAACCTCATGTAAGAAAAAAAAAAACCCACTACAATTAATAAAAAAACTTGCTGGAAATAATTTAGGGGTTTATCTTATGCTTTATGTATAGTACATCCTGTTTAAGTCTGCCAAATGCCATAAATGTAAATAACACAAAAAAACAAAAAACAAAACAAAACAACTTAGAGTAGCTTATCTACTCACTAGCATGACCATGGTCAAGGGGTATGTAAGCATGGCTTTTATACAACCAAAATCCAGCATTCAATAAATAATTAAATTAATTATCATTAATTATTACCATTAAGCACTTCTTCCATCATGCAATATAGTTGTCAATAGTAAGCTGTGGTTGCTAAACAACATAATTGGTGCTCGCCTTATGGTCCGAGATTGTGAGTTTGAGTCTCAACAATGTCACAGCCATCTGTGGCTGGGATCCATGGGAGCAAAATTGGTCATGCTTTCTATATGGGAGTGATGTCAGACTCTCTCTCTTCGTCAATCTGTAAGCTCATGTATGATGAGAAGCACAGATAGATCCTCCGACTGTATTATGCTGCCCTGACACCGCATGAGTAGCAGTTCAAGAAGATGCGGCTGGCTAGCTTTACATCTCAGGGGAACTATCTCATACCCTCAATGGGTTGGTAGCTATCACATGATTGCTGGTGGGTGGTAATTTGCAGGTGACCAAATTGGGGAGAAAAAAAAATAGTTCAGAACAATGGAGAGAACAATGACTGTAGAATAATGGTTTGATTGAATTAAAATCTGGTGCATTCATTCAGAATTCAACTATTGTAAATGTGGCATGCATAAAGTATATCAAGGATGGTTTGAAACATGGCTCAGCCAATCGAATTTTAGAACTGAGACTTTCTGTTTATTTATTTTTTACTTTGTTACAATAATGCTTGTCACAATCCATTATTATCGAGGTTATTATAATTATAAAATTGCCTGTTTGACTGACTAAATGGGTTTTAATCCCGGCCTCCAACGACAGAATAACATAGGCCTGTAAATATTGTCAACTTGGACCTAATGTGTTTCACCTGTGGAAATGACGCTACTCTATAGCTCCAACAAATAGCCAAAAAGTTACCGTGGACATTTAAAAAGTATCTAATAGTTGAATAGTTGGATTGTGATTATGGGGGTAAATGAAATCTATTTTAGAGTTAAAGGGGTTCCTGGCTGAAAAAAGTTTGAGAACCCCTGTGCTAAGCACCCAACCTGCAAGATCATGCTAGCTGCACCAGGGAGGAAAAAAAAACAAACAGTTTCACTAACAAAGTTTGGCTCATCAGCCATCACCATACCAGCACAAACCATCAGACAAGCATTAAATTCATGATCACGGATTTCATTTAGCATTTGGTATCAAACAACTCTAAAAAAAACACAGGAAAAAAAACCCCCACCCCAAAGGAAAAAACAAAAAAAAAAAAAATTTTTTTTTTTTTTTTTTTTTTTTTTTTTTTTTTTTTTTTTTTTTTTGAATACATAGTATTTGATCCCCCCAGATTATAATGCTTACACAAATAAATGATTAGTTTATAAATTTTAATAAAAAAAAAAGAAAAAATATATATAAATATAATTGCATTTTAATGAGGGAATATGTATTTGATCCTCTACAAAAAAGCCCAAAACCCCCTTTACCACAGCCTTTCCTTTTTTTTCCCCCCCCCCCGCCACACACCAGGTTTTCCCCCCCCCCCCCCCTCCCCCCCCCCCCCACTTTTTTCGGCGTCGCTCCTCCCCCCCCCCCCCCCCCCCCCCCCCTACCCCTTTTTTTTTTCAACCCCCCTCTCCTTCTCTTTCTCTTTTTTTTTTTTTTTTTTTTTCTTCCTTTCTTTTTTTTTTTGTTTTTTTTTTTTTTTTTTTTTTTTTTTTTTTTTTTTTTTTTTTTTTGTTTTTTTATAAACAAAATAGAGGGGATTAAATATATAATCAAATAATACTATAAATATATATATATATATATATATATATATATATATATATATATATATATATATATATATATATATAAACCAAAAGAGCAGAGACAGTAAAAACATTTTTATTTAAGAATCATATTGAATTAGCTAAAATGTTAACCACATATTACTCTGGATTATCAATAAGCAACATAAAATTATAACATACTAAATAAATATAGTATACTATTTTTTTTTTTTTTTTTTTTTTTTTTTGTGCAAATCATTACATCCTGTTTTCATTTACATGTTATACAGCGTCCCAATTTTTTTGGAATTGGGGTTGTAACTACAAATGAATAAAAAGAATGATGTGTCACTTTTCTAATTAATAAAACGTTGTACATTTTAGCAAATTACTCTTGTACAAAATTAATAAAACATTTCAGGACGTGCTGTAATAGGAAAGTAATGTTTGGTCTCATCACTCTAGTCTGTTATTGATTATTTTCCTACAATGGCTTGCTCCCAAATGTTTTATTCCTTACATACAATATTGTGATAACAGTGTAAAATGTGATTAAAATGTAACAATCCTCATGATATGAAAAGCGAAAGCATATTACCTAAGGTTAAATAGTTGTCCGACGCATTAATGTAAGCAACACAGTCAAATTCCTCCAAACCTTCTAGTGTAACCTGTCCAAAGAAAGATGAATCAGATCAGAGGAATAAAAATTTTATATTTTCCCCCCGGGATCTGATGATGAGGCTTGTTATAAAGAAAGAAACTGCGAGTCACAACAGTATGTATGTGAAAGCCAAAAGAGATGCAGTGAATGACAAGTCCTACCGACTCCAGCTTTCTTTCACTTATGTCCACAGAGCAGAGATCAGATGGCCTGTCCACACAGTGCAGCGCCATCTGGAGAAGAATAAGAGAAATACACTTCAAGTTCAGTTCAATTTTAAGCAGTGAATAGACTATGCAATAGAAACCATAGCTTGTACAATCATTAGCTATTTTAATCCAGTACACATCACATACAGTCAGTACTCCCACTAAGTGACCTGGATGATAAGTGGACCTGATAATGTGGAGTGCAGTCATTCTCACCAAAATCTGTCCATTTAAAGTGTTTCCAGAACGTTTTAATGTCCTTTGCTTATGTCTTTCACATTCAGACTGACCCGATGGTCCTGTACAAAAGTGTTGTACTGAAGCTGGTTGCTTTAGGATCTTGTATCGGTCCTCCACACTCCCTCTGTGGGCAATTAACCAGTGCCCTGCTCCTTTAAAGAGAAAACATTAATATCTCTAGATAGCAAACAGTGATGCTAAATTAATGACTGTGACAATAGATTTGGTGGCTTTTAAGCCCCTTTAGCAATTTTATTTTAAAAAAGAGCCTAGCAACAAACCTAGTGACTTACTGAGTTGATGTAACTGTTATATACTCAGTATGGTTTTCCAACAGTTGCTGGTTATACAAATTGAGAAAGTAGGTTAATTCGACTCACAACCTGCTGTAGTGTGTAAAGCCTGACTGAGTTGCATTTTTGTTCCCAATGTCCAATCACTGCTCACCAGTGTTCGTAATCTCCAATCACTGCTCACCAGTGTTACCATTGTCCAATCACTGTTCAGCATTGTTCCCAATGTCCAAGCACTGTTCACTAGTGTACCTAATGTCCAATCACTTTTCAGCATTGTTCCCAATGTCCAATCACTGTTCAGCATTATTCCCAAAGTCCAATCACTGTTCACCATTGTTCCCAATGACTAATCACTGATCATCCTTATTCTTAATCAGTGATCACCATTGTTCCTAGTAACCAATCACTGATCATCATTGTTTGCCCCACCCACACATTTGACGTTTTTGTTGTTTATCTTTCGGTGATAGTCACAGTAATAAAAGTGAGTAATTCCATTTATAATATTTTTCTTCATGTCTATTTCCAGACTATTCACTACCAGTTTAAGTTTTCTGCATTATTGATAGAAATTCTATTATTATTCATTATAATTATATTCAAGATTTTAAATAAGTCAATAGTTAGTTTGTTGTGCAACTATCAACGTTTTCTTATTTCTAAGAAATAGGTTTTGATATATTATTTTCTATTCTGATAAAACTCTATTCTATGACTGGCCTTTAAATGACTTAACCCTCCTAAGATACCACCCCCCATCCCCTTACCCAGTCCTAACTGATAGTTCCATATCAGGTCTTAAGTTAACAATGCCTAGTCCTGCTTAAAGAAGAAAAACCTTTTCTTGGAATAGACCAGAATTTAGGAACCGCTTGTTTTCGTACATCCAATATGATTTGATCATGGATTTTAAACTAATAATCTTATTTTATTATATATATATAATATTATAAAATATTATAAATGTATTTAAATAACAAATAGTATGAATAATAATTCATGTGTTTTGCCCAATCCCTTCAGTATTATGAAAGAAAAAGCCAATGACATCTCATACCAAGCAATCCTGCAAACATTGTGAGATATTATTAGGGTCCATATTCTTAAGTGATAGTGTTTATATTTGTATGAAATTGCATAATGCAATAGAATAGTGTCTATGCCTATACCTTCTTTACTCTGATGTAATGACCTTATCGGGAAACAATTCGTAGGAAAACTTTCTCCGTTGTCCAGTTTGTAAACTCCATAACCAGCCATTTTTAGTCTAAATACCTGGTATTTGAAGGAAAAAAACTATTAAAAAGTTAATCTAACATCACCCACTAACAAACAATACATACTGCAAATATATAATCCACTAGCATATATAATGTACATTACCAGCAATGAGGCAGGTTGTTGTAGACTAGTCTCCTAGCGACAAACATGAAAAATGTCTGGGAGTTGTAGTATATTACACAGTTGCTGCAAGAAGTGTAAAAAAAACAGTTATAAAAATTTCCAGTTTAATATAACATTTCATCACATGCCATCGATACTAAAATTTTGCTATTTTTCACCCAGAAAAAACGTTATTCTAGTTAAAAGAAATGAGGATTGTTTTTTTAAATGACTACCTTTCCCATACTGCAATCGGGCAATGATTTCCGCACTCAGTTTAAGTGAGAACGCATTGCTCTGATGGAAACAAATGTACTACAGCGATTTTCAGAGTCAGTTTGAAAGTTAAACCGAGGCGAAAACAGAATTAATCCATAACTACATTAAAGAGAATTATTTACTTGTTACTCGTTCGTTATGAATTACTCTCTCACAGGTACATACGTAGAAATGTGCAATAAACATGTTCTGTCCTGTCTAAGTGCAATATATTGATATACTGATCATATTTATTACACACTACACATTATACTACATCTAATTTTAATGTAAAACGTTTACATTTCATCTGCCATTTTTTAAACTCTCCTATGTCTACAGAGGACTGTTCATTCATTTATAACTATTTAATGTATTATATTTTGCACTCTTGTTCATGTTCTTGTTCACAGTGCATACTGTGACTCCACATATTCCAGTGTTCCAGTATGTTTTTGCAAGATAAGAGAAACTAGGAGAGAACATTCGTATGATATGGGCAGTCGAGAAGACAAGAAAAACGTCACAGTATCTCTCTCTCTCTCTCTCTCTCTCTCTCTCTCTCTCTCTCTCTCTCTCTCTCTCTATATATATATATATATATAGATAGATAGATATATATATATATATATATATATATATATATATATATATATATATATATATATATATATATATAGATAGATAGATAGATAGATAGATAGATAGATAGATAGATATAGATATATATATATATATATATATATATAACAAGCTGTTGCTGCCATATAAAGTGGCTGGATATGTAATGTGTGAAGTTGTAAACTTTTGTTGATCACAGGGCTTATTTTGCGATAATCCAAAAGCCTCTGGGATAAAAAAAAAAAAAAAACAACAACAACAAAAAAACGGCATTCCAACATACATAACGGGTTTATGGGAAAATCCTTTTGGGTTTCTGTCGAGGGAAACAGTGTGATTCTAACTTCCGGTTCCCGGTACAAAATGACGTCATCCCTGCACCACTCTATCCAGAGGACCGTGAAAATGCAGCTGCGCTAAAAACGGAACCGAAATCCATAACAAGGTAAAGAATCCGTGTATCATCCCTTCTTTTCATATCAAATTAACAACAAAATATCAGAAAATTAAAAAAATGGCTTGTTATTTTATTATTTACGTTTACAAACCCCAAACGAAAAAAAGAGTAACAATTTGTGTTTCCTTCTTTCAATCTCATGCTTAAGTTAAAAATAAGAAATTTGAAAATGTCAGGTTACGTTTTAATATTTTTCCCCCCCGGTTGGCTATGACCCGGAAGTTAATTGTTTATTCACGTCTTGGCTGGATAATTATGTTTTTGTTTGTTTGTTTGTTTTTTGCTGAAGAGCATGGCGAGTTTCGTGCTATTTAAGGGAACCAAACGTGTAACACTCAGAGAGGACTGCGGAAATATTAACTGCGATTAAACCAGTCGCTCTTACTCAAACCCCAGTTATTAACCGCACGTTATTTTATTTTATTCTATTTTTCAATACTTTTATACTTCAACAAACGGAAAACGAGCGTCCGTGAGCTCCTACACAACCAAAGCAATGTCACGTTTTACATAATGATCATTTAAATAAATAGATAAATAATGAGAATGAGTGTGTCACTGTGTGTACATAGTGGCGCCGATGGGTTTGTGTCCCGTCCAGTGTGTATTCCTGCATTCCTGCACTATGCCCTGTGTCACCGGAATAAAGTAGGCGTGACGTTGGACGTTCGATATTCGCGGAAATGAAGGGACCGTCTCTAAAGTTACATACGACATTGATATACATGTTTCTAACTTCAATCAATAGCATTTGAACGGAATGTATACATATAACTAACCGCAAAGTGTTCATCTAGGTCTCAGCTATAAAGGACACCTTTTTAGATTTTTGATATTTATTAAAATATACTATTAATTCATATGATAAACAAAAAACATGCATTTCATTACTGAATTGGCTCATACACAAAATATACCATAATTTAAAGCTCAATAGGATTTGAAGGGAATGACTTCCAGTCACACAACCAACTGTAAAGTGTTCACCTAGGTGTCAGCTATAAAGCACACCTTTTAGATTTTTGATATTTATTAAAATAAACTATTAAAACTAATAAACTGTTCAGAAGCGATTACTGAAAGATAGTTGGTAATTGTTTTATATATTATGTTTTTGGGCTCAAGCTGAAGTGCTGGGACATAACCCTTTTCCAAAAATCAATTAACCATACAAAGCGTAGGCTTTGTATAATCAGTATATTGATCATTTTACCACAGTATGTATTCGTGAGTTTAAACAAAAGGTGGTTCAATAATGGAAAAATTATAACATGTGATTCATTTCTGTTTCCAGGAGAAATGGAAAACAGTACATTGACTCCAGGACTACTCCAAGGAGAACCACCAAAAACAACCTTGTTCAGAAAAGAAATAAGTGGTATAACATACAGAATCCCAGCTCTAATCTACATTGATGACAGCCAAACCTTTCTTGCTTTTGCTGAGAAAAGAACATCACCATGTGATCATGACGCCACTCTCCTGGTCATGAGGAGGGGAGCACGGCAGAATGGGTCCATTCAGGTGATGCTAGTGCAAATACTGATAGTTTTACTTTAACTTTCTACTTTCATATGTCAGATATACGAATTGTTTCTTTTCAGTGGTCACCTGTTCAGGAGCTTAGCACAGCTTGCTTGCCAGGATATCGCAGTATGAACCCATGTCCAGTCTATGAGAAAGAATCTAAGACTCTCTTTCTGTTCTTTAGCTGTGTGTTGGGTAAGACTACTGAGCATTACCAGATTTTTACTGGTAAGAACAAGGCTCGGGGGGGTTTGGCCCCAAGCAAAAACAACTACCAACTTCCGCCCCCCCCCCCACCCTCTCCAAAATGTGTGGGGGGACATGAGATTGGTAACTGGGCCACGTTTGCTGTTGGACCTGGGCATGGCATTCAGTTGAAGAGTGGCAGACTCATCATTCCTGCTTATGTCTATTATATTCATTGTCGATGTTTTCCCTTTCGTTTTCCACTATGTGTAACATCTCATGCTTTTGCGTTCTATAGTGACGATTGTGGGACCACATGGTGCTTTGGAGAAAGAGTAAGTACAGAGTCTGGCGAGTGTGAAATGGCAGAAATTGTAGACCAGGGATCCAGGAGTGCGCTATACTGCAACGCACGAAGCACTAAAGGTCACAGAGTTGAGGCTTTGAGCGATAGCAGTGGAGCAGCTTTTGATAGACCTCATTTTGCACAGAAGCTAGTAGAGCCCTGTCATGGTTGCCAAGGTAGTGTGGTGAGCTTTGTTGCACCTGAGCAAAAAGAGAACTGTTTAACACCAAATACAAAGACTTGGCTCCTTTATTCCCATCCAACTGACAGAATGAAGAGAAGGGCTCTTGGGGTATATTTGAATAAATCTCCTTTTAGTGGCTCTCGTTGGAGCAAACCATGGATCATCCATCACGGCCCCAGTGGATACTCAGATCTGATTCAATATGAGGAGTCCGATTGCTTTGCTTGCCTCGTGGAATGTGGGAAGAAGAGTGAACTTGAAGAAATAGCCTTTGTGGAGTTTTCTATCTGTGATATCATGAACAATCAGTAGCTAGATTTACATGGTTATTAATAATCTTATGAAAAATCATATACACTCGTGAAAAAATAAGTACACCATATGGAAATTATATATATTTGGACAAGCAAACATTTGATCCTCTTTGAAACAGTGCCTATTGATTAAAAAACAGACCAGTCACCTGGGAAAAGTTAGTACACCCCTACATTGATCACACCTTCAAATCCATAAAAATTAGAATGAGGTGTTTTAAGATTGGGTGATGACTAGAACCTGTGTAGGGAGTGCAGGTGGAACCGGTCTCATACCCCTCTCATATCTAGTGCCTGGTGTTCCCTTTGATATTGAGGTGTGTGGTGCCATCATGCCAAGATCTAAAGAGTTCTGTAAGGCCTTCAGAAAAAAGGTTGTAGATGATTGAGTCTGGCAAGGGATTTAAAAAGATCTCCAGATTGTTTGAAATACATCATTCCACTGTAAGGAAAATCATCTACAAGTGTTGCACATTTCAAACAACTGGCAATTTATCCAGGACTGACTGTTCCATCAAATTCAGCCGAAGATCAGTCTGTCTGATGCAAAAAGAAGTCTCCAAGAACCCCGGAATTTCATCACAGGATCTGCTAGTAAGTCTTGCAACTGTTGGTGTCAAAGTGCATACTTCTACAATCAGAAAGAGATTGCTCAAATTTGTCCTGAATGGAAGACGTGCCAGAAAAAATCCTTTGCAAAGACCAGGTCTTTTGGAATAAAATGGGCAGTACATGCAAGAAAACCCTCAAACATCTTGGAACTGAAAGAATATTGAAAGAATATTGCAGCAAGCCTGGTGGACAATTACGCAAATCACATACTGGCAATACTAGCTTCTGAGGCCACGGTTGTACTTACTTTTTCCACAGAAGAATATCACACTGATATTTCTGTTGAATAATTGATCAATAAAATTAATTTCCCTTGTGGTTTTATTATTAAGTATATCAACTTCATTAATAACTTCCTTTTCAAATATGATCAAATGTTTGTCCAAATATGTCAAAAAAGCCAACCGTTTCCATGGAGTGTACTTATTTTTTCACACAACTGTATACACCTAAATCAGAATCAATTCATATCACAGTTCAATTTAATTCTATTTGTATAGTTAACAACAGTTATGGTCACAGAGGCTTTACAGAAATTCAAATGTAGATCTAGATCCTTAATAAGCAAGACAGAGGTGACAGGGTTTGTTGAAATGGAAAACTGCAAACATCCTAATGTTAGCTATAGTTACACTCTGGCCATGTTCATATTAATAATACTTAAATAAAGGACATCTGTGTTTATATTGTAACCATATCTATTCGACTGCAAAAAAACAACGAAAAAATAAATGTGAAATTCATTTATCGATTTTTTTTTTGTATTGGAGCTGGTATGTGACCGACAGAGGCCTAGGAAAACTGACAACGTGTATAAATGTCCAGAGTCCCCTTCCTAGTCTCAGCATCGGACATTCCACCCAAAGGCCATGATGCATTTATTATCATTTGTACACTTCTCTGGCAACAAGCCTCAGAATCTTAAAAGGCTACAGTTTGACTGGCCCTCTGTATTTCCTTCTGCTGGTTGTCAGGCAAAAGTTTGAACCCAGTGACACAATTAGCCTTTCAGATAAAGTTACTGGACTGAGAAAAACAAAAAAACAACCATTCACAGAATCCTGTGTTTGAAAGTTCAGCTTGTTTGCTGATGGGCTACAGGAATAATGGTCAGTGCTTGGTCATCTGTCATGTCAGTTATATTTCTGTGAAAGTAGATGGCCCTCAGTCATATTACTTGATGAAACATATTAGACGTGGTGGTCAAAAACACTATTTTAGTGTGGGTAGAAACCCGACTTGATAAAAAAAGATCCTAAAAAATAAAAAAACTAAAGTATGGACACATGCTCTAATAAGAGCCTCTTCCTGTTGTGGTAACATAAACATGGGGATACATTTGACTTGGATTACATGTAACTGGATTGTAAATGTATGTATTCAATTCATTGCTGAGTTTAGAGCAAATACATAAACAGGTAATGCAGGAAAAATATTTTTGGGTTGACATAAATCTGCATGTGAATGTAGCCAGTGATGGGGGGATGGGGAAAGCAAAACAGCAAGACTTTTTTATTTATTTAATAAATTGTTTACTGTTATTCATCAGTGCCAATGATATGCTAAATACATCTTTTGCAATAAAAAATTATTACAGAAATGTTTTATACAGATTTCAACTATTACTTGAAAAAACACTTGCCTTTAAATAAAAAAAAGATCAAATTATCTTTTGTAATTTTTCTGTACTCTCATTATCTTTATCTACCCAATCCCAAACATGTATAGAGCCATCTGAAGCTGCAGATAGCAAGGTTCTTGGTCTCCCTGGATGCCACACATGAGTGGTGACCACAAGATTAGTATCAGCCTTTTCTTCACATAAGTCATGACCTCGATGCACAAAAATAGGCTGAGGCATCTGGGAACCGTTGCTCCAGCTTCTTGTGTCAAAGATTCGCACCGATCCATCAAATCCTACAAATTAAGACAGGTTTAGTCCATCAACAAGATCAGGCCATTTTTTCAAAATAAAGACCTCAAGTTAAAAGAGAAGATAAAAGAATATGACATACCTGACACAGCGAGATGGTTATCCAGAGCAGGAGCCCATGTGACCGTCAGAAACTCATTGCTGGGATCATTTTGCTGCAGATTAAGCCGAGCTTGTCTGATTGGAGTGCTCGGATTTCGTAGATCAGATACGATTACCTGACCAGAGGAGGAAAGTCTTGCTACAGTACACATGGCAGGGTCACACTGTGTCCTCAATCCAAAAGCCCAATGTGAGCCAGTCGTACTCTCCGAGAGAGCATAATGATTAATCTTTGGATCTCTTGAGTCTCCAACATACAGAGTGCCATTAGTTGCGCAGATGACAAATGTATTGGTATTCACAAACTGCAGACCACTCACTACATCCAATGAGTCTGTTTCTATGAACAACAAAATAGAATTTCAGTTTAGAACAAAATTTGTAAAAGGTGCATAAAATTCAATGCTAGAATGATATGGATAAACAACTAATATGAGTGACTAGTGGCAAAAGTTACCTTTTGATGCTTAACCAATTAATGAATGATATTGGCTATAAATTAAAGAATTGAAGTGATTGGTTTGTTTGGTAGTGATGCGCAATGTTACCACTTTTGACACTTTTTGAATAGATGAGACCTCTCATTTGAATTTGATGTGGGGAATAAACACTTCTGTCCATTTGTCTTTAATCATTTTATTTTCCTGACTTTTTTTTCCATCATCAGTTCACTAAACGGACCACAAAGGTCAAAACATTTCTGAAAACTCTCCCCTTTCTGACCTAATGTCTCTAGCCCTATAGCTAGTCTCTAGTCTAGTGAGCTGACTTCAGCTAGATAATTCACATAAATGCATGTGCTCGGATAAGCTGATACAGAACCCAAGCTGGTTCAAATTTAGAAAACTGGACTCGCTGAAATTAACCCATTTTTATAGGTCTATTGGCTCTGCTGTCGTATTTTATTTTATTTAGTAAGTGCTTGGTTCAGACCGCTGATATACATTCCTGGGTCTCCATTCGGACTTCGGTCTGCCTTTTGACGACCACTGGTTTAGACAGAAAGTGAAAGAAAAATAAAACAGAAGACACACTTCATCATTACCTACTGCATAAAGCATTCTCCCTGAGGCTACATCAGTCTGCTGAATGTCACATATTGTAGAACCGTGAAGAACAGAAGGATCCTCAGTGAAACCAGAAGCAAGTTTTCTGCCCGTAGCTGACGTGTGACTGCAGTTTATAACTCCTGTCCTCTTGATAATATCTGGATGCCAAATGTGACAAAGTTTAAGCATGATCTGCCAAAAATACACTTGGCTCCAAATTTAGTGGCACCATTGGTATATATATATATATATATATATATATATATATATATATATATATATATATATATATATATATATATATATATATATATATATATATATATATATATATATATATATATATATATATATATATATATATATATATATATATATAGTTGCTGCGTGAGGTATTCGCCCCTTGAACTTTTCAACCTTTTGCCACATTTCAGGCTTCAAACATAAAGATATAAAATTTAATTTTTTTGTGAAGAATCACCAACAAGTGGGACACAATTGTGAAGTGGAACGAAATCTATTCGATATTTTAAACTTTTTTAGCAAATAAAAAAACTGAAAAGTGGGGCGTGCAAAATTATTCGGCCCCTTTACTTTCAGTGCAGCAAACTCACTCCAGAAGTTCAGCGAGGATCTCTGAATGATCCAATGTTGTCCTAAATGACTGATGGTGATAAATAGAATCCACCTGTGTGTAATCAAGTCTCTGTATAAATGCACCTGCTCCGTGATAGTCTCAGGGTTCTGTTGAAAGCGCAGAGAGCATCATGAAGACCAAGGAACACACCAGGCAGGTCCGTAATACTGTTGTGGAGAAGTTTAAAGCTGGATTTGGATACAAAAAGATTTCCCAAGCTTTAAACATCCCAAGGAGCACTGTGCAAGCGATCATTTTGAAATGGAAGGAGTATCAGACCACTGCAAATCTACCAAGACCTGGCCGTCCCGCTAAACTTTCAGCTCAGACAAGATCAGAGATGCAGCCAAGAGGCCCATGATCACTCTGGATGAACTGCAGAGAACTACAGCTGAAGTGGGAGAGTCTGTCCATAGGACAACAATCAGTCGTACACTGCACAAATCTGGCCTTTATGGAAGAGTGGCAAGAAGAAAGACATTTCTCAAAGATATCCATAAAAAGTCTCGTCTAAAGTTTGCCACAAGCCACCTGGGAGACACACCAAACATGTGGAAGAAGGTCAGATGAAACCAAAATCAAACCTTTTGCCCACAATGCAAAACGATATGTTTGGCGTAAAAGCAACACAGCTCATCACCCTCAACACAACATCCCCACTGTCAAACATGGTGGTGGCAGCATCATGGTTTGGGCCTGCTTTTCTTCAGCAGGGACAGAGAAGATGGTTAAAATTGAGGGGAAGATGGATGCAGCCAAATACAGGACCATTCTGGATGAAAACCTGTTGGAGTCTGCAAAAGACCTGAAACTGGGACGGAGATTTATCTTCCAACAAGACAATGATCCCAAACATACAGCAAAATCTACAAAGGAATGGTTCACAAATAAATGTATCCAGGTGTTAGAATGGCCAAGTCAAAGTCCAGACCTGAATCCAATCGAGAATCTGTGGAAAGAGCTGAAAACTGCTGCTCACAAACGCTCTCCATCCAACCTCACTGAGCTCGAGCTGTTTTGCAAGGAAGAATGGGCAAGAATTTCAGTCTCTCGATGTGCAAAACTGATAGAGACATACCCCAAGCGACTTGCAGCTGTAATCGCAGCAAAAGGTGGCTCTACAAAGTATTAACGTAAGGGGGGCGAATAATTTTGCATGCCCCACTTTTAATTTTTTTATTAGTTAAAAAAGTTTCAAAAATCCAATAGATTTCGTTCCACTTCACAATTGTGTCCCACTTGTTGGTGATTCTTCACAAAAAATTAAAATTTTATGTTTGAAGCCTGAAATGTGGCAAAAGGTTGAAAAGTTCAAGGGGGCCGAATACTTTCGCAAGGCACTGTATATTTATTTATTTATTTATTTATTTATTGTGTGTGTACTGTATATAATTTTTAACATCAAATAAAGTGCTGAAATAATCTGAATAGATACCACTATTATCTTCTCCAATGTCCCAAACCTGGAGATTGGAATTATGGCGCCCGCTAGTCACCACACATCTGTAAATAAAAGATCACAGTTAAACGGTGATGCTTATTTCTGATTATAATAGGAAAAGGTACAATCAAAAATTATAATCACTATTCAGGTGATTTGTGCATTTTTATATACTAGCAGGGGATGGGAGACATAACATTTTTATATAATTATTTTACAGATCAGTTGCCTAATGTCCAGAAGGCTGACATTTTCCCTGTTCCAACAAAGTTTAAATTTTTTTTTATGTTTTAGATTCAATACTTTATTATAGACCTGTTTAATATTTGGCCTTTTTCTCTTTTTTCCACAGAAAAACAAAAGTGACATTTGCCTTAAGTTTTTCTGTGGCGTCCTTAAATATAGTTAACTCTAGGGGTGTAATGTAATGACATGATCTGTAACTGTACCCGTTTATTATTTATAATATCTGTATCTCTAACCCTACAACTCTGCCCCTGGAAACACTGAAAAATAAAAACAATAATTACTCAACACCAACAGAGTCATTGGAGATATTGGAGATCAATTCCAAAATCTAATCAGTTCATCTGCTGGTTACAATGATAGTTCTGTGTAAATCCAACAAACATTAATTAATTTTTTCTTGAGATATTGCGCTAACTACAATGATGGATGGATACCCGGACGGACTTGGTGAGGGAAGCATAAAAAAGTTCTAGTTTTCTGTTGTGTTAAACATTATGCTTCAATGAGAATTTCCGGTCCTGTTCTACAAAATTTCTGCACAACCCTCTGTATTGTCTGCCCACTATTCCAGCAGAATGTATTAGCAAATCAGTTTAAAAAGTTTAAATGATAAGCCATTAGCAAGATTCTATTTAAAGGTGAACAAGCTATGCTGTAAGCCTACCGTTTACCAAAGATGTGTCTCAGGCACTCAACTGGCTCATCACTGAATCCGCCATGCTGCACTTTAAAGTCCCGCTCTGGACAGAGGCCCTTTGCATATTTAAGAAGAAAATTATACTGGGTTGAGCCATGGTATGGGTTTGTAGTTTTAATAACCGAGGTGGTGCACATAGAAATTTGTCTATTATTGACTCACCTGATTCCCCATTGCATACAATTTCAAAGGCAACAGTAGCTCTAAAATTTCATTCTTCCCTGATGAATAGTCTGCAACACATATACCTGCAACAGAAAAAGCATCCATGCAAGTTCATTCCAACACTCCTCCACCAAACATATATAGTGTATGCTTAGTCATGAGTTCTCTCTTATACAACAACACTGTTGAATATGCAAATCTGATTGCTCAGAAAATGTTAGAAGTACTGCAGCTGCACTACAAATATTAATGTGCTAGCTCTAATATGTTCATGTTTCTATAGTAACACTTTACACAGGGATTTGTATGTTGGATACCCCATATAACTGACTAAAAAAGTATGTAATTCTTGATATGGTGAAGTTTTCTGTTAAGAGACAATTGACAGGTATGCCGTTCATTAAATAAAAACATTTAATCTTTTCTGTAGTATAAGAATAAATGTAGTATAAAGGGACGAAATAGAACATTTTGCTCTATGTTGTTCACGCAGGACAATAATCAACTTTGGGGTAGTAACAGCAACTCCGCTTCATCAGAACACGCAATCACTGATTATTTTCCTAAAAAAAAGCAAGTTATAAGTGTTTTACCACTATTTTTATTCCTTATTATTATTTTTATTATTATTATTACAGTCATGGACGAAATTATTGGCACCCCTGGAACTTTTCCAGAAAATGCACCATTTCTCCCAGAAAAGTGTTGCAATGACAAATGTTTTGGTATACACATGTTTATTACCTTTAAGTGCATTGGAACAGCACAAAAAAGCAGAAGAAAAAAGGCAAATTTGACATAATTTTACACAAAACTCCCAAAATGGACTGGACAAAAGCATTGGCACCCTATTAAAACTATGGGTAAATAATTTCATTTCAAGCATGTGATGTTCATTTAAACTCACCTGTGGCAAGTAACAGATGCTGGCAATATAGAAATCAAAACTGAAGCCAGTTAGAGTGTATAAAAGTTGGCTCAACCTTTGTGTTGTGTATTTAGTTGAAGAGGAGAGTCCACCAGTGTGGACCTCGAAATGGAGGAATGGTTTCAGATCCCTTGCCATGTATTCTACAACCTCATCAGGCATTATAGGAGAACACTCAAAGCTGTTAAATCAGAGCAAAGGGAGACAGCACAAAATATTGACTAAATGGGTGCCAATAATTGTTGCACAAAATTTTTTGTTTGTTTGTTTTTGGATAAACCTGTTTGATATCCATGAGAGCAGAGTATTTTTGTGATTTTTTTTGTCAACAAAAGGTCAAAATGTTAAACAATAAAGACAGTTTTTCACAGCCTTCTTTGCTCATATTTTACCAAGGGTGCCAATATTAGTGGAGGGGACCGTAACTTTACATAACCAGCAATGCTTTACTTTTTTCTCCAGTCCACTCGATTGTTTTCGTTGGATGCTCGAGCTGAAATTCATGCAGGTCTTTATAGCTGCAAGAGAGACAACAGACATAATGACAACATCAGAGGTGCACTCATCAGTCCAAAGCTCTGAAACAATCTTTCTGGCTCATCTTTACAATCCCCAGAGATCTCTTTAGGTTCATATCAAAATAATTCTGTACATTATCAACCATCGTCTTTAACCCAAGACACCTCATGCTAACTTCATAATTATTTTACTAATTTATGCAAAGTTTTGAATAAATAAATAAATAAATAATCTTGATGACTTACAGGGTTAATGACTCCATAAACCAGTCGTCGGCTTCATCAGATGACATATCCATGATATTATCAAGAGATTTCTACTTTCTCTGCTGAATCTAAACTATATAATTCTCCCTCACTCCCTCTATCTCTCTAAATAAATAAATAAACTAATAGAAATAATAAAGGAGTTGATACAATACTGCAGGATATTGAACGTAACTCTACCACAGATTGAATTCCAAATGGTTCTCTATATGATGTGAGGTGCACTATATAAGGTGTGTATACACTATTATTTTATACCCCATATAATGCACTTAGTGAATGTATTATATATGGAATAAAGCGGAGTGTGGAGTGAAGTGAAGACTGAGTTCCGGAGGTTCTTCTTCATTGCTTAAAGATTTCACGCGCTTTTCCGCTGACAGGACTATATACTGCCACCTGCTGCACACATAAACACTCTACAGGCTTTTTGAATAAATACAGTCTGATGCTTTGCTTCATGTGGGTTTACAACAGTGGTTCTCAAACTTTTTCAACCTGAGACAAGTTGGATTAGTAAGAATCCATAGTATCGTTGTGTTAAATGCTGCTCTCCATCTTTTTCATTTATACATTATCTTGACTATTTGCATTTGTCTCCGAATCAAATTTAAACCAAAAGGCATTACTAAAATGCCTTAAAGACAAAAGTAAACATTTAATGAATCTATTGTGAACAATCCACTGTCAAATGTAAAATTCTTTAAAATGTATATGTTTTTACAAGTCTCTGATAAATATACGTATCACACTTTGTGTGACAGGAATGACAGTCACATCAGTTCCTTGTGTTAAACATGTTATTTAATCATCCAGCATCCCACTTGTGTACTAATATATTATTTTGCGCCCATAATGTGCAACACATTCTCAATCAGAGACAGGTCAGGACTGCAGGCAGGCCATGCTAGCACCCACACGCTCTGCTGGTGCTCGCACATTATGGTTAGGGACACCTCCTTTGCCACCATGTCACCCTAACAAACTTTTGCCTAAGTGTATTTTATATGCAATATATTTTATATATTAGGATAACATGTTTTTTTTTTTTGTTGGAATGGAGCCTTTGATGAATGTGTGGGCATCAAATTCCTCCCATTAGAGTGTTACTGATCTGCAGCTGTGCTCTTTGCTTCCGGGTCACAGGAAGCTTGTCATCTGGAGTACACAGACTTTTAAAATGCTGGTTAGAAAGAGAAGCAAGAAATTATACATTTTATTTTATGCTGGTTATGCAACCACTAAGTTAAAACACACACACACACACACACACACACACACACACACACACACACACACACAGATAAACTGTAAATGGTGAAATATCTAACTACTTATCTTGCCTCACCTGTTTCAGAGTCCCTGAGTGGGTGTATAACCTCACTAAACCCCATGCAATAACCATCACCGGGGAAAATAAAGCCATGAGCCATCCAAGAACACAAGTCCAGGTTGGATATACATAAACATTGTTATACATGAGTGGTTGATACTTCACAATGCACAAAATGAACGCTCCCTAAAGGCAAGACAATTTTTTTTTAGAAAGCAAGAGAAAGTGAATGATTATTGTGTGGATAAGGAGAAGAAAGAAAAATATTTAAAAACTACAGAGGTCTTGACAATATACCCTTGGCATATGTTAGGATGAATAACTCACAAGGCACATCAATGGTGTAAAATAACACCAGCAGTATTTGAAAAATGCACTGGGTGGCTTATCACACATGTCCTCAATTACATCAATCATGCGATCAGCTCCTGATTTGAGTCATGTTCAGAAAGAGAGATACTATTTACTATATTACAGTCATATCTGCTAGGCAAATGGTTGTATGAAAACAAACACCAACACATACCAAAAATCCATCCAATTACTAAAGTTTCAATCAGACATATGAAGAAGTAACAAGCACCGTTAAATCCATAATAATCAATTAGCTGGAAAATGTAGATCCCTCCCTGTGGAGAAAAAAAAACAGGGAATTTGATGGATTTTCCAAAAAAATAAAAAATTCTTTCATTTACACTTTATCTGAATGGTACATACATAGGGCCTTTATAACATTTATTACTTATAGTTATTGCATGACTCTTATATACACCAATGCTAGAGAATCTTTGAAAGGATTGTCAGAACTGGAGAGGTGAGAGTTAAGCCTTTATGTGTTTTCATGAAAGATATAATAATAACTTCTCAGATAAAAAATAAAAATAAAAAATCAAATAAACAAACAATCAGTGAAGTGTCCTCTCTCTTCTCTCTGTAAAAAAAGCATACTAGATGCATCTAAATTTTATATGTAAATTATATTGAATGTAGTTCATTTGCTGCTATGCATATGCTATGCTAAGCCACAGTCACCTCACCATTATCACATGAACCAGTTGTTACCAGTACCAAGACAAAAACCATTTGGCAAGACTACTCACCTCATTCGAGTTCCCTGAACTTGTAACCCAGATTGTCATTGAATCTTTACAAGTAACACTCCAACATTTCATTAGTGATTCTAGCAGCAATCATAATATTCCAATAGTTATCTCTAGCGGAACACAACTGCAAACAATGATGCAGGCTAGGAAGAAAAAACTAACAATGCTAGGTGAGTGAAAATAAAAGCACATACCCAGTGTGTTGAATATAGTCACAGCATCAATGCTTAATTTTATACACTGTACATTTACTGGCCACGTTATTAGCCACACCTACCTTTTTAGGATACATTGTAGGTTTAAAAATGAAGTACTGTAGCTATTTTTCTATCAATGTGGGGTTGTATATTTGGGATCACATTGTGTTTTATTACCTGCGTTGATAAAAGAATCTGAAAGCAGAAGCAAGCAATGCAGAAAAATAACAGGACAAGTTCTCTCCTGTAGGGCCTCCGCAGCACAGTCGGGAATATGTCTATTATCGAGGTAATGACCACCTCAATTCCAACAAACTAAGCAGATAGAAAATATTCATTGTTATTTTCACACTCTTTTTTTGCCTTTGTTTATTTATTCATTTTCATATGATTCATTTACATGTGATTCATTTACGTATGATTCATTTTCATGTATTTCATATTCATGCATGTGATTTCATGCATTAGAGTTTTCACACTCTAATGCAAATGTGTAAAAGTTAAAAGCTAAAAGGTCCAACAGCATCCTCCATTACCTGTGTATCCAAGCCCAATAAAAGCAACATGATAAAGAAGCACGCTGACCACAGTTGTGGCAGAGGCATCATGGCTACTGCCTGAGGGTAGGTTATAAATGCCAGACCTGGACCTTTAGAAAGAAAGTAACTACAACCAATTACGTGTGATTTTGTGGTTGTAATATTGTTATGTTTTGTTCAGGTACGTAGTAATTGCTGTTTTAGAAAGTCTATATTTACATGTTAAAACCACCGGAGGGGTGGGTTGTGGGTTCAATTTTGTTTTTCTTTGTATAAAAAGAAAAAAATCTGTGAATATTTTCTGCTGTTGCTAATTTTGTATTTTTGGGAAATGGTGGGGAGGACAGAACAGAAAAGGGAATTTAGATAGCCTTAGCAGTTCAACAGAAATGTTCATCAGAAATGTTTAGCAGAACTGGTTTAGGAAAAATTGTAGAAATGTTCTGTAGAAATGTTCAGCAGTAATGTTCAATAAAAATGAAACATGAAAAAAAAAAAAAACACCTGGTAGTGCGACATCTTCAATATCAGCACCCAACTTCTCTGCCATGAAGCCAAGAACAGAAAAGACCACAAATCCAGCAACAAAACTAGTACAGCTGTTGAGCACACACAGCCAAATGCTGTATCTACAAGAAAATACAATCAGGAATCTACTACAGCATAAAAGTGACATGCTTTGCTGTTATTACATCTCCTTCTTAGGGGCTCACCTATAGCAGTTGTTTTTGTAAGGACTGTAACTTGCAAGAACAGTTAGGGCACCAGCTCCCAGACTGTAGGAGAAGAATATTTGAGTTCCTGCATCAATCCAAACCTGGGTGACATTCAGTAAAACAATATTTTAATGCACATGTAACCAATTTGATAATTTTCTCCCTTGTATCTAACTACTGGCAAATAACTTGAAAGTAATAAATTCACTACCTGTGGGTCTCTCAGGCGTGTGAGTTGTGGATACAGGTAATACTTGATACCATGCAGTGCACCAGGTAAAGTTAGACCTCTTAACAGCAGCACTAACAGCATTACATATGGAAAGATGGCTGTAAAATACACTGCCTGAGGAAAAAAAAACAACATCATGTCATTAGAATCACATATTACAATTAGTTTAATACTTCTATACAATTTACCTTCCAATTGCAATGCACAAATTGATAGGCAGTAAAGTGTTTATAGATTTCTATACATTTCAGACAAAATTCTGTGTATTTGAAAACTACTAGGACAAATATAAACAAATCAATCTGACAAGACCTTTCCAGTCGACTTGACCCCTTTCCAGATGCAGAAGTAACAGGCCACCCAACTAGCAAGTAAACAGAGTAAAATCTCCCAGTTCAATTTACCCAGTGTCTCAATACCTGGAGAGACAGTTAGCACTCGTCCCCTGGTGGTCAGCAGATGAAAGGTTAGTGAAGTAGGTAAAAATATCATAGTAATTATATGATTTATAAAATTGTACTTCTATGGACATACTCCCAAAATTCGATGACAGAAGAAATACTGAAATATCCTTGGGTCCTGTTGGCAGTCATATTGATCTGGTTTGATATGAGCTCGACACAATTGCCTATGGAGAGAAACCTAACATAACAGGCGGCAATGCACAGAGTACATAATTATATAAAGTGTCAATCTGAATTATAATGTGATTCTCTCTCCTTTAGCTATCAACTAGGAGGTATACTGGGTTTATTCTGATGCTCATTTATGTTAAATGTGTCTCGATAGAAATTTGTATTCTGATGTTGTGTTTGATAGCTTTGCCAATTTGGCATCCAAATTGATCTCCCCTTGACGCATTTCTTTCGGTACTTTCAAATATGGAATTTCGTTTCTAGAGGTTTTCCTGATTTCCCTTCTGCTCCTCCTGAACAGGCCTGGGAAGACCTGTTTTTAAATAACCCGCATCTGAGAGGAATGATTTCTAAGATTTATGATTTTATTTTGACGCAAGGTTTTGGGTCGAGTAATAAAATTAGGAATGCTTGGGAAACGGAATTAGGAGTACAAATAAGTGAGGAATGTTGGGAACATGATATAGGGAGGGTACAGACTAACACTTTTTGTGCTCGTCTTGGACTTATACAGTTCAAAGTTTTAAATAGAGTCCATCTGTCCAAGTCGAGATTGTCTGTGAAGTATCCGGATGTAGAGGACAAGTGTGATAAATGCCATGGCTCTCCCTGTCATCTTGGCCGTATGTTTTTCTTCTGTCCTGAACTCCATGGTTTTTGGTCTGGCTTTTTTACCATCATGTCCACTATTCTCAGGGTAGATTTAAAGCCTTGTCCATTGATTGCGATATTTGGGATTCCTCAAGCTTCAATTCCTTTGAGCTCGATACAAAAGGATGTTATTGCTTTCACATCCCTTATAGCAAGATGTTCCCTACTGTTACATTGGAAGTCTGTTAAATACCCATCTATCTCCTAGTGGATAAAGGACGTGATGTTTTTTCTGAAACTCGAGAAAATAAGATATACGATGAATGGTTGTACAGAAAAGTTTTTTCATAAATGACATCCCTTTATTGTATACTTTATGGAGTTACAGACACTACGCACTTAAAGGTTGGTGCCTGTTGTTGAATTTTATAATATCTTTATAACCAGCGACAGTTAATGGTTAGCCCTGATGAGCCGGAGGGGTGGGTTGTGGGTTCAATTTTGTTTACCTTTGTATAAAAAGAAAAAAAAATCTGTGAATATTTACTGCTGTTGCTCAATTTGTTTTAATTTTTAGGAAATGGTGGGGAGGACAGAACAGAAAAGGCGATTCAGATAGGCTTAGCAGTTCAACAGAAATGTTCATCAGAAGGTCAGCAAAAATGTTTAATAAAAAAGAAACGTAGAAATGTAGAAATGTTCAGCAGAAATGTTCAATAAAAATGAAACTTTAGAAATGTTCATTAGAAATGTTTAGCAGAAACGATTTGCAGAAATGTTTAGCAGAAATGGTCATTAGAAATGTATAGCAGAAATGTTTAGCAGAAATGCTCAGTAGAAATGTTCAGTAGAAATGTAGAAATGTTCTGTAGAAATGTTCATCAGAAGTGTTCAGCAGAAATGTTCAATAAAAATGAAACTAAAAAAAAGTCTCGATAGAAATTACATTAATATGTATATATATGCAATCTATAAATTATTGAGTGGTTTACTGTACTGTTACTGTACCTGTGTTCCAGAGATTACCACAACTGCTCCACGGTAACTGGGAGTTAAAAGACTCAATGAGATAGAAAAGAGCCCAAGCCATGATGATATTATAGCTAAGGCAGAAGTACAATGCAAATACACATCGTCCATGACCAAGACCTAAAATGAATAGGTAACATTAAATTTGTACTCCAGAATTCAAATTTCATTAAATTGATATGAATACAATTTTGCTTATGTAACCCGTCTGTTTCATTCTGTTTTGTAATATTATTTCCGTTAAAATAATGAATTTACCTGTATTTTTGCAGTATCAGTGCATACATACAATACATTAATTACCTCCTGCTAATGGACAGAGCATTCCCCAAGACGTTGCTGCACTCTGCTTCGTGTACTGGCCGATACAAATATTCAGGACAAAGAGTGGCACACCGCATGTTACAGCAAACAACATGTAAGGTATCAGGAATGCACCTAGACAATCAAGTCACACAAACAAAGCATGATTCAAGAACAATTCTCTCTAAAATTCTTCACAGCAGATGGTTGCTGATGTTTCATTCTTTACCTCCTCCATTTTTGAAACACAAGTATGGAAATCGCCAGACGTTGCCCAGACCAATAATATTTCCTGCTACAACTAATAGAAACTCCAGTTTGTTGCTCCATTGACCACGTTCGCTTATATCTTCATCAGTAGCTGTCCTTTGCTCTGCTTCTCCCATTTTTACATTTTTTTTAAGTGAACTGTCTCAATATCAAATATTTTACTAGATAACATTTGCACTGTTCAAATTAAAATATAAGCAAATACACTTGGCATGCTAAAGTTAATTTGCATTCAACTGTTCAACAGAATCTTCTCACAGAATGTTGGCTGTGGATGCCACTTTTTTTCTCCAGGACCAGTGACTCTAATTATTTGAATACCACAATCATTTCAGTTTGGACTCCAACAATGCGGGCAATGTTCTTCACGCCATCAGTTGTCTGCACTGACTCTTGCAATGCTGTAGATGATTGTAGCATCAGCAAATATGGCACTGGTCTCAGCGAATTATGGCACTGTCAGCAGTAAACCTCAGATCATTTACATACTGATTTTCATCATACTGAACATTGTACAGTGTATTGCTTAGAGGAAGTGGATGACTTTTTGGCACATTGCTACATTTTTCAATGATTTCCATAATGTTTTCCAGTGCACACAACTGTAAGCTTCCCTGAACTCAATGAAAACAATGAATTCTTTCTTCCATGTTTTGCGTTGGTCCACCTGTTCATCATGGATTGTCTGTTCTGTATGTTTTTGCAGATTAGATTAATTTGACTTTCATGAAATCTTTGTTAACAATTTAGAGCAGGCTGATGCTTCACTTGTCACCTTTCTTCAGGGTGGGCACTATTATGGCTCATTTCCATGTTGCGCGGAGTTTGTCCAGAGTGCCATTTTAGTGTCAGACACGCAAAATGCAACTGCAGGATTATAGAGTCTCCTCTGGCCTTGATTACTTCGGCAGTGACTTGGTACACCCCAGGTGCTTTGCCATTTTTCAGTGATTTTCAGGGGCCTTCACTTCCTTTTCAGGGGCGGCTGTGGGTCAGGTGGTAGAGCGGGTTGTCCAATAATCAATCAGTTGGTGGTTCGATTCCTGGCACACTTGACTCCATATTCCGAAGTGCCCTTGGGAAAGACACTGAACCCTAAGTTGCTCCCGATGGCAAGTTAGCACCTTGCATGGCAGTTCTGTTACTGTGAGTGTGTGTGAGTGAGTGTGTGGGTGAATGAGACACTTTGGATAAAAGCGCTATAAGTGCAAACCATTTAGATAGATAGATAGATAGATAGATAGATAGATAGATAGATAGATAGATAGATAGATAGATCACACACACAATACAGCATACAACGAAGTAAAAATACAAGTAGAATGCTAAAGAAGACTCAAGAAGAACAGTAACATATACCAATCACGAATCCACAGACTGGGAATTAAGGGGGTTATACATGCGGGCTAATATAGTCCTTAGACAGTATAAATAGCAAAACAATCACACAGTGATTCAGTACACACATTGTTGTAAGAGGTCATGGAAGTGGATGTGAATGTGAATGAAGGGGTGAAGAGGCAGATAGACTATGCAGAGAAGTCTATCTCACCCCTTCCTTTAAGTGAAGCATTGTAGAGCTGTATAGCCCTAGGGACAAAAGACTTCCTCAGCCTGTCAGTTGTACATGGCAGTGAACGTAGCCTCCCACTGATTGAGCTCTTTTGATTTAAGATAGTGTTATGGAGTGGATGACAGTCATTGTCCAAAATATTCATCAGTTAGTTTAGGGTCCTTTTGTCTGACACTGAAGTGATACACTCCAGTTCCACTCCCACAACCGAGCCAGCTTTCCTTACCAGTCTGTCCAGTCGTCCAGCACCTTTCTTCTTAGTGCTTCCTCCCCAGCATACCACAGCATAGAAGAGGACACTGGCAACAACAGACTGGTAGAACATCCAAAGGAGCTTGCTGCAGACATTGAAGGACCTATACACACATCTATAAACCAACACCAGTAGCTATACCGTAATTTTTTAAAGGGGAACTATTATGAAAAATTAACTTTTAAATGGTGTTTGAACATAAATCTATGTTGGCAGATTGTGCCCACAACCACCCTATATTGGTAAAAATCCACCCACTCCTTTTTTATATTCCAATAAATCATGAACAGTGTCTCAAAATGAGCTGTTTGCATTTTTGCCTTAACGTAACGTCACATTGGAACAAGCCCATCATCGATGGTGCACAGGCTGGTGAATTCTTTCCATGACCATGGAATGATGCAGTATCTGGTGGACTGGGAGGGTTACAGCCCAGAGTGCTCATGGGTGCCTGCTCAAGACATTCTGGACCTGACACTCATTACAGCCTTTCACCACACCCAAAGACTCCATCAAGGGAACGTCAGGAGCCGTTCCTAGAGGGGAGACTCCTGTAAGAACTCCTCACTGGACTGTGATGCTACTCCTGTTTGGCAGGGGACGCCTCTCTCCAGAATCATGCAAAACTCTGCTATTCATTAAGCCTGATTTGTTACACCTGGGTCTTCCTATGTTTAAACAGCTTTGAACTTAGCTTCCTTGTTTAGTCTTGAGCCAGTGTTAATTGTTGCTTGCTGCAAGTGAAGTCTGTGTAGTTAATATTTATTGGGCCCTTGTGTCTGTTTGCTTTTAAAATAAATACTTTTTCACTTTATTTTTACCTTTGCTCTTTTTGTCAGTAAACACTCTATTGTGGATTATCTCTGCCTCTGCTCTTAAAGTCATTACCTTGAGAATAGCTCTGCCAGTAAACTCAGTGACTTTGTACTTGAGAGCTCTGGGTTTGATTACCACCTAATACAGTCTTGTTACATCAACATAGACAGAGAAATGCATAGGGTTAGGTATTTGAGCAGGTACAATCATTTATTTGCCAGTTAATATTGGTGTACCTTCTATTCTATTGATGGAGAGGTTAGACGGGAATTGACAAATTGTGTGTAGCAACACATGGAATACAGTCAATAGTAATGTATCATTCATTGAAGTGAAGGTCTACAAGCTAAGATTTCTAATGTGTAACGTCTGGAGAATGAGGCAGAAGCAATCGCAGATTTAACCATTTAATAACAAACAAACAAACAAACCTGACAAAAACAACGTGGCAAAAACTCTGTGGCATGAGACAAGGACACGGACATAAACAGCGGGAGTTTACGATAACGAAAGACCGAGAGAGTGCAGACAAAGACTATATATACACATCGGTGCTCATTAACAGAAACGTGAATCAGGTGCATGAGGTCATGTGGTGTAGTGCAGTGGCTGATGGGAAATGAAGTCCAGAGTTTCCGGATACGTGACATAATGAGTGTAAGGAAAGGTTAGATAAATGGTAAATGAATGTTTGACTTAGTGTGTTATATATTATAATAAGATTACGAATATGAATAATATTTTTATATGAATAATTTTAAGTTTTTTTGGAACAATATGTGATCATCAAATTCCTGTCATTAGAGTCTCATTCCTCTGCAGCTGTGCTCTTTGCTTTCGTGTCAAAGGAAGTTTGTCATCTGGAGTACACAGACTTTTAAAACTCTGTTCAGAAAGAAAAGCAGTAAATTATACATTTTATTTTACACATATTATGCAACCAATAGGTTCTACCCAAATGTCAATTATAATAGATAAAATGTCAACAGTTAAATAGCTGAATTGTCTTGCCTTACCTGTTTTAGCGTCCCTGAGTGAGTATATAGCTTCACCAAACCCCATGTAATGACCAGCACTGGGGGAAATGAGCTCATGAGCCATCCAAGAATATAAGCCCAGTCTGGATATATGTAAACATTGTTATACATGAGGGGTGTATATTTTGCCAGGTAAAAAATTAAGGATCCCTTTAATCAAAAAAAGGTTGAGTAAGTGATAGAAACTGACAGATGATGTTGATTATAATGAGTAATAAGGAATGAGGAAGACGTACAATAAACCATGAACATTTTGCCAGTATAAAATGTGTATATTGGTAATACATATATGTTATAGGATGAATAACTTACAAGACACATCAATGGTGTGAAATAACACCAGCAGTATTTGAAGAATGCACTGGGTCGCTTATCACACATGTCCTCAATGATGTCAGACATGCGATCAGCTCCTTATTTGAATGAAATTTAAAATATGGGAGATTTACTTATATTATTTCATATCTATAAAGACTTGTATCAAAACAGATGATAACACATACCAAAACTCCATCCAATTACTAGAGTTTCAATCAGACACATGAGGAAGTAACAAGCACCATTAAACCCATAATAATCAATTAGCTGGAAGATGTATACTCCACCCTATTGAGAAAGAATAGAGAAAAAAACAAATTTTCAAAAATGAAAAATGCAATTGTACCAACGGACAACTGTACAGTTACACTAGTAAGCAAACACCCTGCTTCAAAACAACACTAAGAAAAAATTTTTGAATGCTTCAAATAAACTGTATCCCTATTTCTCTTTCTCTGCTCAGCTGCAGGATTGGCCTTAATGTTCCACATCCCATATTTTCCCATGATGGACTGACTGACACGGCATAAGAGATCTCATGGAACATTCCCCAGCTCCAGTAAGGTTTCACACACCTTCCTGAAGATCAATGTAAGGGGCACATAAAACCTTGCTGGGGCTATCCTCCAGGTGTCCTCTGCTCCTTCCTTCAGGGTAGGCTCTAACCTTAATTCCCTTGAACAAGTTTGGGTTTTTAAGATATGCTGGAAACTTAATGATGGAGAATGGGGCTGTTCACACTATCCCTCTTGACTAAAAGGGTGCCAATAACTGTTGCACACCTATATTTAACCTATATATATATATATTTATATTATATATATATATATATATATATATATATATATATATATATATATAAACATGTGCAATAATTTGCAATTAAAATAATTATAAAATAATTTGCAATTATTTGATATCCATGAGTTCTTTTTTTTTAACAAAAGACCAAAATGTTAAACAATAAAGATGATTTTTCACAGCCTTCTTTGATCATCTTTACCAAGGGTGGCAATATTAGTAGAAAGCACTGTAGGTATTAGGTAAGTGTACCTAATAAAGTGACAACTAAAGTTATATACCAGACTTATGTCATCTCTGTAGGGTGGTTATATTTGGGATTAAATTGTGTAATAATACCGGAGTTGTTAAAAGAATCTGGAAGCCAGAAGCAGGCAGTGCAGAAGAATAACAGGAAGAGCTCCCTCTTGTATGGCCTTCGCAGCACATAGGGGAATATGTCAATGATTGATGACATGAACAGCTCAATTCCAACAAACTAAGCAGATAAAAAAAAGTACTGTTGTTTTCACATTAACATACAAATCTGTAAATGCTAAAAGATCAAATCTCATAAGTTACCTGGGAATCCAGGACCAAAAAAATAAACATAATAAAGAAGCATGCTGACCACAGTTGTGGCAGAGGCATCATGGCCACTGCTTGAGGGTAGGTTATAAACGCCAGACCTGGACCTTTCAAAAGAAAAACTTACATGTGATTCTATGATTTTCACATTTTTACATTTTGTTAAGGTACATGTTAAGGTTTTTTCTAAAATATGTGCATGTTCGAACCACCTGGCAGTGCTACATCTTCAATATCAGCACCCAGCTTCTCTGCCATGAAGCCAAGGACAGAAAAGACCACAAATCCAGCTGCTAAACTAGTACCACTATTGACCACACACAGCCAAATGCTGTCCCTTCAAGACAATACAAATATCATAAGTGTAATTAATTTTCCAGAATAAAAACAGACATTCAAACCATTTCATTTTTTGTTGCTCATTTGCTGGGAGCTCACCTATAGCTATTGTTTTTGTAATGACTGTAACTTCCAAGTACAATTTGGACACCTGATGCCAAACTGTAGGAGAAGAAAATCTGTGTTGCTGCATCAATCCAAACCTGTGTGACATTCAGATGATGGAAATCTGAAGTTTAGATGTTTTAATGCAATGTGACAAGTCTGGAATTTGATATATTATTTCTTATCTTAACTATGAGCCAAGTAATTGCCAGCTGTATATGTCAGCTGTAATGACTCCACTACCTGTGGGTCTGTGAGGCGTGAGGGTTGTGGATAAAGGTAATACTTGATACCATGCAGTGCACCAGGTAAAGTTAGACCTCTTAACAGCAGCACTAACAGTATTACATATGGAAAGATGGCTGTAAAATACACTGCCTGAAAAAGCCAAAAATGACCAAGACAGACAGTTAGAGGTTTATTATCTTAAATGCAATCTTGATCATCTAATTTCAATGTGTTGTGTTCTTAATCAGTTACATAAGTTGAAAAGTTATGTCAGTGTTAAGCAGGGACAGTTCATCATATTCAGCATCAGGTTATGCTACTTACATTGATTTTCTAAGTGGCCCATTCGGATTATTAAAATTTCCTTGACGTTATGATAAGCCATTACAGACCAAATTCAAACTTTATGTCTCTAATGGGCTATCAAACTCTCACACACACTATCAAACCTCTCTCACACACACACACACACATACACAAAATCATAGGATCCTAACACAGAAGCAAATATTAAACATTCATAATTTAATAATGAGTTTAGGATATCAGGTCTGGGATTATCAGACAACAGAAGTCAGGTGCAGTCATTTACTGTTTGCATGCATTGTAAAATAAAGTTCCTTCTTGCCATTGTTGGTATTTTGCTGATTGAATGATCTGACTAGTCATAGATTCCCCATAGTAGAGGGGGAGCTTTGTAATGAACAATTTAAAGTGCATATTAATCAATGTGTGAAGTTAACGCCAGTCAGCGTGTAGCATTAACTTACCACCAACTTAAAACGGCATAACGATACCCATGAATAATAACCCATTTGGTTTTCCATAAAAGACAAGTGTATTTGTAATCTGAGTCACTGAATTTGTGGAAGCAAATTTGTAAAGCGAAATTAAATTTACCAAAATTTGTCTGTTGAATATTATTTTTAAACAAACTGAATATTTTTTAAATGAACTTTGGAGGGTGGATATTGATTATGGAATTGTTAATAATGAAATTGTGTATAAAATGTTTCCAGTTGAAATATTCACATCTTAAACATTTAACCCCAATTCTGACAGTATGGAAAATGCCAAAAAAAAAAACCCACAACAACAAACAAAAACAGTCATTTAAAAATTCAGTTCACCCTGTACTATTTGAAAACACATTATTAACACACTATTTGATTATTTGATTTGTGAATTAAATTTATTTTTGAAAATATAGACTGAAAAAATTACTGCAGATGTTAAATGTTACTACACACTAAAAATGTTGGGACAGTTGACTGTTTACTACTGTGTCATCACCTTTTCTTTTAATAACACTTATTAAGTGTTTGGATCCTGAGTGAAGACACCAGTTGATTAAGTTTACCAAGCGGAATTTTCCCCCATTCGTCCATTATGCATTTCTTCAGCTGCACAACTGTACGGGTCCTTCATTGCCTTGTTTTTTGCTTCATAATGCACCACAAGTTCTCAATCGGAGTCAGGTAAGGACTGCAGGACATGCTATCACCCGCACTCTCTGCTTACACAACCATGTGCTTGTAATCTGGGCAGAATTTGGCTTGGCGTTGTCCTGATCTGGATGGCAGCATATGTTGCTCCAAAATGTATACATATCTTTCTGCATTAATGATGGCCTCACAGATTTGCAAGTTACCCATGCCATGGGCACTGACACACCCCCACACCATGACCGATGCTGGTTTTTGGACCTAATGCTGATAACAGCTTGGATGGTCCTTTTCCTCTTTGTCCCAGAGAACACGGTGGCTGTTTTTGCCCAAAAACTATTCGAAATGTTGACTCGTCGGACCATAAAACATGATTCCACTGTGCTACTGTCTCAGACAAGATCGAGTCCAGAGAAGTCAGCGGTGCTTCTGGACAGTGTTTATTTATGGCTTCTGCTTTGCATAGTAAAGCCTTAACTTGCATCTGTGGATGCAGTGGCGATTGATGTTGACTGACAAAGCTTTATGTAACCCAGGGGTAAAATGAGACATAAATGTATTAATTAAATAAATAAGTCAGACTGAATATTAGCATCACGAGGTCAGGGTGCTGTCAGGACATCAGCCTATAGGAGTGAGAGTTGCTACATTCCAGCCAATGGGATGGCCGAGCCGGCCTCTCAGCTAGTGAGGGAGATAGGAAGAGACTCAGTAATAACGAGGCATCGTAGCAGCATGTTGATTCTGCTGTTGCGAGTGTAAATTGCCAACAGTGTAAAATTCCACGAGAGAGTCTAAGTTGGAAGGCATGCTAGAGTAATGTGCCATTCTCTTGCACTGGTCAGGTTTTAATGTTGAGTTCGGAGGTTGATTGACTGCGGATACGGTGGAGTCTGACCCGTCAGCGAAGATTCTGGATAACCTCAGAGACATTGTTCCAGTAATGGATGGCGAGCCAACCCCACTTGATCTTGAAACTGATTGCAACTAGGAGGTTGCAGTTCCAGCACATTGCGTCCGAGAGCTCTGATTAGTTTTTTCCCTTGGCCCAAGGGATCAGGTAGAACTGTGTGCACATTGACAATTGTTTCCTTTGGAGGAGGACACTCAGACTGCACTGACTTGGTACTCTGTAAACCGTGGGACTTTGAACTCTGTCTCACCATGACCCGAGTTTAGTCAAGTTAGTAGTTTAGGGTGATCTGATTTGAGTATCACATTGTTAAAGGAAGTTGTGTTAACTTAAATTGTGTATCTGGTGTATTATTTCACTGTTGTCATCCAACTCGTGGCTCCAGCGAGTGAACCTATAGTTTTTTGATCTGGCCCAATTCCGACCATCTAGGTATCTCAATTACTCATTAGTCATCACACGCTGTAATACCCCAATACGCAACCCGCCCTCGACAAGCGGGTTACATTTAGCATTCCTGAGCCCATGTCAGGATATCCATTACAGACTCATGACTGTTTTAAGACCGTGATGTCTGAGGGATCGGAGATCATGCACATTCAGAAGTGGTTTTCAGCCTTGCCCTTTACGCACCGAGATTTGACCGGATGCCTCGAATATTTTAATTATATTGTACACTGTAGAAGATGAAATGTCCAAAATCCTACCGATTTGCCTTTGGGGAATGTTGTTCTCAAAGTGTTGGATTATTCACTGATGCATCTGTTGGCAGAATGTCGAGCCTCGACCCATCCTTGTTCTTGAAGGACTAGAACTTTTTTGGAGGCTCCTTATATACTGTGATTAGACCTTACCTGTTTCGCTTTACCTTTTATTTCAACTTGTCACATCACCTAAATTGTGCCTGTCCCAACTTTTTTGGAGCACGTTGCATGTATCAATTTCAAAATAAATGTTTATCATCATAAACCTATGCTGTTGATTAGGTAAAACATCAAATACCTTGTCTTTATAAAAATTTTTTGTTGAAATACAAGTCAAAGTACATTTACAAATCACTCCTCTTTGTTTTGATTAGCATTTTCCATAATGTGCCAACTTTTTCGGAATTGGGGTTGGGGTACAACAATATTGAATTGCCGCCCCAAAAATACAGGCCTTGAAAATACAATGCATTAAAATAAAGGAACTGTTACTACAATGCATTTTTGTTTTTATCAGTGCAATCCAACATGCTTTTTTCGTTTCAAAGACACGCCATGACATATGTAATTATTTTACTTCCATTCTTAATAGCAGTTTTTATGAACAATGTACATATATACAAAATTCTGTCAAATTCTTTGATTATTATGGTAGTGAAAATATATAGCAAACCAATCTGACAAGACCTTTCCAGTTGACTTGACCCCTTTCCAGGTGCAGAAGTAACAGGCCACCCAAGTAGCAAGTAAACATAAAAATAGCTCCCAGTTCAATTTACCCAGTGTCTCAATACCTGGAGAGATATTCAGCACTCGCCCCCTGGAGATCAGCAGAGGAACAGTTAGTGAAATAGATGGAAATATAATTATCTTTAAAATGGTATTCCTATGAACATACTCCCAAAATTCAATGACAGCAGAAATACTCAAATTTCCTTTAGTCCTGTTGATAGCCATATTGCTCTGGTTTGACACGAGCTCTACACAGTTCACTAATAGGTACAGAGAGAGGAACAGAACAGGAGGCAATAAAGAGACAACAGTATAATTACATATTAAAGCATCAATTTGAGTGATGTTGAATTATTAACTCTTCTTTTGCTATCAACTCGGAGGAACACTAGCTTTATTACAGTGCTTATTAAATGTATTAATTACTTTTATAATTGACTATTATTACACACTATTTATTACATTTATAATTTACTTTTACACACTATTTATTACATTTATAATTGACATATTTCTGACCTATAAAGCACCCAGTCCTAGTACTAAGCCATTTATTCTACCTGTGTTCCAGAGATTACCACAACCGATCCACGGTAACAGGGAGCTGAAAGATGCGATGAGGTAGAAAAGAGCCCAGGCCAGAACAATATTGTAGCTAATGCAGGCATACAGTGCAAATATATAGCCTCCATGACCCAAACCTGCCAAGATTAATGCTAAAATTGGTAGTGCAAAATGTAAATTTCACAAAACTGTAATTAATACACCTTTGCCTTGTTGAAACAATTGTATAATGTAACTAAGCTAAAGTTTTCATTCTTTATCACATAATTATTTACATTACCTTAAATTTTTAAGCATTTTCAACAGCATCCGTGAATAAATATAATATATTTTTTCACATTAGTGAATATTAATTACCTTCTGCTAACGGACAGAATCTTCCCCAGGATGTTGCTGCACTCTGCTTTGTGTACTGGCCAATACAAATGTCCAGGACAAAGAGTGGTACACCACATGTCACAGCAAACAGAATGTAAGGTATCAGGAATGCACCTACACAAAGGAAAAATATTCTAACAATCTTCACAGGAGATAATTCAATAAAACATATCTGCTTAGATATATTTAATTCAATCACTTTGTCTTCCATCAAATCTTTACCTCCTCCATTTTTGAAACACAGGTATGGGAATCTCCAGAGATTGCCCAGACCAACCATATTTCCTGTTACAGCCAAGAGAAACTCCACTTTATTCTTCCATTGACCTCTTTCGCTCAAGTCTCCCATTCTTTCATTTGCTTGTTCCATAACCATCTAAGTCTGAGATCTCTGAAAACTCAAATACCATTCTAGGTAAAACTTTGCATTGTTCGTATTTAAAATAACGGACTTGGCATTGTTATATATCTTGAGGCACTGCCTATCAGAGTAAAGTTATTGTTATGCAATTAATGATTGATGGGAACAGAATCTTCTCAGAGAATTTTGGCTGTGGTTGCCACTTTCTTCTCCAGGACATTTGGAATTAAAAATCCAGTATCTCAAATGATTAGAATAAATAATGATTTATATATATATATATATATATATATATATTCAAATGAGTCAAACCCAATGTGGTCTTCTCCTGTAGCCTTTTAAAAATATAGCGACATCAAAACCCGGATTGGTGAATTTTGACACGGGCAGGGGGGCCCCCAAGAACTTGACACAACTTGACACAATCGAACATTGGAAAAAAGCATAAACAACAGAAAACCACATGGCAGTGAACATAAAACCTCACATATTCATGAGTTTTCCTTCCTAACTGAGGCTAACAACAGGCCCCTTAATAAATCACAACGTCCCGCATCCCATCCCATCACCCCCCAGGGCAGTCCTGTGGGGTCTGATTCTGAACCTTTGGAGAGACATCCTACTTGGCCCCTGTATACATGCAGTATCTAACATTCTTAGATCGCCCCATTGTTGACCAAGGACCCTAAGTGAACCCTTATAGATAGACACCTGTGAATGCTTATACATGTGTATCCTCTATGATTGTTCTCTTTTATTCTTTTTCTTTATTTAGAAAAATATCTTTCTGGCTGAAGGTATTCCTGTGTGTTAACATGAAATTATTTTGTTCATATTGTCTGTTATTTTGACTAATATTTTTTCAAGTATCAGTATAAAACTAAAATATTAAATTGATTTCTTCTTACCAAACAGCCCTGAAAATGTACAAATAATCTGCTGGCATTAAACTGCATTTGCACAGCCCCAGAAAAAGGTTGACCATGTTTTACTCATCTTTTTTTTTCTAAACACCAAAAAAAAACCTGCCATAAGGAGCTAGATGTTTTGAAGGTCCATCCATCCATCTTCTACCGCTTACTCCTTCTTCAGGGTTACGGGGAACCTAGAGCCTTCCAGGGAGTATCGGGCACAAGGCGGGGTACACCCTGGACAGGATGCCAGTCCATCGCAGGGCACAATCACATACACACTCACACACCCATTCATACACTACGGACAATTTAGACACACCAATCAGCCTACCATGCATGTCTTTGGACTGGGGGAGGAAACCAGAGTACCTGGAGGAAACCCCTGCAGCACGGGAGAATATGCAATGTTTTGAAGGTAATTTTGACAATTAAATTGTTATTCAAAACTGACAGTTTGAGATGTAAATACATTTGTCTTGCAGCAATTTTCGGTCTATTTGAACACTGTCACACAATAATTTGTCCTGAATTTCATATGATGGGTGGGGTAGTCAACCAATATTGGTTTTTGCTGAGCTGATTTACCAAGAATTTCTTTTTTTCCACAGACACTGTAGAACATATAACATATGAATATAATACATTTGCTTACATTTTGAACATTTCTATTGCACAAAACATCCCTCATGTAACTGCAACAACTGAACAGTTTGGGGATTTTTTAAGTAATTTGATTGGGTATAAAAAGAGCATCTTAGAGAGGAAGCGTCTTTCAGAAGTAAAGATGGGCAAAGGTTCACCAATCTGCAAAAAACTGCATCTACAATTTGTGGAAAAATTTCAGAATAATGTTCCTCAACGTATCAGCAAAATGAATAAAATATAAAAATTCAAACCCTTCAGGTTTGGCCATACCCACTTAACGTTTAAATCTTTAGACAAATTAAATACAAACTGTTGCCAAAATCTCAAAATTCATATGTACAAAAATCTAGCAACTCAGTCCCATACTGGTGTTATACAAATACTCAGGACTGAATCAGGGCATCCATAGAGAAATGCTTTGTTCCTGCAAAACACAGTTTTACAGAGTGCAAGAATTTATGAATGACCCAAAAAGTAAATGCGTTGACAATGCCAAAAAAAATCCTCATCAAATGTATGTGATAAATTTGTCCAGAAAAATTCATTTTAAATGATGCAATGATTCACACAAAATATGTGTGCATAAATGAGAAATAGAATAAAATAAATTTAAATTTAATTTAAAAAAAACCCTCTGTCTTTGTTTAGTTTTAATGGTTTTTCTTCCACTTCTCAGACTGTTGTTCCTGTTGTATAGATACTCTATGTGCTCCTATCTTCTCCTTGACCTAATAACAGACACCCCCAATTTTTTTTTTAAATAATAAAAAATATCTCTAATCACTATAAACATCTAAACATACTTGTTTGTGCTTTGCAATCTCTTTGCTGATGTTAATGTTTTTTTTGCTGGCACCTCAGGAAGGCTACTGAGTTGTGGTTATCAGGTTCCCCTGTACAGAAAACACATCATGTCCCTAGATATTCTGAGGAATGGTTGATTAACATGTGTCTTACCATGTGTCTTATATTAAACTTATTTTAAAAAATTTTACATGAAAGATCAATTTTCCTAATCAATCACACATGATTAATATGATTCATTATACTGAAGTCATATAACACCAGTATATACACTTCAAGTAATGAAGCTTATTAGAATTGAAAATGAGAATTTTCTGAAATTTTGGTACTGTCAAACAACAAACAACAGAGCTGTTCTCGATTTTGGCTTTGAAGAAGTTTTTAATTCATTGTCTATAACAGCAACTCTGACAGCTGTGCCATAGGAATCTGACAGCAGTGCTGTTTATATCAATTTAATCATTCCGATATGGTATCTTTTCTATACTGAGAACTTACACACAGCCTTGTATACTGGACACTATATGTCATTTAAGACTAATTATAAACAGAAAAGAAAAGAAATTATTGGCAAATAATGAAAACATGAAATTATTGGAAAATAATCAGCTTCAGGGTGGTAATTGTAACTCTAATTTGAATTGGAAAGTATCATATCACAATATCGTTAATGATTATATTGTTGAATAAACTTTTATTCTTGAAAGACAATTTAATGCATCTCTCAAAGTGATGTTCTTTATATTTGTAAATAATCTGTGTACAAAAGCCTTCCCTAATACTTAAGTTTCATTTTGTTTCTATGGTTGATTTTCTGTCACACGATATTTTTTTGTATTTGCTGAGATCGAACAGCACAGCATCTGCAAAGAGATATAGTTAAAAACAGTCAGAATTTTTAAGTTTACTGTGATAAGTCAAGCATTCAGGAAAATCTTAGTCTTCAGGGTATTAGGACATTACCTGTATCTGTGAGGACAGCCACGATGGCCTGAGCTGTACTCTCGGGTGAAACACACATGCCGGCAGAGTCCTCTGTAGCCACACATCCTGTTATGTATTTCAGTTTTGTGAGCTGAAAAAGAGATAAACTATGTATAAATAAAATACTTGGGGGCATGCTGTTACATCTAAATAAAGATGGGATGATGTGATGCAGCCCATCAGAAAGCGAGTTAATGTTACCATCCCAAAGTTGATTATTGTACATTCTGAAGTGATTAATTCCTCTTATACCCCTTCAATCAGCAATTTTTTTTAATTAAAGAAAGACATCCATACTTTTTATCCATTATAGTTATATTTAATGTTGTAGAATATCCATGAAACAAGTTAGTGCCTACTATCACTTAAAATATAGACGCTATACACCCTCACCAGCCTTTCTTTTTTCTCTCTATCATTAATAAGACAAGAAATACAACTTGTCGTCTTATCAAGAAACCGGAAAGTTTGTCTGAAGAGTTTCCCAAAGGCTATAGTAACGATAAACATATGAGAATATAACATAATTATAAATATGTTATTTCCCTTACAGTAAACACTACTGTCAGAGCTGCTGTTGTAGTATATTAATGTACACCTTGTGAACAATTAGATTCAAGAACTCCACAGCAGTATTGAAATATATTTTGATAAGTTACTGTATATGTATGCCTCATTACAGCTATATATACAAATATAAGCCACTCCCCTCCCCCTCACACCATGATCAAACCCTCCATCACTCCTTCACCTCTATCAATCCTTCACCTCTATCAATCCTCCACCACTCACCCCACAACCACTCAATCTATGCCACCACACAGCAAACTTCCTTAAACCCTGTAGAGAACTTATATCCAACAAGCCCCCAGCTATGTGTTACAAGTGAAGAGACAGCAGGAGAAGCTAAAACAGGGCAAGGCTGCAGGCCCTGATGGAATCAGCCCCAGGGTACTGAAAGTCTGGTCCCTGTTACAAAGATGATGCCTCCATCATCCCTAAACAACCACAGAACAGTTGCCCTCACATCGTATGTGATGAAGGTCCTAGAAAAACTGGTCACACCTCAAGTGAGCACATTTTGTATCCCCTGTAGCTGGCATTGATGATGCAGTAATTTATTTACTGCTGAAGGCCAAATACCATTTGGACTGCACGAACACCACAGTGACAATCCCATATTTTTTTTTATTTCTCATGTACATTCAGTGATGGACAGGAAGAGGAGTATAGGGACATAGAAAAAAAAATTTGCTGAGTGGTATTGAACCATCTACTCCTCAGAGTGTGCAACTCAACAACAGGTTGGACTGTAAGTACACAGTGTAGCTGTGTACAGGAAGAGGATGTGCAGATTCCACTTTCTGAGGAAACTCATGTCCTTTAATGTTTGCAGCAAGATGTTGGAGATCTTGTCTGTTGTTGTGAGTGCTGTCTCCTTTGTCTCAATATGTTGGGGAGGCAGAATAAGAACAGGAAAAGTAAGGAAGCTGTTTAAGAACTGATTAAGAAGTCTGGCTCTGTCCTGGGGCTGCTGGGTTGTCCCAGTGGACAGTTTTGATGTGGTCATGGTATGAGTATGCTAAACCAACTAGTGTCCATCCTGGACAATATATCACAGACCCTCTATGATTTATTGGTCAAACAGCAGAACACATTCTGTATGAGACTCATTCAGATAGATAGATAGATAGATAGATAGACAGACAGACAGACAGACAGACAGACAGACAGACAGACAGACAGACAGATAGATAGATAGATAGATAGATAGATAGATAGATAGATAGATAGATAGATAGATAGATAGATAGATAGATAGATAGATAGGTGCTAATAATGCCATTGTACGTATTATATGGCTAGATTTGTTGTATTCTTAATTAATTTCTAGCCTAGATAAGAAATCTTCATAAAAAACAATTCTGACAACAGTATTAATATTGCAATATTTCCTTACAGGTATACAGAGCTTGTAGTACAGCAGGTTGCATTTCTCCCTCACAGCTCCAGGGTCTGTGGTTTGAACCTGTTCTCAGGTTCATGTCAATGTAGAGTTTTTGAACATTTCTCCATGTATTTGTGTGAGTTTCTTACAGATTCTTCTGATTTTCTAAAGAGTGACTGAGTGAGCTATATCGAGCTAGTATTCAAGTTAGGCTAGCATAAGCAGAATCCCATCCAAGAAGCAGAATCTATCCGAAAAATACATTTAAGTGTTAGCTTAAAGAATAAAATGCAGCTATATGTTCTTATCTCTTAATAATGATTAAAAAAATGATGACCCATGTTCATTCACAGTCTACTATAGCTGTAACTATAGCCTCTTGCTAGACATGAAAATCAAAATTTCTGTCAGATGAACAGATCAAGATTAAACAGATCCAAAACATTCAAAACTTTTTTCTTTCCCGCACATGGACACATACAGTATAACCTCACAAATCATCTGACATTGCATTTTACCCAGTACCTACCATGGCTGGCTGAGATCACCAGTAACAGCAGAAACAGAATTTGGTCCAGTCTGTGCATGGTTTTGGCTCTGTAAATTCGCCAGGCTGTGTTTTGCCATAAACAGTTCTGCATTTATGTTGTTTTTGGTCGGTGAATGGGGGAGTCCAGGATAACTTTATCTAATCACACATGCACAAGCTTTTGTGAAGCGTGTCTCAAAAACAAAATATGGTATCATTCAAGGAAGCATGCGAGATTAAATGTTAAAAGAAGACACATTTCATACAGATAATAGAGATGACTTACATCATCATACAGGCATGTATGCCTATGGCTATGTCTGTGTTGCAAGGCATAACTGCTAACATACCACACATAAATGGACCAACAAAGGTGGTCTCAAACTTTTTAAAATTATAACAATTTACTTATTGTTTATTACTTATATAAACAATAATTTTAAATTAATATAGAATGTATGTATATTTTCATACATAACAATATGCATATCACAATAGAAAATAAGCAGTAACTCACTCTGCCTCACTTTCAGTAACTGCTTTATGCTGCTATGGGTCACAGTGGATCCAGAGCCAATTCCAGGAACACTGAGTATGTGGTGGGAATACACCCTGGAATTAGATGCCAACCCCTTGCAGGGTACCATGTGCACGGTCGTTCACACCTAGGGGTCGTTCACAATCGTTCACACCTAGTTTTATCTTAGCAAATCAAATTCAGTTATCTTAGTAAATCCACCTACTGGCATACTGGGAGGTAAAATGACTAGAACAATAACACTGTGCAGGGGAACATACACAGACATAGGGAAAACATACAGACAAACTCCACAAGGAAGTATGGACAAATTCAAAGCTGACATGGACCAACAGATACAGTGTACCAATTAAAAGTAAGTGTCAACCATCCAGGAGATGGGTTTGAGGAAACAGTCTAACTCCTATAGAAGAGACTCCAGGGCACTAATTAAATAGTGAATAAAGAGCTATGCATTAAAAATGATGCATTAATGAGAGGTCCGCACTTACTGTGTATGCATGACAATTTGTTTTCTAACCCTAACCTTAAGTAATCCTTTTAATCTGATTTTACAATGAACCGCCCATTGCTTACTATACAAACAGAATGTTAATCCTTTCATTACAGGAAAATACATTTATGCATGGTCACTGGTTAAGTAAAAACACATCATATTTAATTTAACATAATACTATGAGCTCTATTAAAACTCATAACACCAAGGTAGGTCTAAGATCTGAAATAATTGATAATAAAGCTGTGACAGAGACTGAATTAAGCAGGCATTTCACCAAAATATATTATTATTATTATTATTTTTTAAATATTTATTTACTAATTTTTTTTACTGTTATTAGATATTTAGAATACATATAATTTTGTGCAATAAAAGCTCAGAAAATTCTAATCAGTAAACAACCAACCAGCAGATGTCACACTTGCTTTATGTGTAGCTACCATAGTGTGTAGAGCTCTGAACTCCATATCGGGCCAGCCACCATACAGTTGAAATGAATCCTTGTGTGTATATATATATATATATATATATATATATATATATATATATATATATATATATATACACACAAGGATTCATTTCAACTGTATGTTTATATATATATATATATATATATATATATATATATATATATATATATATATATATATTTAAATCCGTTATCAATCCGTTTTTGTTTATGGTAATGGAATGGCAAGTAGCGTTGGTGCCTCACCAATCAAAAGTCCTCAGCCCTGTCCTGAGCTCTGTAGGTGGACTGGCTACTCTCAGTTGCTCTTGGGAAAGAGTGTGAGTGTGTGATCGTCCCATACAGCGTGCATCCTGCCTTGGCCCCATGTTCCCAGGTGATAGTATAACTCCTTTGTAGTGATTAAAGAAGATATATAAATGAATTAACATTTTCTAGCATGTTTTCTTTTTGTGGAAAAAGAACTGAGATCGCTAGCACGTTCGCCTCACACCTCCAGGGTCCGGGGTTCGATTCCCGCTGGGGCCACGTGTGTGCGGAGTTCGCATGTTCTCCCCGTGCTGCGGGGGTTTCCTCCGGGTACTCCAGTTTCCTCCCCCAGTCCAAAGACATGCATGGTCGGTTGATTGGCGTGTCTAAATTGTCCATAGTGTATGAATGGGTGAGTGTGAGTGAGTGTGAGTGTGAGTGTGTATGTGATTGTGCCCTGTGATGGACTGGCACCCTGTCCAGGGTGTACCCTGCCTTGTGTCCGATGCTTCCTGGGATAGGCTCCAGGTTCCCTGTGACCCTGAAGAAGGAATAAACAGTTGAAGATGTATGGATGGATGGAGAACTGAGATCACAGTACTCATGTAACTGCACAGACTACATATACAGCATGTGGTGCCAGTATTCGTCTATTAGCCATGTTTTGCTTTCCCTGTCATCAAGTATTCATTGTAGAAGTCATATATGTTATTAAAGGTTTTTTTAATTTTATTATTTTTTTAAATTGTTATTATTATTATTTTTTAGCATTACTCATTGTTCAGTGTAGCCAGACTAAAACCACTTATAGTTAAGAAAAAGAGAAACTGAAAAGTTCAGGATAACAGTAGGAATGGAAAGTGGTTCAAGGATTTATCCAAATATGTTCCATCTAATGAATCATCTTGGACACTAGAGCAAAATGAAATAGAAAAGTTTATTAAATGTTAAACTATTAAATGTTACTTTTTTATGTGCTCTTTTCTGACTTACATGGCCAGATGCATATAACCACATTGTATGCAAATTCTATTCTGGAAACGGAAACCTTCGACAGTCTTTTGCAACATATGGTGATGGTGAGACCACTGAAGAAGTTATTAGAAATGCGCCAGGCGATTACATTAAACTTCACATATTTTTCTCTGGCTAGCAGTGGAAGGAAAAGAAAAAAAAACCAACAAAACACTGACCTTGTCACTGAACCTAAAATCACCACACTCTGGATCAAGGTGTTTGAATGCACATGGCATAAAATAACATGAAAATTCACTTTGCATGGTACAAGTCTTATCAAACTAACACTATTCTTCAAAGGCGTTTCAGAGAATGCCTCCCTTTTAAAGCGCACATACTTTGGAGAGGAAATGTTCTATCTTAAAACATCAAAGATTTACAAAGATTGCCATCACACTTACCTTTCACAGAATCCCATGTAATAATCCTTAGGAAAAAGATGTGGAAAGAAAGTACACATACAAAGTAACTCTTAATAAAAGACAAGTCACAGTCAGTTTTGACGTTTGACATAACGTAGAGAGACTAAATTGGGTGCAGATTTGTGGTTTTGACACAGGAAACTGTAATATTCGATAGACCTGTCAAAGATTATGCCTTTAGTTTCGAGTCAGATCATTGTACAGAGTCTCTACACAACTGCTTGGGAACTGTAGAACCAGTGTTGTGTAACCTCTCTATCTTTCTCTCTGACAACCTTTCCCAAATTGACTATTGATCTGTGAGAGCTAAAGTATTTGTGCCATTTGCACAGAAGAGACTGTTAGAGGCACCTTGTAAGTCCACACACCTGATTGACTGCATTGCTCTGAACTCATTAGACTGACTTTCCCATCCCTAGTGAGGCCATTTGCAACTTACATCATTTCAGTAAGTTCACTGCTTTCCATTGGTGCTAAATGCAAATGGACTTGGACTTGGAACTCTTCATTTGGACAACAGACCGCATGCCAAGGCCACAGAAAAGCATGTTTTTTCCTCACAGTTCATTTTGTAGACATGGATGCTTGAAACTGAGCATTTTGATAGCTGTAAGGACAGGTCAGTCTTTATTGGGCTTGTCATACAGGCACAGTATGGTGACAAAATGAAGTCAAGAGTTGGTTGGACATTCAGTATGTTCTTTTGATTTTCCTTGCAGCTTTGCTGAAGTCAAAACATAACATAGAGGCCAATGGGATAATGGAAGGTAAATCCATTATCATGTAACAGTTTCAGTACCCCAGAACTTTACCTATCCAACACACATCATTGTTAGTTATGCTATAGCTGTAACTATGAATGCTGCATTTTAATACACGAATGGAATAAGACAATTTAGGGCATGTTTTTTATAGAAAAATAATGAATAATGGGGTCGTGTATAATTTATTTTATATGTATATATATATATATATATATATATATATATATATATATATATATATATATACATATATTTAGAGTGAACAAAAATTCAATTAAGCTATAACAGCAATTACGCATTGAATGCATTTGGAAAATGTTTGATTGAAACTATCATGTAAATTGTCATTATTAAGTAATATAATAATAATAATAATAATAATAATAATAATAATAATAATAATAATAATAATAATAATAATAATAATAAATTCCCCAGCAGGGTTGCTAGACCTTTCAAAGAGTCATTGGTTAATGAGAATAATGATTAGGGACAGCTGAAAACAATCAGGAGACATTTTCAGGATCTGCTGTTGATGAGATGATACAACCTAGGATGTGCTAGGAAGCATATTTAGTGATGTTTCCTGAGGTCATCAGGTGTTTCAGGTCTTTCAACATCAGACATCCTCACTCACGGTTTGTGTCTCAGAAGTATTTGACTACTGAACACCGCTCCTCATCCAAAGCCATATAGAGACTTTTTTGGCGTCCTGCCTAGGGTTCTGCCCAACCTGCTTCTTTGGATAAGCCGCCACTGATGGTATAGAGGTAGTTAACCTCAGATGCTACATATCAGTGCCTTCTTATTGCCTTTCAGACAGCCTGAATTAATGGTTTAAACAGATGTAAATTTAACAGAAGTCGATTATTAAGACAGATCTATTAGTCACCAGAAAGACGCCTTTGAATTCCATTTGAAAAACATAAAATTGAATCATGCCTCACCTTTTAATAATTCACCCTATACAGAAAACACAAAATACTAATTCTAGCTATTATAAATTATTACAAAACCCCTTTTTTTCCCTTTTGGCACTGTAAATAAACTTCATTGCACTTGTGTGCTTTGTGACTAAATCATCATTCGATTTAATTTAAAGAATACAAGACAGACAAGAATGTGGCCTGGGACACCATGGACGAGGAAGAGTCATTTTAACAGACAGAGAGATATCAGTGCTGATGAAGGACCTTCTCACTGCCCAGCAGAGGAGAGAAGAGGGCTTATTCCTTGAGCTCGGGGGACTGAGGGATTCAGCAGTTGGCCACCAGAGGTCCACCAGCCAGCTACCCCCACATGCACAGTGGCTTCTCAGAATCCACGAATGGACCTCTCTACACCAGCCCCTCGTCGCAACATCATGAGGCCAGCCAATCAACTTCATGCCAACATACCAACTATCACCAGCAGCTCCATTCCCTGTGTATAACACCTCAGGGCCCATCCAGCACTAGTTCCATCAGAAAGAATTCTGCACCAAGAGCCCAAGATTTCAGGAATTGGTTCCTGGTATGGTCTATTACTACTTCACCTACCAAATGATGGTAGCCAGCTCGATATCAGGGTCATCACCACCAGTCCATACCACCCACAGATGGATGGACCGGATTAGACATGTGTTGACGTTTCTATACAAAAGTCCTTAAAAATGGAGCGACCCATCGGTCTGGGGCACCAAGACCACTGGGCTGCTCCAATCATTGTGGGACTCCTCGAATACTCCCCGTTGAGCATAGCCTTAAGTTCATCCCGAACCACAATTGTTCGTGTTCGGTTAACTGGCATAAGCAGCTGCAACTGGGTAGAGATGAAAACACAGGTCCCAGACTTGCAGCTTTCGTCCCATTAAATTCAAAGTCATGCTTCACAATGTGTGTGTGTGTGTGTGTGTGTGTGTGTGTGTGCATGTGTGTATGTGTGTGTGTTGCAAACACTGCCAGCTATAGTGATCTTTCATTCTCTGGCCAGTTACTGGAGTTCCTAAAAACACAAAGAGACACAACTAAGTAAACTGGCAGCAATAATATGAGAATCATCACCCATTACCTGTTGGTTCGACCTGCCTCTTTTCTGTCCACAGTTGATGCTCAACCATACCCACACCGCCACAACAAAAAATTTTGTTAATTTTAAAACCGCACTAAGTTTATTGAATAAAAAAAATGATTTCACATCTTTGAATTTGAATCCTGTCAGTTTATTAAGGTAAAATGGGCCGTTTTAATTTACTCACTATTAGCCAAACAGTTGCACAGGCATGTAAGGGTGCTTTCACACAAGCCCATTTTGTTTAATGCGTTTATTTACTACACATAAGCACTTCAGATTTTAATCAGCTTTGAATAATGTTCTTCTTTTTCCGCTTATCTTGTCTGTAGTTCTGGATTTCTGAAAATGTAAAGTAGCATTTTTCCATAAAATATATACTGTATATATTGTATATGTATATATTTAACTACATAAATAAACACTACAGAAACCAGAGACTTTTGAATTGGCTACGTCTTAAATCATTCACTAAAAGGGAGACTATGAAGAAAGGAAATTTTATAGTGTCCCTATTTCTTTGATCTTCAATCTCTCTCTCTCTCTCTCTCTCTTCTCTCTGTCTCTCTGTCTCCAAATATGTGCATATTAGCTAAGTGAAACCTTCATTCTCTCATCCATTGAGATTAGCTAGCAGAGTAATTCCCTCACTAACCCTACTACTTTGAAGTCTCCTGCCAGAGAGCCAAGAGCTTTTCTGCCTCATTTACATAATCTAGCTGCTGTGTTACATCACACAGAAGTCTATTTGTGGGAAATGTTAGATACTCTAATTTCCTACCAAGATACTATCATCAGCAGCAGCACTGATATCATTTCTGGTTTCTCTGGGGATGCTAAAATACATTTAGCAAGGCCTGATACATCTGTCTGTCTGTCTGTCTGTCTGCCTGTCTAGCTAACTATAAGTCTGTCTATCTGTCTGTCTATTCTTATGAATAAACATAGCGTAATATTTGAACAGAACTTTGTGCTTGTGTTGTGTTGTGTGCTTTGGTTTTCAGCCTTGCCCTTTACTCACCGAGATTTAACCAGATTCCTTGAATCTTTTAATTATATTGTACACTGTAGAAGGTGAAATGACCAAAATCCTACTGATTTTTCTTTGGGAAATGATGTTCTCAAAGTGTTGGATTATTCACTGACGCATCTGTTAGCAGATTGGCAACCCATCCTTGCTCTTGAAGGACTAGGCCTTTTTTGGAGGCTCCTTATATACAGTACTATGGGTAGATGATTGTCTCACCTGTTTCACGCCACCTTCTTATTTCAACTTGTCACATTGGTATTAATGCTAAATCACCCCTGTCCCAACTTTTTTTGTAATGTGTTGAATGCATCAATTTCAAAATAAATGTTTATCTTCAAAAAAACTATGCAGTTGATTAAGTAAAACCTCAAACACCTTGTCTTTATACATTTTCTGTTTAAATACAACCCAAAGTACATTTACAAATCACTCCTCTTTGTTTTTATTACACTTACATTTTCCATACTGTCCCAAATTTTTCACAATTGGGGTTGTATAACAGTATGTCCCGAAGTGTTTTAATCCTCTTAGTGCTGCAAGTACTCAAAGACAATTGGAGTGATACAAGCTGTGAAATGTACCAAAGTTGTTATACTAAATATAAGCACTAGTGAAATGCCTCTTGTCCAATCAAAATAGTCGGCTGAAATTGTTGTATAAAACCTCTATAATCTCTATTCTTTCACCAGTCACTCTTTTTTTCTTTCTTTTGAAGTTAATAAACCAAAACTGTTGCAAAATGCTGACACTGGAGACTCCATCGATCCATCCATAAATGTTTAATAAACATTAATCCCTGTTTAAGTTGTTACTATAGAAACTATTGCAGCTGCGCTACTATCAGAGCTGCTGTTATAGTAAAAAAAAAAAAAAATAGACAAATATTGTGAATTCATAACCGGATAGTGATTTTGTTTTCCAAACTATGGCTAAAAATAATTAATGAAATCTCACCTGGCACATGGTGGCTTAGTGAAAATCAGAAAGACACTACAAACGTGCATTGACGGATAAAATTAGTCACTGATGGATGTTGAGTGATCTCCTCCCATAGTAAAATCTTGACAGTCACCTCAAAGATGTAAATTGTTTGGAAAGGAAGGGGGGGGGGGGCTTTACTCAAGGTAAAGTCAAACTGATGGATTCACTTTTATAGAAAAAGTTAAATGGATATCAGAACACATTTCTCTTATGAAATGTGACATATTGATGAGAAGTGCATAACATGAACTCTATAAAAGGTAGGCGCAAACTTAATTCTGTGGTTAATTTCAAATGAGCTGCCCCTTCAACCCTTTTAATACTTTAAGCATGAATAAATTAGCTTTTGATTCTCAGAGGACATGAGAGAACTTTGATGTGTCTCACTGAAGCTGTCACGGTTTCATTCTTTATAAATTGTGGAGAGAATTTTCTGTTCACAACACTGAGTATGGGATGTTGAAGAGGTTAGTTACAGGAAAACTCTGGGAAAGTAAGGAATAAAATATTAAGGGGTGTGCTGATATAAGAGAATAAGCAACAGTGGATGTCTGATGTGGCCAAGTATGAAACAGAGTTACTAATACAACCTGAAAGTGGATTATTTGTGGATTATTTTATTCAACAGTACTGTGGTATAAAAGTAATTAAAACACTTTCTCTGGTGTCTTTGACTGTCACTTGTGCTGTGAATCAGGAATTTGATTGCTGCGGTGATCCCAAAGAAACTGAGCATTATGTTGAGAAAAAAAAAATCAATAAATATGAAACATTTAGCATTACATATTAGATTAAAATTCTCACAAGGCCTAGACTAAATGATAGTCTTTATGCTTCAGTTAGCAAATAGCTATCCCATAAGACCTTGTGAGAAACTGATATTAGACTTTCCTTGTTTTGTAGACATGCATATAAGCTACACATTAGACTCCTATCTCACACTGAGATCCAGTGCCAGAGATCTCAGTAAATAAATTGCATTTCCAAAATTGCATGCAATGTTATATGCATTATCAGGACAGTCAAATATTTAAAATTACATCATGTGTAAATAATCCATGTCTTTTCTACTCTAATTAATCCCACCATGTGCCTGTTTGGAAACACATAACGTACAAAACCTTCCATCAAAAGCTCTGTTTGTGAATTGTTATGTGGTTTGTCAAACATCCAGTGCAGAAGGTTTAGCTTTTGCTCAGCGTCTCCACTACCGTTTGATAAACCCTGCTTTTGTAGCGAGACGTGACTCGAATTTGTAATCAGAACTATAGCACTCTGTCCTGATTGCTAATTGTATCCTTTGGGCCTTGCATGCCTGCTGCATGGTTATTACTATGTTCACACCCTCCCTCCTCTGCTTCCAACCCTCACCCTTTTCCTTTCTATTTCCCCATGTGTTTTTTATGCACATAATTCAGTTCTATTTAGTGAACCACCATTTGAGCTTCCCATCACACTGGACATTCTGCTTTCAGTGATCATAATCGGTTTTGCTCCACTTTTCTTTATGCTGTTAAATTGGATCATGTAGAGGGCTCAGATCAGAGTCATTTAGTGTTTTTCAGTAATTTGTCAGGTACAGCATGACTTTACCTTGCCTGTTGTGTGGGCTTGGTGGTTAGCAGGTTTGTCTCACACCTCCGGGGTTGTGGTTTCAAATCTGTGCGTGGGGTTTGAAAGCCATGTGTGTGTGCAGAGTTTGCATGTTCTCCCCATGCTTACTTTTCCAGCCTTTCCTTGCCCCCGTCCCAACCTTTTTGAGACATTTTGAGGCCATGAAATTCGAAATTTTTCTTAACATGGTGCATTTACTCAATTTAAACATTTAGATGTTTTCTATGTTCTCTTGTGAATAACATGTGGGTTTATGAGATTTGCAAATAATTGCATTCTGTTTTTATTTGCATTTTATACAGCGTCCCCACTTTTTGGAACTGGGGCTGTAACTAGAATGATAAATCATAGAAGTATGATGTGCTATTCTCTATGTAATAAGAAATTGTTGGAGCTGGTGGTATAAGAGCAATAAAACAGAAAAAATCTGTGCTGTTATAGGAAAATAATCAACTTTGGGGTGGTAACAGTAATTATGCCTCCCATCAACATGTTGTCATTTCCCCCCCTATAACAACATGCACCCAAGTGTTTAACTTCTTTTAAAAAGCTGGCAAAAGCAGGTGGTATATTATACATAGTAGAAATGAGGGAATTTTGAATAGAAAGGCATGTTTGGAGACTGATCCGGCTATATGTTTATTTATGTGTTATATTTCTGACAAACTTCTATATTTGTTCTATTATTTTGTGAGGCAGTCAAAAGAAATTCAGTGATAAATTCGGGTTGTTTATAAAGCTGGTTGTTCTCATCTGCTTTGATCATGATTTTATTTCCCATTTCTAAGCTAAAGCTACTTCTGTATCTATTATAATTATTATGTTGCAATATGTAATAGCTTCTGCGCTGCATCTTTCATGTGTGCAACTCTGTCCCTGGAAGCTATATGTAAATGACCATTTCTTCTAAATTTATGAATGTAAACCTGCCTGCATAATGTTCAGTATTCAGCTTCAAACATTTATTGGCAGCTTTTAATTATTCTTGTAATAAAGATACATCACCATTCCAACTACATGTTTACCTTTGAAAATGCTGTTTTGTGCATTGTGTTTAGTGGGAAAGACTTCTTTTTACAAGCCATGTTCTCTGTCTTACTGTACCTGACTTTATGTCCATTTTACTCTTCTAGCTTGAGATAGCAGGTTGAAATGTGACTTGAGGATATAGCTCCAGCTGCACAGGGAGAGCACTGATGAATATGTGGGCTGACTGGACGTCCTTATTATTTACACTATCTCTTTAATCAAGTCTGCATCAAGCAAGGCTGGGACAGGTTGGCAATGCAGTCTCAGGACTCCACTAGGTCTGTGTCAGCGTCTTGCATAGTGCACACTCTGCATTTCATTGTACCTGCTTTAAGCACACTGTTTTCGCTTCATCTTCAAAGCTTCTCTCACTGTTTCTGAAATGCCATTTGATTAGTTGTCAAAGCTGAAAAGGGGATGCCATCGTTCATTAGCATGTCAGTGGGTCTAGTTGTTTCCAAACCATCTTTAAGAAGACTGGACCCTCTTTGAGATATAGGAAAGAGATACAAAAGGAGGAAATTGTCAGATTGAATTGTTGATCATGTTGGATTTACAGATCAGATTGGATTGAATTCAAGAAATGGAAAACACTAAATTTCCTGTTAATTAGGAATAACTTATGTCATTATAGAGCTTTCAAACTTCTTGAGAAGTTGTGTAAGAGAAGTGACATGGTCAAAGAGTTAAACACTTATTTAGTCTTAATGATTGACCAAATAAGTGTCTTCAACTCTTTGACTTTGTATGCATGTCATTGACAGTATGTCGTTATGTAGTATGTGTAAAATCAGAACATAAATTTTAACTAGAGTACACTATTAGCATTATTGTGGTGTTTCGTAAGATAAAGCATTTTGACAGCTTTGACATACTGACAATTTTTTTAATGGCAACACAACACTGCTATAAAAGTGTCATGATAACTTATGACACCTGCTATGACACATACCACTTATGACATAATGAGTCTTTATTGATCACGTACAACACAGTGAAATTCTTTCCTTCACATACCCCAGCATGTCAGGAAGATGGGGTTAGAGCACATGGTTAGCCATGATACAGTACTCCTTAAGGGCCTGGCTCAAGGGCCCAACAGTGGCAGCTTAGCAGTGCTGGGGCTTGTACCTCCAACCTTCCGATCAGTAACCCAGGGCCTTAACCACCAAGCTACCACTGCTTATGTCAGACACACAAATTCTTATCATGTATCCCTTAATGCAAAAATTAAAACTCACTTCTCTGTGCAACAGCACCTGTTTTATAATCCAGAAAAATACAATACGTCTGGGAAACAGGAGAAAAGTCAAGCTCATCTGTAATATGCTTTTAATGTTTTGATACTTTCTAGCATAGATTATCATCTGTTTTTTTAATATGACAGGCTCTTTGCTGATTATAAACATATAAAAGTCCCAGACAGTTGTGTATACTGATTTAACATTTCTACAGGGTGTCCCAAAAGTCTCCATACAATAGGGACTAAGTATGACAGCATCACTGCCTTCGTCAGTGGATGTTCGTGAATGTCCACTTCTTGATTGGCCCTTCCAGTCTTTCTGAATTTGTTAATAAGTTTGGCAACAGTGTCGTGTGTGATGTGCTCGCCATATTTCCTGTTAAAAATACAGGAATAAAAACGACAGCTTCTTGATCCAACCATGAGAATGATTTCAATATGTTCTTCTTTTGTCAAAGGCATACTTAAAGACATTCTGAAAAAATATATATATATTGCCAAACTTACTAATATGTAAGATAATTTGCTTCTCCAACCTACATAAGCCCTGCTAGCTCACAAATTAAACCTTTAAAATTGATTAAAAGTTCTACCCTCAAGATGAATAAAACAGCCAAACTCACAAAAACTGGATTCAGATGAAGTAGGTTTATTAGTAGTCAAGCAACACAGCAAATAACCCAGCTGGCACCAAGGATGCATGTCACATGAAGATGTAACTTTCACTGAAACTTCATTGGCTTACATTCTCTTTATATACATTTCATTCAATGCAACATATCCAACTTTAACCAATCACACTTTTCCTCTTTTTGCACATCCAATCACAAGTCTCCACACGTATTCTCATTACGTCTTAGGTTTTCTGTCTTAATGCGTAAACTTTTCCTTATCTCTTGCCTCGGTCTGTTTCCTTGCAACATTATTTACATCGGTTAATACACACAAACTCACTCTCACACTTTTCCCACTTTTCTCCAGGTGTTCCACTTTTTTGCACCTAAGTGCATTGCAAACTTCACAGTGACCTTAGAATTAATAATAATAATAATAATAATAATTATAATTATAATATGCTCAATAAACATACTGTGAAACTTTACTCTTTGCTTTTACAGAAAAAGGTTTATTAGTTTTTTTTGTTTTTTTAAATATATATTCTGTTAATACCCTAACTTTCCTCTGTGTGTGTGTGTGTGTGACCTTTTCACCTGCTTCTGTGTGACTCTTTCTTCAACAGTGCATTGTTCATGAGGCTCTTCTGTATGTTCTTTCTTAACAGTACATCTGTCAGAACTTCCATATTTTCATGCTGGTGCGTTTACGTACCTACCACACAGCCTAATGTCAAAAACCAACTGTCTTTAGGTCTTAACCTTTCACTTGATTCTTCAATGTTAGTTATCTATATGATATTAATATTTATTATATATATTATTACTTTATATCTTATTTTACCCCAAATTTCATACAAACAATATAAAATAATTGTGAAAAATTTTGGAAGACTTTTTTCTGAAAAAGTGTTGATTTCCACTATGTATGGAGACTTTTGGGACACCCTGTAGTTCTGTTTCATTTTTGTAGTCTGGTCCATGAAACATCATTATGATCAGAGCGCAAGAGAAAGATAAAGTATGATGAGAAAGGAAATGATGAGAAAATTTTTATGTATCAGAAAGATGAAATTCAGATGTTATTTTATTCCCAAGCAGACACTCGATTTTTTATATGGACATAAAGATCGACTCGGCATTTGTGTTGCTTGCTCATGAAAAGATGTTCCTACAGTACATCTTTGCCCTTGATACTTCAGAAGATTATTAGCACAGCCTCTAACTAATGGATCATAAACTGTCATCACTTTGAATCCCTGTTACTTTAATCAGGTATATTATGTGAAATTGTATGTACAGTGGTGTGAAAAAGTGTTTGCCCCCTTCCTCATTTCCTGTTCCTTTGCATGTTTGTCACACTTAAGTGTTTCGGAACATCAAACCAATTTAAACAATAGTCAAGGACAACACAAGTAAACACAAAATTCAATTTGTAAATGAAGGTGTTTATTATTAAAGGTGAAAAAAAATCCAAACCATCATGGCCCTGTGTGAAAAAGTGATTGCCCCCCTTGTTAAAACATACTATAACTGTGGTTGTCCACACCTGAGTTCAATTTCTCTAGCCACACCCAGGCCTGATTATTGCCACACCTGTTCACAATCAAGGCATCACTTAAATAGGAGCTGCTTGACACAGTAAGGTCCACCAGAAGATCCTTAAAAGCTACACATCATGCCGAGAGCCAAAGAAATTCAGGAACAATTGAGAAAGAAAGTAATTGAGATCTATCAGTCTGGAAAGGGTTATAAAGCCATTTCCAAAGCTTTGGGAATCCAGCGAACCACAGTGAGAGCCATTATCCACAAATGGCGAAGACATGGAACAGTGGTGAACCTTCCCAGGAGTGGCCGGCCGCCCAAAATTACCCCAAGAGTGCAGCGACAACTCATCCAAGAGTTCCCCAAAAGACCCCACAACAACGTCAAAGAACTGCAGGCCTCACTTGCCTCAGTTAAGGTCAGCGTTCATGCCTCCACCATCAGGAAAAGACTGGGCAAAAATGGCCTGCATGGCAGAGTTCCAAGGAGAAAACCATTGCTGAGAAAAAGAACATCAAAGCTCGTCTCAATTTCTCCACAACACATCTTGATATCCCCAAGACTTTTGGGACAACATTCTGTGGACCGATGAGACAAAAGTGGAACTCTTTGGAAGGTGTGTGTCCAAGTATATCTGGCGTAGAAAGAACACTGCATTTCATAAAAAGAACATTATACCAACAGTAAAATATGGTGGTGGTAGTGTGATGGTCTGGGGCTGTTTTGCTGCTTCAGGACCTGGAAGACTTGCCGTGATAAAAGGAAACTATGAATTCTGCTGTCTACCAAGAGATCCTGAAGGAGAATGTCCGACCATCTGTTCGTGTACTCAAGCTGAAACGAACTTGGGTTCTGCAGCAGGACAATGATCCTAAACACACCAGCAAGTCCACCACCGAATGGCTAAAGAAAAACAAAATGAAGACTTTGGAGTGGCCTAGCCAAAGTCCTGACCTGAATCCTATTGAGATGTTGTGGTATGACCTTAAAAAGGCCGTTCATGCTCGAAAACCCTCTAATGTAACTGAATTAGGACAATTCTGCAAAGATGAGTGGGCCAAAATTCCTCCAGGACGCTGTAAAAGCCTCATTGCACGTTATCGCAAACGCTTGGTTGCAGTTGTTGCTGCTAAGGGTGGCCCAACCAGTTATTAGGTTTAGGGGGCAATCACTTTTTCACACAGGGCCATGATGGTTTGGATTTTTTTTCACCTTTAATAATAAACACCTTCATTTACAAATTGCATTTTGTGTTTACTTGTGTTGTCCTTGACTATTGTTTAAATTGGTTTGATGTTCCGAAACACTTAAGTGTGACAAACATGCAAAGGAACAGGAAATGAGGAAGGGGGCAAACACTTTTTCACACCACTGTATGCTGAGGGGAAAAAAAGAAAAGAAAAAAACCCCAGCAGATAAAGAAGAAAGCCTACAGCAAATTAGAAGTGGCCACATTTAATTTAATGCATGTGGCACTGTGAAATCAGTTTTGTCACAGTGGCAGACAAGCTTTAAAACCAGGACAAGCTGAGACAGAGTTGGTGAGCCTTGCCAGCCACAGTCGCTTCAGTCTGCCAAGCCCTGCATATGAAGCTGAGGAGTGCAACATGTTGTTATATGAATGAGATCATTGTGTTTTCTCAGTCAATTTTCCATCCTATTATGGCATTTTGCAAATCTTTAGTGAAAACACGAAACATTTTATGGATACACAATATATTCAATTAAATTCGATGAAACTTTGTTTGTGTAGTGTTTTAACAAAGGACATTGTCTCAAAGCAGCAAAGTCCTGTAATATACAGTGTGTATAAGTATTACATTGATTTTCCATATCATATCACATGATATCTTGTTAAGATTTCTTATAGCCACTTCCCATTTGTGACTCTCAACAACCTTTTGCAGCACATCACAACTATATTCCTTGGTCTTACCCATTCTTATGAATGACTAAGGAAATTTGACCTACTGTACGTGCTACCTCATATTTATACCCCTTCGAAACAGGAAGTCATTGTTGAACAATTACTTGTTCTTAGTCACCTGGGTATTCTAAAAAAAAGGGATATGGGAATATAAATATAAATAAATAATGGGAGAACATATCTTCTAGAAAAATTGTTAATAGCACAAAAAGTTCTTATGCAGGATACATCTTTACGATATTCCAATCTTCCTGAAGTCAGCATCGTTTAGGTTAAAAAAGGCCTAATGCTGAAGTATAAGCATCATGGAATAAAGAATGATTTTTAAATGAAATAATTACTCTTAATTTCCTGTTAAAATGAAAAGCAAACCAGCAAAGAAGGTTGTGCTTGGTTGAACCGCAATGTTCCTAAGTAACTAATTAAATTCCAGGCGAGAAAAAATATTGAATTAAAGAAAATTGATAAAATTCTAAATAAAAAACATTGCAAAAAAGCTGCATTTACTCACTTTCAGTAACTGGTATTAGCTGTGTTGCAAGAGAAACCTGCAGAGTGGGAAAAGTCTTATATTAAAATGTTTTTCAGTAATGTGCATGTCTGATGTTCAGTGTAGTCTTTCACCCAGATCTTGTTTGCTTGATTGTTGTTTGTACAAACAAATGTAAATTGTCATTTAAAGAAAATAGGCATTACATAAAGAATCTCATTGCTCATTAGCTGACAATTAATCATGTATGACATTACAATAACCGCCCCCATCTAAAAATATTAGAGGAGTCAATTGTCTGATTAAATTGGGTTATTTAATTTTGAAATGTTCAACTTTTTAAAATTAATCTCACAAGTTAAAATGTTCATTATGACAGCCATATTAATTTACATTTAAATTTACATTTTGAGTTACAGATCAGCAGGTTGTGTGTTCAAATCCTAGCACCAACAAACTACCCTGGTCGAGTCTTTAAATATTTAAGTATTAATATTACTACTATTATTACAACACAGACAGTGCTAATATCCATATATTGGATAAACTAATTACTAAACAACACAATTCTGTTTTCTTGCAATCTTATTTCATTTTTATTTATAAAGGCTTGGGCAAAGACATCTATAAAATACTCCTACTACTACTACTAAATACTAATACTACTACTGTTACTATAAAAATTGTCATTGCCTTTTAATTTATATGAGCCTGAAAAAAAGAAACATCAACAAGTCCTTGACCAGAGATCTACTGTATATTATAAATACTACTACTGCATACTTCCATGATACTCTTGGTACACTTACTAATACTAATACAATACTCCTCCACATCATACTACTATAATAAATAATAATAATTACTAATTTTAAAAAAATCTTTGACCTGATACAGTGTATATTGGACTAACAGCATTTACCCCATTGTGTACACAGGCGGTCAACCTGTCCAATTCCAGCCATTATAAATCTATATTCATAGCCTTTTTTTATTTGAATTGGCTTGGATAAGGACATCAACAAGTCCTTGGTTGGAGAAATGAGATTGGGGATTTTGATTAAATATGAAATGGCCTGATTAAATAATTCATCACCTGTCAATTACAGGATGGGTTTGTTTATCCAAGCACTAGCTGATGAATTCACATGGTCATTTTCCCCTTTGCTTTCCAGAAAGCACTCTATTAGGGGTTTTTTTTTGTTATAGAATTAAATATATTCAGAGTAAATGACAACTTATTTATATTTGTCCATTAGTTGGATTTATAAATTTAGCCTGAGAATTTCTAATGTTATGCCACCATAAATTATTAAAAGAAAGAATAGCTTTTGTAATTTTGGGCCATTTGAATATGTGAATGATTATATTTGGTTTATTATTATACTTTGGAAAGGGAGATTACAAAGTACTTGAATAGTACAGTTTTAGATGTTTTAGCAAGCAGAACTTAAAGGGAACAAAGGCAGTATGGTATTCTTTTAAATAAATATATTTAGTGAAATGCCAGTTGTCATTAACATTTTGCTTAAACTACCATAATTTAATACCAGTTATAAACATAATCAAGGTTATTAAAAACTCAGCTGATGTGCTGAGCTACCATAAGCTGCTTGTCATAATTTGACACAACTTTAAACCTGGTTGTGATTCTAATGCTGAAAATAAAAGCCACTTCTCACATGTGCATGAACTTGGAACAGATTACAAGAGAGAAAAAAACTATTTAGGGCAAAAATTAAGCAATTACCTTTTAATTTTATTTATTTACATGGCACCTTTCATACATAAAAATGTGGCTCATAGTGCTTTACATTAAAATTAAATAAACATCAAGTCCATGTTTGTAAAACAGTAAACAACAAATAAAAACACAGAAAAGGAGAAATTCTAAAATATATAGAACATTTTATAAATTAATTAACAAGAAAAGGTTAAAATGTTTTTTTTTAATTAAATGTGGTTTAAAAAATTGAAATCAACAATCATTGTAAACAACAACAACAATGTTTATACAATTGTAATGTTTATACAAGCCCATGATGTGTTCTCAAGCTGGACATATATTCAATATTTTTGGTACAATTTTAAACATCATTTCACTTCCAGTCAACAATGCTGAGAACGCTGTACACTCTGAAGTGTACACCTCTCTGAGGCGTAAATATTTGGACCTAGAGGTAACCTGGTGCAGATGTTTACATGCCTACAATGTACTGAGCAATTCCGCTTCAAAAAAAAAAGGCAGTTTACCCAAGGTTGATTCTGCTTACCCAGCATGCGAGCCATTTCTCACTCTAGTCAAGCTTTCACTGGGCCAGCTTTTGCTCTCCCTGTAGTGACTTGATTGTGGATGCTTAGTGGAGCTGGTTTACCTGATCTGTCTGTTCCCTCTTGTGAGCACTGCCAGTGTGTAATTGGTCCATCTGCTCCATGTGTTTGAGGAATTGGTTCACCTGGCAGGAGGTGCAGAATAAGGTTTGTTCACACTCAGCTGGGCTTTAATGACTGACAGTAATAGGAACTGCTAGAGACAGTGCTTCATTCAGTCATTCTCTATGCAATCAATTTGCATGTAGTGGCTTGTCTGCTGTTACAAAATATAAAGTAACGTTTCTTATTGAGTCTATAAAACATTTCAGATGTGGTAGATTAAGCAAGCTTAAGTCCAACATATTCCAAGGCCATATTGATTCTATCATTAACTCACAGTCTGTGACAAGGGCTAGAACGCCATTGAAATCTTCTAACACAACCGGGGTGTGTCCAGTCCTCAATAAAAAAAGAAACTGTCACTGGCCTGGATGCAAAGTCAGTAATATGAATATATATGTATATATCATAATTTTTTTTTTTTAATTAAAATCTGTTCTTGAGATAATCCTGTAACCTCGGCAGAGTTCAGTGTCACTGAAAATTCCACTGGAGGAGGAACAGTGGAGAATTCTTTAATGTTGTATGACAAGAGCTAAGTAAGCACTCTGGGGCTTGTCTTACAGCATTGGAGCTTGTATTATGTCCCAAGAATTTACTTAATAGTATAGTTATATCAACCAAATCTAAAAAATTTTTTGGTCAACCCAGTGTCTTCAATGGGGCAGTGGAGCAGAGCGACATCCTCAGAAGAACAGGGAAGCGGTGCAACATCTTCAGTGGACCACAGAGGAAGAAAACATCTGACTTAATATGGTAACTAATCAAGAAAATAACAAACAGATGAGTATGATTAACACAGGAAATTATCACAGGCATACAGCAAAAGTTCTACATGGAAGGTGAGAGTGCCCTCTAGTGGTCCTCAACGTGGAACTACCCCGGGGGGGCATGACATAGTGTAGTTGAATTCTTTCATCAGTAAGTTTGCATTCATTTTCTATAACAGCAGTTCTGACAGTAATTCCATCTGAAGCATAAATCACAGGTTTATATTAATGCACTCATTCTAATATATTATAATTCCTAAAGCCCATACATAGGGACTTGTGCTGCAGATTCCCCACATTATCTAATGATAATAATAAACAGATTTGAAAAAAAAATTTAAAAGAAAAATGCATAATTGTTAATATGGTAAAGCTTTCTGTTAGGAGACTGGATGTAACAGTTCTTGATCCTCAGCGCTTTGTAACAGAATGGTATTAAGAAGCGAGGCTTGGGCTAACTTCTTTGAAGCCCAGACTATAGATCCACACAAACTATCAGTAAGAATTGTAACACATGATTAAACAGAATGAAATGCCTCCTAGATTTGACACACTGTGACACTTTTGTTTAAGTCTAAGTTATCGGGAATCTGGCAAACATACCATTTCAGAACAAAATAGATAGTTGTTTTTTGAGATGATAATTATTTTATCCACCAGAGGAAATTATCAGTGATGTGCCAACCTTATGATGGCTATTTTGCATTGAGAAAGCATGTTTCTTTTTACATAAGCCAAGAACATTTGGTGTCTCAATATTATTTTTGCAAAGTGTTCCAGTGAAACTGAAAGTGTTTCTATTTACACAAAACAATGTTTGCACTGCAGTACAGCTGTAGTGTAGAGATAAATAAAGGCTGAAAACAAGCTGGAAGGTATCTGATATACTGAATCTACAGTTTTTCTCTTAAGTTCAGTACTGTGTTTCTATTTCTGTGCTCAGCTGTCTATATCTTAGGCCAATTTTCTTATGTGTTGAGCCTGTGCCCACCAAAGATAACTCCAAAATCCAAAAAGATTAATGAGAGTCCACTTTGTCTATTATATTGCAATGTATGACATGTTTATCTGTTGGCTAAACTGGGTAGCAAGCAAGAAGAACCGAAATGTTACCGAGAAAAAAAAATATCTTGGATCATGCATTAATCAAACATTAGTTTCACATTAAAATCAGTATGCTTGTACACTTTTTTGGCTACAAACTTCAGAATCTTGAGGGTTGCAATTTGATTAGCTATCAACCCTTTCATGTATTTTTAACAGGTTGGTAAACATTAGCTTTTTGGAGCAAAATATAGTCACTGAATGAAAAGAAATAATCATGGCCAGATAATTTTCAAGCATTTATTTCGACAAATAATTTGCCAGTCTAACAAGATCATTTCAAGCTTGAAATGTGTAAAATTGTCTTGAATAGGCTAATCACGTTTATCATAATCTCACAATGAGAAATAAATTAAACTATATTTAAGGGTTAGTGCCTGCTTAATTTTTTGTTTAGTTTGTCATTTAGAAAAAAGCAATCAAACGGCAGCAGCCTCTAATGGCTTTGCCCCTTTTAATACATAATGCAGGCAGAGACTGCAAAGTGTACTGTAAACAGTTTCGTATAGCTCAATGTTTTTAGCACATCATTAATGTATTATTAGAAATCTTACTGAGTTTATTGATGTGAATACACAAAATATACTTGCACGTAAAATGGTTAGTCCATTCAGAAGAATGTGACTTGAGCTTTAGTTAATTCTTTAGTTGTTACTCCTCACACCATTTCAGTGTGAATCCATACCTTGACACAACTGACACTGAAGCAAATTGGGTCTAAAATGAATCTTCTGATAATGTCAAGGTTCTTTTTTGCTAATGGATATTACTTGCATGCTGCCTCTCATGTACATCAAAATACCATTAGAGGAGCTGAACAATGTGATGACTCCTGGGTTTCTGTCACTCCTGCCTTAAGCTTTAAGTGTATTTCCACCCAGTAGGCTCTCATGCCATCAGCCAGAGAACTATTTGTTGTAAGGAAACTTTTCTTTCTGATTCCCATACTGTAACATACATGAAGACCTCCTACGCAATGCTGGCTGCGGGCCTGCCATTTCTCCTTCAGCAGGTGTTCATGTTTTTCAGCTCCAGTTGGCTCATCACCAGAGATCAGCATTCATAAGTAAGCATAAATTTGGATTTTTTTTATAGTATCAAATTTTATCTATCATTATGCATGTTGAGAAAAAAACTCAGTGACAGGGTAGTGTGATACTGCCTAGTTTGAAGTTGAGTTACAGTTACCACCTCAAAGTTATTTATTATTAAGATTATTGTCCAATAACAGCACATTTAAAAGAGTTTTAATTCTCATTTCTCTGACAAAGCAGACTTCTTCCATAAATATGAAATACATTTCTCCTGTTAGAAAGTCACCATATCAACAATCATAGGTTTGTATAGAAATAGCAACACAATTTACATCATTAAATTGAAAGTTATTCATAATACAAACATATTATGTGTGCCTGTTACATAATTAACATAATGGAGGTTAGGACGGAAGCAAGTGCAGATAAAAGCTTTTAATAAAGAATGGCAGGCAGACAACTCCAAATCATGAGACAATAGTCTGGTCAAAATCAGGCATTGGGTCAGGCGATCAACAAACAGGCATAAATGAGGCAAGGCACGAATCGAGAACAAGAAACAAGAAATAAGAAAAAAAAAAATGAGGAACGGGGTACAAACGCTTGGTATGGTGATAACACTCAATACTTCCCAAAGTCATTGTGTTCAAACAGTTTTTTTATACTGTGGTTGTGAGTGCAAGTGTGAATTTGTTGGAGGTGTGCATGATTAGAATGAATGTGAGTGTTCTGGGAATTGCAGTCCATGGCGGCCATGTTTGTAGGCCACAGTGCAGGATGGGAAATGTAGTCACTGGTTTGATGTGATATGACAATGCCTGCCATCTTAAGTTTTCATAAAGGCAAATATGGACCAATCGTGCTGCAATGCTTTGTGGAAAAAATGATTGGTTTTATGTAGAATATGCTAAATCTTGAATAGCAAAGAAACTTAAATCAGTAAGTCTGAAGACTGGTGTCATGCCCTAACCCTTCATCACTGAACTACAGCAAGAAAATTAAGTTATTTTATTCTTCTTCAAATGATTTAACAGTCTCTGTTTCTCTGGTATCAAATTATTCTGATGTCATGACAGTTCTGCTTTACAGTTAAATGATTAGTGAGTCATTGTCACACCAGCATCTGCAACTCCCAAAGTTGTAGAATTCAACTCCCATGATCCTCATGAACTCATCACATGACCTTCAGTCAAGCACCTATCTCTGTTAAAAATCACCTGATTACTAATGGTCCTCATCTGTTTGCAGTTAGACTACTTCCATTAAGTAACTCAGACTCACAACATTCTTTGTAGCAATCTGCTTGTCTTCGTTAGTGTTTTTACTGTGACCTGCTTCACATTTACTTGCCTAGTTTTTGCCTGTTTTCCAATCACCTGACCAATTCTGAGAATTACCTACTGTAGCCTATTTTATTTATTTGCTACACTGGTGCTAATAAAATCAGAAAACTCACACTAGCAGGTCCACTTAATGACAGTCATGCCTTCTGAAAGCTCTCTGAACTACAGGAATTACTGTTTATGATGATTCATCATGAAATTCTGTAATTACTGTATACCACTGAGCACACTAATCAGCAACCAAACATCAGTAACAAATGCATATAAGCCCCGAGCTCTGGAATTTTCTTCCTGTAAACCTGTGAGCTATTGATACACTTAACACTTCTAAAAAGGAGTCTGAAAACACTGTTATATAATGCTGGATTTAGTTAAGATTCTTTTTTTCTTTGCTTTTTTTTTTTTTGTCTTTGGTTTTAAATACTAGACCCACCTAATACTCTTTTCATTTTAATGTGAGTTCTAAAAGTACATTGTAAACCTGGTGTAAAAAGGGCTATATAAACAAACAAACAAAGCATAAGTAAATACATAAATATAAATAAAAATTCTTGTTATTCTTGCTGTGAAAGATGAATGAATGCTTAACAGCACATCATGAAGGCGATGCTAAAAAATGTTATTACAGGCATCACCCAGAGACACTAATCCTGTCACTAGCTATAGTAAGTATCAACTGAGGGAGGCAAAAAAGGGCAAAAATCTCATAAATGTTCTGCTGTTGTCTACCTGTCAGAAATCTCAAATCTACCACACTCTCTGAGACAGCCTGGCAAAGACAAAGAGCTCTATGACTCAGCCTGGGAATGATGACGAGTTGAATGAACACACGTTCTATATTTGTCTGTGACTTGCCGATCCTACCTCTCTGTCCAAGTGACTAACACTGACTGTGTTACAAGGCATGAAGAAATGTCATAATAAACTTTTATCTGTAATTCAGAGATGACTTCAGAGAAAAAGACTTAAGCGAGCCTGTGAAGCATGGATTTTGATGAGTTTGAAATTATACAGTTCTACAAGAGAAAGTGAAGCTATTACTACTCATATTAGGAGAGAGAAGAGTCACCATTATATGCATAAAATAATTACTTGACTTATTTATCATATGTGTCTTATTCTCATTTTTTATGGGTTAGTTCAGTTTTTCACAAAGGTACCAGTTTTTAATTGCTCTTGATTACTTGATTTCAGTGTACAATCCGAAGTCACCTACATCAACGCAAGTTGTTTATCATGGTTTCCCCTTTAAGCAGCGCACGGGAGAGCATGTGGGTGCACGTGCATGAGCAAGGTGCGAGAGCACCTGCTTTTCGTTTGTTGACAATCGTGATATTGTGTACATTGGACACGTGCTTTTTGTTATGTTTCTGTTATGTCTCCTCTCTGTTCTGTCATTGGTTGTTATTTCACGTGTGTCTAGATTAGATAAGTTTAGTTTAGATTCGATTCGTTACCATAGACAGTCATAGTCATAGTAACTGTTCCATGTTATATTAGTCTGTTTAGTTCACGCTGGTTTTTCCGCTCCCAGTTAGTAGTCATAATTTATGTTTCTTATTTTGTTTTTCGAACCTGTTTTCCGTTACCACGTCATTGATTCCTGCCTTGCGCAGTTTATGTATGTTTGCCAATTGCCTGACCTTTGCATGTTTCTGGATTACGTTTTGGATTATGATTTGGATTTACTTGCCTGTGTATCTCGTCAATAATACTGTCAAACTGCATTTGCATCTGTCCCTATCTTCATTACGTCTCGAGACGTGACAATGTTTGAAAAGAGCCTCTACTCTCATCCAAAAATAAACTCAAGAGTCTTCAGTTTGCCTGACACTACTGGAACTTCAAATGGGATCAGGTTCTATGGTCAGATTAAACCATAGTAGAGCTTTTTGGCAATAAGCACCAGAGGTGGTTTTGGGCCGCACAGAGAGGTAGCCATATGGAAAAGTACCTCATGCCCATGGTTAAATATGGTGGTGGCTCTTTGTTTTGGGACTGTTTTTCTTCCAGAGGACCTGGGCATTTTGTTAGGATACATCATGGCCTCTATCAAATATCAACAGATATTAAATGAAAACCTGACTGCCTCTGCCAAAAAGCTTAAAATGGGCCATGGTTGAATCTTCCAGCTGGGCAATGATCCAAGACATACTACAAAATCAACACAAAAATGGTTTACTGACCACAAAATCAAGGTCCTGCCATGGCCATCCAAGTTCCCTGACTTGAAACTCTTAGAAAACATGTGGTGTGAACTGAAGAGGAGAGTCCACCAGAGTGGACCTCGAAATTTGAGAGATTCTGTATGGAGAATCTGTAGAGATTCTGTATGGAGTAAGATCTCAGATCCCTTGCCATGTACAGTGAGGGAAAAAAGTATTTTATCCCCTGCTGATTTTGTACGTTTGCCCACTGACAAAGAAATGATAAGTCTATAATTTTAATGGTAGATTTATTTGAACAGTGAGAGACAGAATAACAACAACAAAAAAAAAATAAATCCAGAAAAACGCATGTCAAAAATATTATAAATTGATTAGCATTTTAATGAGGGAAATATGTATTTGACCCCCTCTCAATCAGAAAGATTTCTGGCCCCCAGGTGTCTTTTATACAGGTAACGATTTGAAACTCTTAAAGGGAGTGCTCCTAATCTCATCTTGTTACCTGTATAAAAGACACCAGTCCACAGAAGCAATCAATCAATCAGATTCCAACAACAGGGTTTAATGATCATGATGAACAAGCGCCATGACCCAGAAAGAGGCCTTGCTCAAGAGTCCAACAGTGATAGCTTGGCAGTGCGGGGGCTTGAATCCCTGACCTTCCAATCAGTAACCCAGAGCCTTAACCACCAATTCACCACTGCCCCTACAGACCACGTAAGCTTGATGGTATTCTTAGAATGGTATGTTTTTGATAGACACTACTGTATGTTTGAGTACAAAGTACAGCACACACAACACTTCTATATGTTGCTCTGGATAAGTGTGTTTGCTAAATGCTGTAAATGTAAATTGTGGTCCTTTTTCACCAATGGATGGATTAGAGTGAGAACAGCACATGGGCTACATTAAGTAATTATAATGAGTGCAGCTACAATCTATTGGTACCTAATAAAATTACAACTACAGTATATGGATGTCTATATGGATAATTTCTTGTCTTGATGAATATGTGGTCATCAATTTCCTGCCATTAGAGTCTCACTAATCTGCAGCTGTGCTCTTGGCATCGGGAGTTTGTCATCTGGAGTACATAGACTTTTAAAACGCTGTTCAGAAAGAAAAAGAACAGGTTAAACATTTTATTCTACACTTGTTTTGCACCCAATATGCTATACAACGGTACCGATCAAAAGAAAGTAAATATCAACTCAACTATGAAAGATGTTAACTGTGAGGAATCTTAGTAAAATCATTCCTTACCTGTTTTAGTGAACCTGAGTGGCTGAATAGCTTCACCAATCCCCATGTAATGACCAGAACTGGAGAAAATGAGATCATGAGCCATCCAAGACCATAAGCCCAGTCTCTATATACGTAAATATTCTTATACATGAGGGGCTTATAGCTTGCCAGATTAAAAATGAAAGCTCCCTAAAAGCAAAGGAAAAGTTGAGTAAGCAAGATAAACTGATGATGATGAAGATGAGGATGATGAAGGTTTAGCTGAAAGATGCTGTGCATAAGTATGGAATAAAACACTTAGGGCCATGCTGTTAGATGCTTTTGTAGGAAAATAATCAACCTATAAGGTGAAGGTGGTGTGATTTGGCCCACAGGATACGAATAGTTACTCTTCGCAGCTGATATTTTCTTGTAACAGCACATTCTGAGCTGTTTCCCCTTATACCATAGCCAATGCTAACGCTTTTGTATATGCAAAAGAACAATTCATCATAGTTTTTACTCATTGATGGTCACATTGAACGTTGTGGAATAGCTACAAGAAAGTTAGTTCCTGTTACATTATACTGTAGTTATAATGAGATAAGGTATAAAAGAGAGGAAGATAGGCAGTTTTTGTTTATGTTTTTTGTTTTTTTAACACTTTTTTCACCAGTCTTTCTTTTTCAGACAATGGAGCCTCCTTTTAAAATGCTAAATAAATGACTCCTCACCAAAAATTTCACACATTTTAAAAATCCATTTATGTGGAGCATCTGCCATACAACAGAAATGATAACATATTAGCATATGCACATTAATATTAACCTGTGCTTTTCCTTGCAGCTGACGCTACTGTCTGAACTGCTCGGAATTGTGAATTCAATAGTGCTGTAGTATGATGTAAGATGAATAACTTACAAGGCACATCAGTGGTGTGAAATAACACCAGCAGTATTTGAAGAATGCACTCGGTGGTTGATCACACATGTCCTCAATGACATTAAACATGCGATCAGCTCCTGATTTGAGGGACATTCAAAATATGGGGTGTTTACTATATTATGTTTCTTATATACATAGTATATAGGAAAAGACTTGTATGATATAAACAATAACACCTACCAAAAATCCAGCCAATTACTACAGTTTCAATCAGACCCATAAAAAGTAAGCAAGCACCACTACTACCATAATAATCAATAAGTTGGAAGATGTAAATTCCTCCCTAGGAAAAGAACAAATTAATGAAAAAAGAATCTCTGTGCCTTAGAAACATTTTGAAAATAATACAATATTTTCAAAAATATTATAATAAGAGTACTGAACTACTGTCCATTAATTAAAAAGCAAGTTTATAAGGTATCTCGACACTATACTTGGTACAGTGACATAGTTTATTATGTAATTACACACATTTTTAATCAGATTTTATCAGGTATACCTATTACATGTAAATGAAATTTGCTAGTTTCAGCTCCCAATCTGTCCAAGCTCCTGACCAGGTATTCCCTGAGTAGATAACCACCAGCCTCATTATGATTCATCTCCTGTTTTCCTTACCTATGGTGTATCTGTCTTTTGTTAGTCTCTCTTTGCAAGCGGATCGGAAGGGTTCCAGAATGGGACTTAGGCCATGTCAGAATGCTATATCAATTTTTTCACTTTTAGAGTTTGAACAGTGTTCCTAGAGAAATTGGGAATAACTTACTTGAGGACAGTATCCACAATCCACTTGGAAAACAAATTCACGTAATGCAGTCAGTTTTTGCATAGACTGCCACAACACTGAGTGAGCTTACATCCTCCATTTGTCATAATATCCTTTGACCCTGTGTCCTGGGATATCAAGCACTGATATTCCCATGGAACCCTATGCAAATAGTAAATTCGCCTGTTGATTCCTGGTTCATGCAAATGGCTTCAACTGACAAAAGCAGTACATGATTCATTACCATAGTGATCAGGTCAAATTCCCACCAGTGGATTGGCAGCAATTTCTTACCAGGGATCTAATAAACTCAGCCTGCAATTCAAATATCTGTTTAGGGCCCTCCAGAAGATTAAGCATGTTGTTTCCTGTGACTCACCATCTTTTCATGCCGCTTGTACATGGTGCTTATGGTAAAAATGATCAATGAGTGTAAGCACAAGGTATGTATACATAATAAACTGGAAAATCATTGTGTATCAGGTACATGCACACCATGTGTGTATTATTACCTGGGTTGTCATTAGAATCTGAAAGCAGAAGCAGGCAATGCAGAAGAATAAAAGAAAGAGCTCCCTCCTGTAAGGCCTCTGCAGTACAGTTGGGAACATATCAATTGCAGAGGATGCTAGCAGCTCAAGTCCAACAAACTAAACAGATATAAAAGAGGTAAGTTTGTGTAAAAATGTAAAATAAATAAAGAAATTTACAACCATGCAAGAAGCTAGCAAGACCAAAAGCCAAAAGCCAAACAACTTCTCACATTACCTGTGTATCCAGGCCCAATAAAAGCAACATGATAAAGAAGCACGCTGACCATAGCTGTGGCAGAGGCATCATGGCTACTGTCTGAGGGTAGGTTATAAATGCCAGACCTGGACCTTTAGAAAGAAACAAGCTGCATATTTTTGTGTTCTTATTTTGATGCTTTTGCAATAATACTTGTGATTCTGGAGATTCTGTCATGTGTGTGCATCTTGTTTTCAGTAATATGCATGCAAACCACCTGGCTGTGCTACATCTTCAATGTCAACTCCCAAATTCTCTGCCATGAACCCAAGAACAGAAAATACCACAAATCCAGCTACAAAGCTAGTACAGCTATTGAGCACACACAGCCAAATGCTGTATCTACAAGGCAATACAAACACACAGGAGTTTAGTTATTTTTCAGCATAATTCCAAGACAAGCAAAACATTCCAATGATTATCTCTTTTTGCTGGGTGCTCACCTATAGCAGTTGGTTTTGTAACTATTGTAACTTCCAAGAACAGATAAAGTGCCAGTTGACAAATCGTAGGAGAAGAAAATCTGAGTCCCTGCATCAATCCAAATCTACAGTGTGACATTCAAAGAAAAAAAAAATTTCAATCTAGATTTCATCATAAAGTATATGTCTTGTCTCAACTATGGTCAAAATAACTTGACAGTCATGGCTCCACTACCTGTGGGTCTGTAAGGCGTGAGGGTTGTGGGTACAGATAATACTTTATACCATTCGTCGCACCAGGTAAAGTTAGAGCTCTTAAAAGCAGCACGAACATCATCACATATGGAAAGATGGCTGTAAAATACACTGCCTGACAAAAATAATATAGGTTACAGGCATGCTTCTACAAAGAGCCAATGTTTGTTTGTTTGTTTTTAAAAGAGAGATTTTTTTCATTCATTTGATATATTATTCAGCTAATTATAATTATCAAAATAATTCTTATTGTGTACAGTTTTGTTAATTGTGAGATTGAAGAATAATTTGTGCAAATCTTAGCAAACCAAAATCTGACCTTTCCGGTTGACTTGACCCCTTTCCAGATGCAGAAGTAACAGGCCACCCAACTAGCCAGTAAACAGAGAAAAATCTCCCAGTTCACATTACCCAGAATCTCAATGCCTTGGGATATGTTCAGCACTCTGTCTCTGGTAGTCATAGAAGAAATGTTAGTGAAGTATGTGAATCTATATGATATACTGTAAGTATTTTAAATGATAGTTTTTATGAACTTACTCCCAGAATTCAATGACAGAAGAAACGCTGAAATTTCCTTGAGTGTTGTTGACAGTCACATTGATCTGGTTTGATGTGAGTTCTACACAGTTCACTATTAGGTACAGAGAGGGGAATAAAACAGGAGGCAATCCAAAAAGTACATCACAAACATTAAACAATTGCTCTGAATGACAGATGTGATTTACTGTCTTTCAGCTGGAAGGTGCAATATGTTTATTACAGTGCTCATGATCTGGGAAAACCTTTCAATGTTTACTAGTTACATACCTAATTCAGCTGGCCTCTATGGGTGGAAGGTTGGGGGTCATCAATTACTCCTTTAATTTTTTTTTTTTTTTTTTTTTTTTTTTTTTTTTTTTTTTTTTTTTTTTTTTTTTTTTTTATATATATATATATATATATATATATATATATATAAAAAAAAGAGAGAGAGAGAGAGAGAGAGAGAGAGAGAGAGAGAGAGCAGTTTTTCTTAATAATAAAAATAGATAAATAAATACTGATACTTGTTCAGTGGCTTTTCTGTCTCATTACTGCAATCACACATGCTCCATCTCTCTCTCTCTCTCTCTCTCTCTCTCTCTCTCTCTAATTCAATGGCGCATCTTCAATTATTACTTACTTATTTCTTATTTAACGTTTCTGTTATTTCAGTTAACAAGGCAAATTAATATGGATCTGTAATGTAGTCAAGACTTGACTGGAGCTACTTTAGCTCTACTTCAGAACATGTGTGTAGGTTCTTTTTATCTGTGAGTGGCAAAAGTATGTGAATCTTTGCTTTCAGTATCTGGTGTGAACCCCTTGTACAGCAATAACTGCAGCTAAACATTTCCAGTAACTTTTGATCAGTCTTATACATCATTAATTTGAGCCCATTCCTCATACAGAACAGCTTCAAATGTGGGATTTTTTGAGGGGGTTACTGGTGGCTTGGTGATTAAGGTGCTGGGTTACTGATCAGAAGGTAAGCAGTTCAAACCACAGCACTGCCAAGTTGCCATTGTTGGGCCCTTGAGCAAGGCCCTTAACCATCTCTGCTCCAGAGGCACTGTATCGTGGCTAACCCTGTACTTTGACCCCATGCTTTGATATGTGAGGGAAAAAAAAAGAATTTCACTGTGCTGTAATGTATATGTGACTAATAAAGCTTATTATTATGCATGAGAATGTGTGCATATTTCAGCACACTCCTGACTATCCGTATGCAGGAACCTCTAGTGGTTAAAAAAAAAAGGATATAAATGGCGAAAAGTGTAATAGTGGGTAAACTGATTATGAGCTTCTTCCATCACATTTACTGTCTATCATATCAGCATAATTGAGAAAGGAATTAATCATTTTGGTGCTCACAACCATGCAGACAAATGCAGATGCAGACAGGTGACAGCCAAAATGCAAAGTAAAAAAATTGTAAAGACACATCTACAGACTGATCAGGATGATGATTTGCTTAAAGATTTGGCTCATGCAGCTTTACAGAGGGAGGAGCATGTTTTAGGCACTGCTGGAATCTCTCTGCTGAGAGTGAAGAGTGGATCATCAGTCGCCTTTGTTTGCACAGTGCAATTTCACTTGATCTTTATTTCAAGGCTTTTTGATACGGGCACATTCCAAAGAGAAACTAGAGACAGGTCTGGAATTTCCCAATCACCTGCAAGTTCAATAATGACACATCTTACCTTCATTCATATCACTCAAACCATAATACATTACATTACAAAACTGGCAGCAGAAATGACAGCAAAAATGACAAATTTCCATGCCAGATTTCTAAATTGAAATAGATGTTACCCCACTCTTCCACCAAGGCATTTGCAAGTTCTCGATCATGTCTGGGGGACACATGGATACACGTGGTTTGCCACTGCAAGGACAATGAGATGTCCTTCCTGTCCCCCTGTAGCACTGTCTTAAACATCTTACATTACAGACATTGCAGTTTGTTGCTCTGGCCACATCTGCAGTCCTCATGCCTCCATGCAGCAGGACTATGGCATGTTTACACAGGTTAGCAGACAACTAGGTATTTTTCTTCTGGTGTTTTTCAGAGTCAGTAAAAAGGTCTCTTCAGTGTCCTAAATTATTGCCTACCACCTGGAAACGGTTTCTGTCTTAAGGACTGTTCCACAAGGTTAATAAATGTTTATGGTTCATTGAAGAAGCATGAAAAACATTGTTTAAACCCTTTCTTATAAACATCTGTGTGTGGGATTTAGCAATGTCTATTGCTTACAGTTGTGCATAAGCACAGTGTGATAAATACCTTGTGTGTGCAATATGTTCTTGCACATACTGGTGGCTCTTAAACGCACATTTTTACCATGTCCTATGCCATAAATAAGATCCCAGGAGCTTGCATAATAAAAAAAATAAAATGTCAAAAGGTTTTCCCAGACCACCACACGCATTACTAATCTATAAAGCATCCAGTCTCAGTCTCTGTGCATCTATAAGCCATTTGTATTGTACCTGTGTTCCAAAGATTACCACAAGTGATCCATAGTAACTGGGAGCTCAAAGACGCAATGAAGTAGAAAAGACTCCAGGCCAGAATAATATTATAAGAAATGCAGCTGTACAGTGTAGTTACACAACCTCCGTGACCTAAACCTGCCAAGAGTAGTTCATTTTAAAGTCATAGTAAATCAGCAAATACTTCTGTGTAAAGTCAAAAGCATGCATCTAATGGAGGCCAGACATATTCTGTATCACCAATTACAATTATTTATATTAGTAAACATTAGTAAATTAGTAATGACTATAGATGCATTATTTGCAGAATAAAGGGATATGTAAATTAAATACCTTCTGCTAATGGACAGAGTCTTCCCCAGGATTTTACTGGACTCTGCTTTGAGTACTGGCCGATACAAACGTCCAGCACAAAGAAAAAAAAAAGTCACAGCAAACAGAATGTAAGGTATCAAGAATGCACCTATAAAACAAATTACACAAACAAGGCACATAAAAATGTCATGTTGCTTCACTGCTTAGATCATTTTGCCATCCTTCAAGTATTTACCTCCTCCATTTTTGAAACACAGGTATGGGAATCTCCAGACGTTGCCCAGACCAACAATGTTTCCTGCCACAGCCAATAGAAACTCGACTTTATTGCTCCATTGAACTCTTTCACTCGACTCTTTATTTCCAGTTGAGCTTTTCTCTGATTTTCCCATTCTTCAACTCAGTCACAGAACACCAGAAAACCTAAATGCTGTGCTATGTTTGAACAAAAACTTCCTAAGAATCATGTACAGCAGTCACATATGATATATCATCTGTGAGACAATGAAAAAAGTATTCAAATATCATTCTGGGGAAAAAAGTGTATACAATCAAAAAATGTAATAAAAATTCATTCTGGGGAAAAATCTTCATGCAAATGTTGCAGGCCTCAAGCATGAGTAACCTGTGAACAGTGTTTTGTACAGGACAATCAGACACAGGAGATGTAACTTGTGATTGCTCAGCAGGCTGTTCTCTGTCTTTATTAAACAGAATATATCTTTTTTCTTCTTCTTCATTTAAACCACTTCGACAATAATATTCCGTGTAACAAATTACACATTTAGCATCACATTACAGCATGGAAATTAATATATCAAACCACTGGAATAACATATTTTACAAATTATATAAATGTACAAATTTGTTGTTAAGTTCAACAGAAATACTTCACCTATCCCAGTCTTTACTGGGATTGTATTTATTTTTTTATATAAATCTATGTTGGGTTTGCAATTGTTTGATATCCTTGAGAGCGGAGGATTTTTGTGAATTTGTTTAACAAAAGATCAGAAGGTTAAACAATAAAGACACAGCCTTTTCACAGCCTTCTTTGCTCATATTTACCAGGGGTGCTAATATTAGTGGAGGGCACTATCTATCTATCTATCTATCTATCTATCTATCTATCTATCTATCTATCTATCTATCTAATCTATCTATCTATCTATCTATCTATCTATCTATCTATCTATCTATCTATCTATCTATCTATTTGTTCATTGGTCTATATGTCTATGCTATTAGATATACAACTTGCTATTTGAGCAAGTTGCCACAACAATAAAGTTTTATCATATCTTTCTCACACAGATAAGCATTTCTAGCTGTCTATATCTATCTCTAGCTGTCAACTCTTAATATGGACCCTTCTAAAATTTCAGAAATTTCACAAAATTATGTAATCAGATGATGATAAGAAGACACTACGAATATTGTAGCTTTAGTGAAGGTTGACTTCTGAAAGATACAGATAAGTCATTTTCATATATTGTACGTTCAAAGCAGTCAAGAGCATTGGCCTCATTTCTACCATCTGCAAAGTCAAAAATAAGAAGATGAACAATGTCTGTGTTTAAATTACTCCTGAAAGAAAAGATTGGATTGGACCTAGAGAGTTCAATGCCAGAAAGAATCGCTGTTTTGATGAATAGTCTTTTATTATGGTCAATAAGGTATTTTTGGACAAATTCGAAAAGAAATGTGTTCACTTAATGAGGTTTTCCTTTCAACACAGCTCCTGGGGGTTTAATAAATCACTTCCACATCTCTAAGAAAAACAACAATAATACCAGCAACGCAAAAAATATATATCCCCAGTGGCTCTAACAGTAAATTCAGAGTGAGCAATAATGTATTGCTTATCTGTAACAAATTTTTTTGTTCAATAAGGAATGATTTTTATCAAGATTTAGCTTGATGTTGTTTCTTGATAGCTCTTTCTTGAAGAGGAAAATTCTCAAAATTTTACACACATTACCAGTGCTCACGATATCCTGTTTGCTCTGCTGAAAGCTAAGCATGCTCTCTAGAGACATGGCTTAGCAGACCGATTTCACACTCTCAGTATTGTAAAAACGAAATGAAGCGACAATGAAATATTTAAGAGTGCACATTTAGACTTTCTGCAATGATAATTTGCTTCTCTTAATTTGGTAAATTTTGTTCTCAAGGTCTTTAACTAGACGCAGACTTAATTAATGCCAGTGAAATTAAAAAGGACCTGTTAAAAGTTAGTATAGTAACGTATCATCTGCAAAGCTTCAGAACAATGTCTTTTCATGAAATTTCTAACTAAATCTGTGTGCACCAGCACAATGGGCAGAATGAAGGTTATACATTTACTATGCATATATCAAGCAAGTGGAGATTTATTTAGAGAAAAACAAGCTGAACATTATTCAGTCAAAGTTCATTAGATCCATTCATCTGTCACTAGGTACTTTGTTAGCTTGTTACCTGGGCCATCAATGTAAAGTGACCACCACTGAACAGATATTATTTTAATTTTGGATCATTCTTAGCACAGCCGTGAGTTTATGTCATCCGGTTAAGTAAGTAAGTAAATTTTATTTATATAGCATGTTTCACACAGTGAAGCTAACCAAAGTGCTGAACAGAGTAAGGAAAGTAAAAAAAAAAACAGAATATAACCAAATAAAGACAGACAATAGACAATAGTAAAAAACTTGATTAAAACGCCTGGGGGAAGAGATATGTTTTAAACCTCTTTTTAAAAGTGGTAATAGAATGTACAAGGCAGATGTCCAGTGGCAAGTGATTCCATAAACGACAGTCAGCAACTGACAAGGATCTGAGTATGAGTATGAGTATGGTATGAGTGTATCAGGTACAGCAATTTCACTTCTGAGTCCAGCGACCAAACTTATCCGTCTAACATAAGGTTCAGAAACTGATATTAATGGGGGTGGGGGGGTGGGGGGGGAGATACAGGACAATTAACACACATAGGGCATGGAAAAAAAGATGAGATGTACACAGCAAAATCACCAGTGTTGATTTAACACCCACAGTGTGGAATTCACAGCCCATTGGACTCATATAAACTCCATATATAAAGTCCATTGGACTCATATAAACTCTCTGGGTGTTAATTCAACACTAGGGATTTTACTGTGTAGTCTCTAACTATACAAAGTGGAGTAATGATGAAGAAAACAAGCATATGAGGTGTTTAAAAAACACAACAGTGTTACTGCACCTTACGTACCAACACCACACACACAACCAGGCCAGTGTAACTGTTGTGCTAAGAATTGACCCTTGACCCAGAGAGAGGCCTTGCTCAAGAGCCCAACAGTGATAGCTTGGCAGTGCTGGGGCATGAACCCCTGAACTTCCATTCAGTAACCCAGAGCCATAACCGCCAATTCACCACTGCCCCCACAGACCACATACAGTGAGGGAAAAATGTATTTGATCCCCTGCTGATTTTGTAAGTTTGCCCACTAACAAAGAAATGATCAGTCTATAATTTTAATGGTAGGTTTATTTGAACAGTGAGATACAGAATAACAACAAAAAAATCCAGAAAAACACGTGTCAAAAATTTTATGAATTGATTTGCATTTTAATGAGGGAAATATGTATTTGCGTGTTGAGTTGATGCCAAAGAGCTCCATTTTTGTCTCATCTGACCACCAGAGGACAACTGGGTGAAAGTTTTGTGGTCAGATGAGACCAAAATGGAGCTCTTTGGCATCAACTCAACTCACCGTGTTTGGAGAAGGAGGAACGCTGCCTATGACCCCAAGAACACCATCCCCACCGTCAAACATGGAGGTGGAAACATTATGCTTTGGGGGTGTTTTTCTGCTAAGGGGACAGGACAACTTCACCGCATCAAAGGGATGATGGATGGGGCCATGTACCGTCAAATATTGGGTGAGAACCTCCTTCCCTCAGCCAGGGCATTGAAAATTAAAAGTAATTACAAAGTCATTACCAAGTACTAAGTCATGTTTTGCAGAGGGGTCAAATACTTATTTCCCTCATTAAAATGCAAGTCAATTTATAACATTTTTGACATTCGTTTTTCAGGATTTTCCTGTTGTTGTTCTGTATCTCACTGTTCAAATAAACCTACCATTAAAATTATAGACTGATCATTTCTTTGTTAATGGGCAAACGTACAAAATCAGCAGGGGATCAAATACTTTTTTTCCTCACTGTAAGCTTGATGGTATTCTTAGAATGGTATGTTTTTGATAGACACTACTGTATGTTTGAGTACAAAGTACAGCACACACAACACTTCTATATGTTGCTCTGGATAAGTGTGTTTGCTAAATGCTGTAAATGTAAATTGTGGTCCTTTTTCACCAATGGATGGATTAGAGTGAGAACAGCACATGGGCTACATTAAGTAATTATAATGAGTGCAGCTACAATCTATTGGTACCTAATAAAATTACAACTACAGTATATGGATGTCTATATGGATAATTTCTTGTCTTGATGAATATGTGGTCATCAAATTCCTGCCATTAGAGTCTCACTAATCTGCAGCTGTGCTCTTGGCATCGGGAGTTTGTCATCTGGAGTACATAGACTTTTAAAACGCTGTTCAGAAAGAAAAAGAACAGGTTAAACATTTTATTCTACACTTGTTTTGCACCCAATATGCTATACAATGGTACCGATCAAAAGAAAGTAAATATCAACTCAACTATGAAAGATGTTAACTGTGAGGAATCTTAGTAAAATCATTCCTTACCTGTTTTAGTGAACCTGAATGGCTGAATAGCTTCACCAATCCCCATGTAATGACCAGAACTGGAGAAAATGAGATCATGAGCCATCCAAGACCATAAGCCCAGTCTGGATATACGTAAACATTCTTATACATGAGGGGCTTATAGCTTGCCAGATTAAAAATGAAAGCTCCCTAAAAGCAAAGGAAAAGTTGAGTAAGCAAGATAAACTGATGATGATGAAGATGAGGATGATGAAGGTTTAGCTGAAAGATGCTGTGCATAAGTATGGAATAAAACACTTAGGGCCATGCTGTTGGATGCTTTTGTAGGAAAATAATCAACCGATAAGGTGAAGGTCGTGTGATTTGGCCCAACTGGATACGAATAGTTACTCTTCGCAGCTGATATTTTCTTGTAACAGCACATTCTGAGCTGTTTCCCCTTATACCATAGCCAATGCTAACGCTTTTGTATATGCAAAAGAACAATTCATCATAGTTTTTACTCATTGATGGTCACATTGAACGTTGTGGAATAGCTACAAGAAAGTTAGTTCCTGTTACATTATACTGTAGTTATAATGAGATAAGGTATAAAAGAGAGGAAGATAGGCAGTTTTTGTTTATGTTTTTTGTTTTTTCACACTTTTTTCACCAGTCTCTCTTTTTCAGACAATAGAGCCTCCTTTTAAAATGCTAAATAAATGACTCCTCACCCAAAAATTTCACACATTTTAAAAATCCATTTATGTGGAGCATCTGCCATACAATAGAAATGATAACATATTAGCATATGCGCATTAATATTAACCTGTGCTTTTCCTTCAGCTGACGCTACTGTCTGAACTGCTCGGAATCGTGAATTCAATAGTGCTGTAGTATGATGTAAGATGAATAACTTACAAGGCACATCAGTGGTGTGAAATAACACCAGCAGTATTTGAAGAATGCACTCGGTGGTTGATCACACATGTCCTCAATGACATTAAACATGCGATCAGCTCCTGATTTGAGGGACATTCAAAATATGGGGTGTTTACTATATTATGTTTCTTATATACATAGTATATAGGAAAAGACTTGTATGATATAAACAATAACACCTACCAAAAATCCAGCCAATTACTACAGTTTCAATCAGACCCATAAAAAGTAAGCAAGCACCACTACTACCATAATAATCAATAAGTTGGAAGATGTAAATTCCTCCCTAGGAAAAGAACAAAATAATGAAAAAAGAATCTCTGTGCCTTAGAAACATTTTGAAAATAATACAATATTTTCAAAAATATTATAATAAGAGTACTGAACTACTGTCCATTAATTAAAAAGCAAGTTTATAAGGTATCTCGACACTATATTTGGTACAGCGACATAGTTTATTATGTAATTACACACATTTTTAATCAGATTATATCAGGTATACCTATTACATGTAAATGAAATTTGCTAGTTTCAGCTCCCAATCTGTCCAAGCTCCTGACCAGATATTCCCTGAGTAGATAACCACCAGCCTCATTATGATTCATCTCCTGTTTTCCTTACCTATGGTGTATCTGTCTTTTGTTAGTCTCTCTTTGCAAGCGGATCGGAAGGGTTCCAGAATGGGACTTAGGCCATGTCAGAATGCTATATCAATTTTTTGCTGAGAATTACTGCTGGATGTTTCTGAATACATCCAGTCATGTACCACCTACACCTCTACCAAGTGTGTTCCTCCCCTTATGAAAAACTGGCTACCAGTATTCACTTTTAGAGTTTGAACAGTGTTCCTAGAGAAATTGGGAATAACTTACTTGTGGACAGTATCCACAATCCACTTGGAAAACAAATTCACGTAATGCAGTCACTTTTTGCATAGACTGCCACAACACTGAGTGAGCTTACATCCTCCATTTGTCATAATATCCTTTGACCCTGTGTCCTGGGATATCAAGCACTGATATTCCCATGGAACCCTATGCAAATAGTAAATTCACCTGTTGATTCCTGGTTCATGCAAATGGCATCAACTGACAAAAGCAGTACATGATTCATTACCATAGTGATCAGGTCAAATTCCCACCAGTGGATTGGCAGCAATTCCTTACCAGGGATCTAATAAACTCAGCCTGCAATTCAAATATCTGTTTAGGGCCCTCCAGAAGATTAAGCATGTTGTTTCCTGTGACTCACCATCTTTTCATGCCGCTTGTACATGGTGCTTATGGTAAAAATTATCAATGAGTGTAAGCACAAGGTATGTATACATAATAAACTGGAAAATCATTGTGTATCAGGTACATGCACACCATGTGTGTATTATTACCTGGGTTGTCATTAGAATCTGAAAGCAGAAGCAGGCAATGCAGAAGAATAAAAGAAAGAGCTCCCTCCTGTAAGGCCTCTGCAGTACAGTTGGGAACATATCAATTGCAGAGGATGCTAGCAGCTCAAGTCCAACAAACTAAACAGATATAAAAGAGGTAAGTTTGTGTAAAAATGTAAAATAAATAAAGAAATTTACAACCATGCAAGAAGCTAGCAAGACCAAAAGCCAAAAGCCAAACAACTTCTCACATTACCTGTGTATCCAGGCCCAATAAAAGCAACATGATAAAGAAGCACGCTGACCATAGCTGTGGCAGAGGCATCATGGCTACTGCCTGAGGGTAGGTTATAAATGCCAGACCTGGACCTTTAGAAAGAAACAAGCTGCATATTTTTGTGTTCTTATTTTGATGCTTTTGCAACAATACTTGTGATTCTGGAGATTCTGTCATATGTGTGCATCTTGTTTTCAGTAATATGCATGCAAACCACCTGGCTGTGCTACATCTTCAATGTCAACTCCCAAATTCTCTGCCATGAACCCAAGAACAGAAAATACCACAAATCCAGCTACAAAGCTAGTACAGCTATTGAGCACACACAGCCAAATGCTGTATCTACAAGGCAATACAAACACACAGGAGTTTAGTTATTTTTCAGCATAATTCCAAGACAAGTAAAACATTCCAATGATTATCTCTTTTTGCTGGGTGCTCACCTATAGCAGTTGGTTTTGTAACTATTGTAACTTCCAAGAACAGATAAAGTGCCAGTTGACAAATCGTAGGAGAAGAAAATCTGAGTCCCTGCATCAATCCAAATCTTCAGTGTGACATTCAAAGAAAAAAAAAAATTCAATCTAGATTTCATCATAAAGTATATGTCTTGTCTCAACTATGGTCAAAATAACTTGACAGTCATGGCTCCACTACCTGTGGGTCTGTAAGGCGTGAGGGTTGTGGGTACAGATAATACTTTATACCATTCGTCGCACCAGGTAAAGTTAGAGCTCTTAAAAGCAGCACGAACATCATCACATATGGAAAGATGGCTGTAAAATACACTGCCTGACAAAAATAATATAGGTTACAGGCATGCTTCTACAAAGAGCCAATGTTTGTTTGTTTGTTTTTAAAAGAGAGATTTTTTTCATTCATTTGATATATTATTCAGCTAATTATAATTATCAAAATAATTCTTATTGTGTACAGTTTTGTTAATTGTGAGATTGAAGAATAATTTGTGCAAATCTTAGCAAACCAAAATCTGACCTTTCCGGTTGACTTGACCCCTTTCCAGATGCAGAAGTAACAGGCCACCCAACTAGCCAGTAAACAGAGAAAAATCTCCCAGTTCACATTACCCAGAATCTCAATGCCTTGGGATATGTTCAGCACTCTGTCTCTGGTAGTCATAGAAGAAATGTTAGTGAAGTATGTGAATCTATATGATATACTGTAAGTATTTTAAATGATAGTTTTTATGAACTTACTCCCAGAATTCAATGACAGAAGAAACGCTGAAATTTCCTTGAGTGTTGTTGACAGTCACATTGATCTGGTTTGATATGAGTTCTACACAGTTCACTATTAGGTACAGAGAGGGGAATAAAACAGGAGGCAATCCAAAAAGTACATCACCAAACATTAAACAATTGCTCTGAATGACAGATGTGATTTACTGTCTTTCAGCTGGAAGGTGCAATATGTTTATTACAGTGCTCATGATCTGGGAAAACCTTTCAATGTTTACTAGTTACATACCTAATTCAGCTGGCCTCTATGGGTGGAAGGTTGGGGGTCATCAATTACTCCTTTTATATATATATATATATATATATATATATATATATATATATATATATATATATATATATATATATATATATATATAGAGAGAGAGAGAGAGAGAGAGAGAGAGAGAGAGAGAGAGAGAGAGAGAGTTTTTTTTCCCTTAATAATAAAAATAGATAAATAAATACTGATACTTGTTCAGTGGCTTTTCTGTCTCATTACTGCAATCACACATGCTTCATCTCTCTCTTCTCTCTCTCTCTCTCTCTCTCTCTCTCTAATTCAATGGCGCATCTTCAATTATCACTTACTTATTTCTTATTACTTTCTGTTATTTCAATTAACAAGGCAAATTAATATGGATCTGTAATGTAGTCAAGACTTGACTGGAGCTACTTTAGCTCTACTTCAGAACATGTGTGTAGGTTTTTTTTATCTGTGAGTGGCAAAAGTATGTGAATCTTTGCTTTCAGTATCTGGTGTGAACCCCTTGTACAGCAATAACTGCAGCTAAACATTTCCAGTAACTTTTGATCAGTCTTATACATCATTAATTTGAGCCCATTCCTCATACAGAACAGCTTCAAATCTGGGATTTTTTGAGGGGGTTACTGGTGGCTTGGTGATTAAGGTGCTGGGTTACTGATCAGAAGGTAAGCAGTTCAAACCACAGCACTGCCAAGTTGCCATTGTTGGGCCCTTGAGCAAGGCCCTTAACCATCTGTGCTCCAGAGGCACTGTATCGTGGCTAACCCTGTACTTTGACCCCATGCTTTGATATGTGAGGAAAAAAAACAGGAATTTCACTGTGCTGTAATGTATATGTGACTAATAAAGCTTATTATTATGCATGAGAATGTGTGCATATTTCAGCACACTCCTGACTATCCGTATGCAGGAACCTCTAGTGGTTAAAAAAAAAGGATATAAATGGCGAAAAGTGTAATAGTGGGTAAACTGATTATGAGCTGCTTCCATCACATTTACTGTCTATCATATCAGCATAATTGAGAAAGGAATTAATCATTTTGGTGCTGCAGGTGACAGCCAAAATGCAAAGTAAAAAAATTGTAAAGACACATCTACAGACTGATCAGGATGATGATTTGCTTAAAGATTTGGCTCATGCAGCTTTGCAGAGGGAGGAGCATGTTTTAGGCACTGCTGGAATCTCTCTGCTGAGAGTGAAGAGTGGATCATCAGTCGCCTTTGGTTGCACAGTGCAATTTCACTTGATCTTTATTTCAAGGCTTTTAGATACGGGCACATTCCAAAGAGAAACTAGAGACAGGTCTGGAATTTCCCAATCACCTGCAAGTTCAATAATGACACATCTTACCTTCATTCATATCACTCAAACCATAATACATTACATTACAAAACTGGCAGCAGAAAAGACAGCAAAAATGACAAAAATTACCATGCCAATTTCTAAATAAAAACCCACCTCCTCCCAAAAATCGGGACTTTTTTTTTTTTTTTTTTTTTCCCCCTTATTTTTTTTTTTTTCCTTCTTTCCTTTTTTTCCTTTTTTTTAACTAGACATTGCAGTTTGTTGCTCTGGCCACATCTGCAGTCCTCATGCCTCCATGCAGCAGGACTATGGCATGTTTACACAGGTTAGCAGACAACTAGGTATTTTTCTTCTGGTGTTTTTCAGAGTCAGTAAAAAGGTCTCTTCAGTGTCCTAAATTATTGCCTACCACCTGGAAACGGTTTCTGTCTTAAGGACTGTTCCACAAGGTTAATAAATGTTTATGGTTCATTGAACAAGCATGAAAAACATCGTTTAAACCCTTTCTTATAAACATCTGTGTGTGGGATTTAGCAATGTCTATTGCTTACAGTTGTGCATAAGCACAGTGTGATAAATACCTTGTATGTTCTTGCAGATACTGGTGGCTCTTAAACAAACATTTTTACCATGTCCTATGCCATAAATAAGATCCCAGGAGCTTGCATAATAAAAAAAAATAAAATGTCAAAAGGTTTTCCCAGACCACCACACGCATTACTAATCTATAAAGCATCCAGTCTCAGTCTCTGTGCATCTATAAGCCATTTTATTGTACCTGTGTTCCAAAGATTACCACAAGTGATCCATGGTAACTGGGAGCTCAAAGACGCAATGAAGTAGAAAAGACTCCAGGCCAGAATAATATTATAAGAAATGCAGCTGTACAGTGTAGTTACACAACCTCCGTGACCTAAACCTGCCAAGAGTAGTTCATTTTAAAGTCATAGTACATCAGCAAATACTTCTGTGTAAAGTCAAAAGCATGCAACTAATGGAAGCCAGACATATTCTGTATCACCAATTACAATTATTTATATTAGTAAACATTAGTAAATTAGTAATGACTATAGATGCATTCTTTGCATAATAAAGGGATATGTAAATTAATTACCTTCTGCTAATGGACAGAGTCTTCCCCAGGATTTTACTGGACTCTGCTTTGAGTACTGGCCGATACAAACGTCCAGCACAAAGAGCGGCACACCACAAGTCACAGCAAACAGAATGTAAGGTATCAAGAATGCACCTATAAAACAAATTACACAAACAAGGCACATAAAAATGTCATGTTGCTTCACTGCTTAGATCATTTTGCCATCCTTCAAGTATTTACCTCCTCCATTTTTGAAACACAGGTATGGGAATCTCCAGACGTTGCCCAGACCAACAATGTTTCCTGCCACAGCCAATAGAAACTCGACTTTATTGCTCCATTGACCTCTTTCACTCGACTCTTTATTTCCAGTTGAGCTTTTCTCTGATTTTCCCATTCTTCAACTCAGTCACAGAACACTAGAAAACCTAAATGCTGTGCTATGTTTGAACAAAAACTTCCTAAGAATCATGTGCAGCAGTCGCATATTATATATCATCATCATATGTGAGACAATGCAAAAAAGTATTCAAATATCATTCTGGGAAAAAAGTGTATGCAATCAAAAAAGTAATAAAATCTCATTCTGGGGAAAAATCTGCATGCAAATGTTACAGGCCTCAAGCATGAGTAACCTGTGAACAGATATTGTGTCCTGTTTTGTACAGGACAATCAGACACAGGAGATGTAACTCTCTGTCTTTATTAAACAGAATATATCTTTTTTCTTCTTCTTCATTTAAACCACTTCAACAATAATATTCCTTGTAACAAATTACACATTTAGCATCATATTACAACATGGAAATTAATATATCAAACCACTGGAATAACATATTTTACAAATTATATAAATGTACAAATTTGTTGTTAAGTTCAACAGAAATACTTCACCTATCCCAGTCTTTACTGGTACTATGACTCACAATAACTGTTATTACCAGCTCCAAAATCATAGGCATCCAGTAGCTTTAATACTGTTAAGCATACTTGTTTAACACTTTTACTACATTTTCAAATACAAAATATAAAAACAATACAGAGACCTACCTTATACAAAATACCTCTGTCTCTTTAACCGTACCAACACATTACAACTATATATACACAGCTATTGAAATAACCGTACTTCATGAACTTTATCTTTAACAATTACAGAGAACGGTGCACATGTCCAGGAGCAATGACCATAAACAAAATAAATGTCAAAATCGGAAGGTTGCCATGTCACTTACACTTTTTACACAGGAGCTAGCTACACTTCAATTCAAGGTCTCTCAACTGAATTAACCATGGTGTTACACATAAAACATTGTCAGAACAACATAATTAAGGCTTTAAAAGTACTTAGAAATGTATAAAATACATTCAAGTTGTTCCTTTTACACAGGCCAATACACAAAACAACTTAACAATTGTGAAAATATATTTGTAGACATCACGCACTCCACAAAAATAAAATGGCTCCTGACATTTTACCTTTAAACTCTTACTCAACATTACTCAAAACATTCATAAATCAAAGTGCCTTTCCTTAGACTCTTAACCTATGTAGATAGGCTTGTTATGAAATACTGGAATGGTGTAATGGTGTGGAGCAAAGGAAGATGGAACGTGATATGACACTGGAAAAGGGTTAGGTGTCAGGTGATATGGTTGCATGCCCCAAAGTGCCATGTTTGGTGTTTTATAAACATCTGCATTACTGACTAATGAATGTAGAGAAGGCTGACCTAGTGTACTGTAAGTAAACAGTGTTGCTGGCCGCCTATCTCTAGTGCACCTTCTGAGTGTCTGTTCATCAGGGTCAGGTCAGGCCCAACTTGAGACTCTTCTGGGCGGGACTGCTCAGCTTCACTTTCACTCCCCATGGCCGGTACATGGCTGATCTCTGACTCTCTCACTTTTGCAGGTCCCTCCTCTTCATTGTCACTGTTAGGTTCAACATTTTGGTGTCTACCACAATTTCGTACCAGCACTCGATCTCCTGGTTGCAACACTACTCCTTTTGTGTGTTAATCATAGCATTTCTTACCACAAGCGCTCGACTTTTTTCTGTTTTCTGATGCTATCTGGTAAGCTTCGGTCATCCACCACTTTTCAGCATACCCTCTTGCTGTCTGTGGTAGCTCACTGATAGTCATCCTGAATAGCAGATCTATACGTAAACATGGATGTCGGCCAAGAAGCAGGAAGAAAGGTGAGCACCCAGTTGCTTCGTGGCACGTACAGTTGTATGCATGGACAATCTGAGAAAGATAATCCTTCCACATTTCCTTTTGTTTCTCACCTAGGGTCCTCAGCATCTGCAGCACAGTGTGGTTGAACCGCTCAGCTGGATTACCCCGGGGGTGATAGAGGGTTGTCCGTGAGTGTCCCACTCTGTTAGGTGCAGCTTTGATGGGTAGCCGAACCTGGGAATGTAATCATTGAAAATGTTCTCTGCTGTTTTCCCACTCTTATTGCGGGTTGGGTGGGCCTGTGCATACCTAGTAAAGTGGTCTATCACAACTAAGATGTATTGGTAGCCTCCTCTGCTCGGTTCTAGGTGTAAGTAATCTATGGAGATGAGCTCCATGGGTGAACTTGTGGTTATACTAGACATTGGGGCTTGTGTGTTTGTCACTGGCTTCTTTTGTTTTATGTTTGGGCACTGTCTGGTGACATAAGCCTCGATCTATTGCCTCATGTAGAGCCAATAGAACCTTTGCCTTGCCAAACTGAGAACCTTTTCTGCTCCAACATGGCTCATGTTATCATGTAGGTTCTTGAGAACCAGTGACATAAAGGTGACAGGTAAGACTATCTGACGTCTCTCTGCTGTCTTACAGTAGAGAACCCCATCTTCAATGTGAAACTTTGTCCATTCATGCATCATTTTTCTGGCACTGCCCCTCACACTGCATTTCATTTAATCTGTGAGTGTTTTGTTTGTCTCTTTCATTTTCAAAATCTCACCTATCACTGGATCTGTTCTCTGAGCTTTTTGTAGTTCAGCCAAATCGATGGACGGCACGACTTCTCTGCTGCTTGGTTCAAGTTGGTCACCCTGTGTTAGAGCCAAGGCAGCATACCGGGCAACATCTCCATGCTTGCCTGCTTCACAGCCTTCCCATGTGGAAGTGACAGCTTCTCTGGGGAGATCCTTTGTGCACTCAGTGACATATCTGTTGATGTCAAGGGGGCATCTTGAAAGAGTATCTGCATGAAGATTTACTTTGCCGTGTCGGTAACATATATGTCAAATCTAAAATCTGATAGTTCTCCCACCCACCTGCATCCAAATGCATTCAACTTAGCAGTACTCATGACTTACATCAAGTGATTATTGTCCGTGTAGATGGTAAAATATAGGGCGTAAAACAAGTAATCCCTGAATTTCTCGCAGACTGCCCACTTTAAGGTGAGAAACTCTGGTTTGCCTGAGTGGAGCCTATAATTCTTTTCAGCTGGTGTAAGGGTATTTGAGCCATATCCAATTACTCTCAGCCTGGCTCTGGTAAAGGACAGCTCCAAGTCCTTTATCGGACGCATCCGTGTGGAGCACAAAAGGAAGCTCGAAGTCTGGATAAGCAAGGACAGGGGGGTTTGGCAGCATGTCAATCAACTTACACAGTGTCTCCTGATGTTAATAACAGCTATTATCATCTCCAAAATCATATAATTATCATATAATTAGCTTTAATACTGTTAAGCCTACTTGTTTCACACTTGTTTCTACATTTTCAAATACAAAATATAAAAACAATACATAGGCCTACCTTATACAAAATACCTCTGTCTCTTTACCCCTACCAACAAATTGCACCCTCAAAAATACTACTTAAATCCATTGCAAAAATACATTCAAATAAACAAATAAATTAATTAATTGTTTACAGGTTTTCTTCACTCAGCTTGATTGTTCTCCTGCTGTTGTCCTTCTCAATATGGAAATTTCTATGCATTATTTTTCTTTACAAGCTAAATCAAATGTGTTCAGTGTACAATGGATTGTATCCAAGAATAAAATAGAGCAAAGAGGAGTTTAAAAGTTTAATGAAATGTAAGTATTAAAATTTTTTTTTTTTTAATTGGATTTTGGTCATATAATAGTATAAATAAATCGCATAATTGTATATATTATGTTCTTAATTTTAATCTGTAATTTATTCACAGTTTTAGAGTGGAGAGCTGAAAGGTATTATTCTTGCAGACGCACTGGTATTAGTTAATGAAACGGCGTATTAGGTGTTGAATTAATCATGTAGGACTACAGAGCCTGCATAATTACTAACAGTTTTAAGGATTTTGGTCAAATTAAAATTAAAATTCACTGACTAGGTGTCAAAGACTACTGTGACAGAGACAATGTGATTCAAGTTTTCCCTACTAAACATTATATGTCAAAGTTTTATTATCATCAACAGATTCAAAACACTGAAGAGTACAGATCTTGATCTAATAATAGCAGAAAGTAGATGAAATGAAAATCAACTTGGCCAGACTAAAACCTTCCACTTATAAAAATCCAATGTTCTGTTGACAGTGTGTTTTGGGTCATTGTCTTGCTGCATAATGAAGTTCCTCCCAATTAGATTGGATGCATTTCTCTGTAAATTGTCAGACAGAATGTTTCTGTAGACTTCTGAATTCATTTTGCTCAAACCAACAGGAGTTACATTGTCAATAAAGATTAGTGAGGCTGTTCCAGAAGCAGCCATGCAAGCCCAAGCCATGACACTACCTCCACCATGCTCGACCAATTATGATTTGGATCATGAGCAGATAATTTATTTATTTATTTATTTATTTATTTTTACAGATAATTTAAATTTATTTATCCACACAAACCAAGAATAGACATTCTGAGATATTAATTGTTTAAACAATCAGTCTAAGAGAGCACACCTGGGAAACAAGAAACACCTGTCAGTTCCAATCATTTTGATTACATAAAAAATGGGTGTATTCAAACAAAAGGTGCTATGTCATTAGTTGTTTAACACATCTAGATGTAAATATAAGGAATTGTAAGCTGAAATTCTGACCAATTGTCTCATACTCAACCCCCCCCCCAAAAAAAACCCCAAATAAACAAAAAAAAACTAATTGGCCTTGCTGTTCCAATACTTTCGGGTATTGTAGATGCACCATACCAAATTTCAGCTTGAACGAACCAAACTTTACATATGAGCTCTGAATATTGTCCTTTTTTTGCCTTTCAAGATTCATGTGAATCATGAGTTACAGATGTTTGAAAAATTTAGCCTCTGCCTGATTAGAATTGATGTGGCAGCCATGCTGTGTACAAGTGAAAGGATTTAAACATCATTGGAAAACACTATTTTCATTTTGTTTTTATTACAATTTATCTGCAAATATTAATGCACAATTTCTTCATATTTGAGGAGTATGAAAAAAGGGTTTGGACGCCCTTGTAATTGTTTCAGAACTTACTTGAACCTATTAGAAATAACAAAAATTCTCCAATTCTTCAAACCTTGTGCTAACACTCAACAACCATAATCTGCTCTAAGCAGCTGTCTGAGGAACTAAAAATGGAGCTACGTAATGCCTACACAGGAAGGGAAGGCCATAAAAAGATATCAAAGTGCCTCTAGCTCACAATTCCCACTCTCAGATTTTTTTTCTTAAACTTTAGATAGCTCTGCCTTTAGACTGGCAAGAGAAGTAAAGCAAATCACTCATACGACACTAAGATTATGCAGGAAGGTTTAGCTGATACCTTACACAGAGTGGTGCACCATTCTACTGTGCAGCATTGTTTGCACAAACGTGATCTGGAGGCAACAGTCATCATAAGGAAACCTGTGACCTCATTACAAAAGTGAATGTGTCATGCAAAACAAATATCTACTGTAGATATTTGCTGCATATATACACAAACAACAGACAGAGTGTTCCGTCCTGATGCTTTAAATTTCATAGAGGGAACCCTCTTGTCTATTGGGGAAAAGTCAAACTGCAAACCGACATGAAAGTGCAATCTATAGCAATGGCCATTTTCCCAAATGCAATCGGTGCGAATGACTGCACTCTTATTGCTATAAGGGCGCCTAGTCTGAATGAATCTGCTTTTGTCAAATGCAATTTCATGTTTATAAAAAACAAGTCATTTTCATTCCCTAATCCACATAGTTCAGAAGCGAGACACTACAATACAATGCATTTGGAATGGCCAGCAGATTCACCAGCTGGCAAGATGCACACCACTGGTGAACATTACTGTCTATACCCAGCCAAAAATGTATATATATAATTATTTTGCCAAATTTGCATAATTTTTAATGGCCATTACTATGAACATGATGATACTGAAATTTATTTGAGACCTGGTGTGATAGGTATATTGATCTGGGTTGATGTGAGCTCTATGCAGTTCACTATTAGATACAGTAAGAGAGGAACAAAACAGGAGACAATGCACAGAACGCATTATCATTACATATTAAAGTGTCAATCTGAACAACAATGTGATCAACTCTACTTTTGCTATCGGCTTGGGGTGACATTAATTTTATTGTGATGCTCATTCCTATTAAATGTGCATTTGCTTCTAAAAAACAACAATAACAACAAATGGGCAAAAATATGAGTAATTCAGGTGCTCCAGGGTCGGGGGTTGATTCCCACCATGGCCCTGTGTGTGCAGAGATTGCATGTTCTCCCCATGCTGCTGGGGCTTCCTCCGGGTACTCGGTTTCCTCCTCCAGCCCAAAGACATGCATGGTAGGCTGATTGGCATGTCCAAAGTGTCCTTAGTGTATGAATGGGTGAGTGTGAGTGTGTATATGATTGTGCCTTGTGATGGATTTTCACCCTGTCCAGGGTGTATCCCGCCTTGTGCCCCATGCTCTCACGGGTTTTCCCCGTGACCCTGAAAAGGATAAGCGGTATAGAAGATGGATAGATGGATGGACAATTTAATAAAATAATATACTTGTATAAAAACATGCCAGCATGTGTGGTGCAAATTATTCTGTGAAAAGTTTGACTATGTAACATGTTAAATGTATTAAGTTTTAATGCATAGTGAAATTCAGAGTACCTGAAAAGAAAAATTCAAGGTGATTTATCGGGTCAACTCCCTATAGCAAAACCACATTAAAATACACTTTTTTTTTAAAAATGGTTTGCAATTATACATTATGCAGGAGGAAATGTTCAGTGCATTGGTGTATGTACATCCTTCAAAATGTGTTTTTGAACAAAGTTTCACCTTGAGCAAAAGAGACTAATGAGTGTTCAGAGACTGAAGATACTGACATTGCGCTTTCACAGGTCAGATTCATTCACCTTGTATTCACATACTGTCAGTTACAGCCAGGTAATTAGTTCACCATTGTCCTCTCAAATTAAGCTGTTTTATTCTAAAGCTTGTAGACTTAAATCTTCTAATAATTAATATGAAATAAATCTTATAATTATCAAATGATCAAAATTACTATGGAAAAACTAAAAGTCTTTAAAAAGGTTTAAAAATGGTTTAAACTCCTGCACCATGGTTAGGCTTTTGGAGGCCAGGCCCACCTTGGCTGAAATTTTTTCACTCCAAGAAGTCCTTCCCCAAGCAATACTTAGTCTAGTAGACTAATTATGAATTAGTTATCATTGGTTGTATGCTAGGATTAAGTATGCTTAATATATATTATTGGTATATTTCCCAATTTTCAGAAATTGACAGGGTGCTCAAAAATGTACTCTCCTGCTGAGGAAGAATTGTGGTTGTGGTTGCAGGTGAAATTTGGCACTGACAGGAAATATCCATATCTTTTTCATTTTCTTCACTCAGCTGCATCATGCTCCTGCCAGTTTATCTCATAGCTCAGAATGGATATAGCAATGTCTATACAGTTTATTTATATTCACCCGGCAGAAGTTCAGCTAAACAACATACAGGCGGTGGATAATAATTAAGCAGATGGCATGCAAGAATCAAAAAGAGCAAAGAGGAATAAAATGCATAAATGTAAAAAAGAAAGCTGCTTAAAGATGCTTTCATGAAACATAAGGTGAGGTCTCAAGTGTTCCATCTAACAAGCTTTGTCAAGATCCATCTATCCATTTTCTTTACCACTTATCAGGTTGCTGAGAACCTGGAGACAATCCCAGGGAGAGCTTTGTCAAGGTTTTTATTGTAAATTAAAAGTATAAGGGGAACAAATAAAATAAAATTAAATTAAATTAAACAAAAAAGATTTGATATTATAAACTAATTTACGATTTGATATTATAAACTAGGCATACCTGTACTTTATATAAAAAAAAATTCTGGAATTGAAAGTTCTCATTACACTACACACAGTAATTGAATATAGTATGTTGGTTCCAATACAATAGAATGAAATGAATCATCATAATACCACAGTGCTGTCAAATTACGTCTTTAGTGTCAGCACCCAATTGCTCTACCATGAAGCTGAGGGCAAAAAAGAGCAAAAACCCAGCTACAAAACTAATACAGTCATTCACAACACACATCCAAATTCTTTCTCCACAAGACAATCCAAATATTCATCCATCCATCATTCTTCTACCGCTTACTCCTTCTTCAGGGTCACGGGGAACTTGGAGCCCTGGACAGGGTGCCAATCCATTGCAGGGCAAAATCACATACATACTCACACACCCATTCATACAATACGGACACTTTAGACACGCCAATCAGCCTACGATGCATGTCTTTGGACTGGGGGAGGAAACCGGAGTACCCGGAGGAAACCCCCGCATCACGGGGAGAACATGGAAAGTCCGCACACATATGTCCCCGGACCCTGTAGATGTGAGGCAAACGTGCTAATCCAAATATCATGAATCTAATTCATTTACACCACGAAGCTTGACATGCAAAACTGTACCTTTACTTTGCTGTGAGCTCACATGTAGCAGTTGTTTTTATAATGACAATAACTTCCAAGTACAGTTTGGCTTTCTGATCCTAATCCATATAAAGCAAGGGGAAGAAAATTTATGTTTATGCATCAATCCAAACTGAAAAATCCAGATTTCAGCATTTCCTGCTGGCAAATTAAGTCACTTCATTACCTATGGGTCTGTGAGGCATGAGGGTTGTGGATATAAGTAATACTTTATACCATGCAATACCCCAGGTAAAGTTATACCTCTTATCTGCAGCAATAAGAGCATCACATATGGAAAGATGGCCATAAACTATACTTCCTGAGAATCATAAAAAATTACAAGACATTTCAGATACAAGACTAATACTTCTAATACAACATTCAACATCTAATTTCAATATGTGAACTAAAAGTTTATACACATATTTCTGCAAAATATTTAAGATTTTTCCAGATTTCCAGATGCAAAAGTAACAGGCCACCTAAGTAACAAGTAAACAGAGTAAAAATGTACCATTTAACCTAATTGAGTATGCATTTCCCCTCCTGAAGAGGCTAAAGAAAAGATCTTTGGGGCTACAGCCCCCAATGCCATTGATTTTTACAATCAATTTGTAATGCCAGTAACATAATTGTATTGACATCAACTGTAATCAAATTACATAAATTTCAAATGTAATGAGTTATCATAAAAAGTCATTAGAATACTGTAACGTGTTACTTTGTATACCCATTATACCCAACTCTGCTTGTAGTATAAGACTAAAGCCAATTTGCATTCAACTATTTCTGAGAACAGAATGCTCTCACAGAAATGTGGCTGTGGATGCTACTTTCTTCTCCAGGACCGAAGACCCCAGATACAAACCTTGACCTTTTTGATTTGAACTCCATAGTTGTGGGCAGTGGTTTGTTTGTGTGCATTGAGGTGTGCAATTTTGTAGAATATGTTTGTGGCTTCAGCATGGGATTCAGCAAATAAAGCACTCTCAGATCTAAAACAATAAACATCAATAAATCAGCAATAAACATCAGATCTGTTACAAAATGGTTTTCATCATACTGAACTCTTTGCCTCCCTTTGAAGGTTTCCTCATAATGGCATTGAACACCTTTTGGAAGACATTGAAGAGCCTGACAAACAAGATGCAAAACTCCTCAGACATGTCATTTTGAATGCTTATGAAGCTGCTTGAGCCATTGTATATTGCTTGGAGGAAGCGGTTGATTTTCTGGGACACATTTTTTTCCATAATGCTGGCCAATGCACACAATCCAAAGATGCTCTAAAATCAATGAAAACTATTAATTCTTTCTTTCATGAGTTGCCGGATGGCAAAGATTTGATTGCAGTAGCATTTAAGGCTGTAGTTATGTCTGAGGTCTGAATAGAGATGTGCACAATTTTGGTATTAAATCCTCACTAAGCAAGTGCAAATCAACTCTGAATATTTCCCTGTGTGCTTGAGCACATGGTGAGAATTTTCCCCCAGCTCTGTCTATAAAGTAAAATGTTCACATCGTGACCTTGCAGACATAAATGTTCAAAGTTAAAAAAAACAACACTTGCCCTTGAAAAACAGTACAAGACATCAAAATGGCTCTAGTAATAGTTAAAGTAACCCATGTATGAAGCTACAGATACAGAGCTAAATGATGTCCATATAGCTTTAGCTTGTCACAGCCATGTTACCTAGTTCAGTGCATAGAGCAGAAGCCCCTAGAAAATTTCACTGAGTGAGCATTGTGTATGCAGGACTGTTGATTTCTGCTGAGACTGAATTTTAATAACATATAGTACTCTAGTAACTTTGCTGCTGGTCATGGCTTGACTGATTTGGTCATGTTAGAGGGGATTTGAACACTTAAAGACTGTATGTAGCTCATGTGGTTGGTCTGGTTTGATGATTTAAGAGGGGATCTAGACTGTGGGTACTAGCAGGTCAGGCTAATTCAGGAAAGGTCAGGCTGGTTCTAGATGGCCAGGGTATTCTGGTTTGATGTTTTTAGAGGAGTTCAGGTCACTTGGAGATTGGTTTTTGAAGATCTGGGTGGTTCTATCTGGTGAGTTTGGCACAGCTGACCAGGCTTGACGGATTGGATCGAGCACATCAGGCTAGTTCTAGATGGCCAGGGTATTCTGCTTTGATGGTTTTAGAGGAGTTTGGGTCACTTGGAGATTGGTTCTAGATCTGGCTGGTTCTATCTGGTCAATGTGGCACAGCTTGACAGGTTGGTTCTAGCTGGTCCAGCTGGTCTGGTTTGACAGGTTCAGAGGGTCTTGGAAACTTTCCCTAACACTAGCTAGACCAGGCTGGGAAGTAAGTTGAACCATTTTAGGCATTTTTTAAATCCAGGGTCGGGAGGAGGATCCACTTAAGTGGCTAGCTAGCTAGCAATAACCTCATGTGATAACTTTAACTCACACTAAAGAAAAGTATATAGCAGAGATACTTCTTACAAAGTAACTGGGCAAGAACTTTCATCCCAGTAACACAAAACACAAGTTCATTCTCTGCATCCTCTCATGCATATATATTGAGAAAACAATATATATATATATATATATATGTATTAGATATATGCAGTTATATGACTATTGCTTCATGACAAGTGAGTACAATTCATCTAAATTCATTTTGTGCACAGAATATGTAAATGTGAGACCGACTTCATGTACATTTTACATATATTTAGACATTTTAGAACTGCCAAAATAATGTGCTTGTGTGAGCATAGGTTATTGAGAGCAGAGTGCATTATTCAGTGGAAATATTATTGCGTAGCTTTTTAATTGAATTAACTGTAAATGCAGTATAAGCTACAGAAAAGGAAGAAAGGTGAAAAATAATTTCAGGGTGACTTATCAGGCCAGCACCACATCAGCAATGCTCTGCATTCTTTCCTCCGTGAGAGAAGGGAAACACTTTACTTTCTTTTGAAATTGCTTGCAATTACTCATTCTGCAGTGAGCATCTGGGAGGTCTGGGAGGAAATGCTGTGTGCATTGGTGAATGTGTGTGCTGCATGCATGCATTCTCAGCAGTGTGAATGATGGGAATATTAACAACATGTATTTGGAGGGAAACGGAGTTTGATATTGGTACAGCTCCTAAGCACTCATTTTCTTGATCCATTTGCATGTCTGGTTTTATTAATGAGTCAGTGAAATATGTCAATCCACTTAAATGTCTGTTGTTTAATAGCTCCATGGTTTCAATGAAGACAGTAACATTTGCATTTGCCCTTGAGAATCTGGCTTTGAACAAACTTATGTGTATTCAGACACTGAAAATGCTGACATTGCTTAACTGCAAGTCATGGCAGTGCATTTAAAAGAGCTGCCTTTTAGTAGTTTACTTCAATTTATTAACATTTCATTTTCTCAGTTATAACCGCAAAGTGCTTTTGCTGTGTCTTGTACTGAATGAGTTCAAGTAAAGCCAGCTTTCTCTCTACAGTCCTTGTTGGTCTGATTGCTAATATCCAAATTATTTTGCTATCGCATGTCATGGATATCCCGGAAGTGACTCCGGACTACAGTTCCCAGCAGCCAGTGCACCACATCATCAGTGTCACATGACCACATGCACCTGAATCTGTTTCATGTTAACAAGCATGAGGCAAGAATACACAGTGCATGGCAGCAGTGTCCAATCATATCTGGAAAGGACCAGTGTCGATGCAGGTTTTCATTAAAACCAAGCAGAAGCCACACCTGAGTCTATTGAAAGCCAAGGTCAACTGATTAAACAGGTGGGATCAGGTGTGACTCCTGCTTGGTTGGAATGAAAACCTGCATCCACACTGGTCCTTTCCAGATATGATTGGACACTGCTGCCATTATTGCCATTTCTGGATAAGATTGGACATCTTTGGTGTATGGGATGCCAGTCCATCTCTCTGCACCATGCACCCGAGTGGCTGTGGCTCAGGTAGTAGAGCGGGTTGTCCACTAATCGTAGGGTTGGCGGTTTGATTCCAGCCCACATGACTCCACATACCGAAGTGTCCTTGGGCAAGACACTGAACCCCAAGTTGCTCCCAAAGGGAAGTTAGCGCCTTGCATGATATCTATAAGTGCAGACCATTTACCATTTATCCATGCATTCAAACACTCATTTACATCTAGGGGCAATTTATCTTAGCCAATCAACCTAGGAGGGAGGATACCAGAGAACACAGGAAATGCATATGGACACAGGGAGAACATGCACAGAAATCCTGCTCTGACAGTAAACTAAACTCTGGGATCCAGGAATTACACCACACATAATCCACTCTTGAGATTAAACTGCATTTTTACAAACCAAGAAAAACAAGTGAAATGTGTAAACACACAAAAAAGAAGTGCTATAAGGAGGTAGTTTGACTGAGGACATTTGATAGTTAAATTACTCCTCAGATGTTACAGTTTTAAGAGTAAATGCACTAGAGTTCTCTTGTGGCTATTTTTTAAAATAACACTATGGTATGCAATAACGTCTTGAATTTCACATATTGAGTACTTTATAATGTTTCATTTTCTCACAGTAAGTAAAAAAAAGGCATGGATTAAAATGTTTCTTACACCTAGTTAAATTCATGGGGCAGAGTTAGAGTGTGTGAGGAAAGAAATACAAGGAGAAATAGTGAGTAATAAATGATACAAGCTGATACAAAATGATAATCACAACACAAACATTTATGATATTTATGAGATGTAGGGTTTAAAGTAAAATGAAAAAATGAACACATGCTGCATTTTAATTCCTCCAGTGAGTAAGTACATGAATGTTTTTTTCACTCTTAGCAGACACACACAAGCAGAGCTCTCCAGTAAAGCTACTGTCCACTGCAGTCTACAGGGAGCGATAAAGAGAACCAGTAAAACAAAATGCAGTGTCAGTGTATCATGTTTATTCCAGTTCTTACCACCAATGCAATGTAAGGGTTCTTCAGTTGTCCCTGTGGGGGAACCCTTAAATGTTCTAGGTAGAACCCTAAAACAAAGACTTTTCCAACAGAAAGAGTTCCAAAGAGAACCCATTCGTGCAAGCTAATGAACCACTGACAATGCATTTTTCAAAGAATGTATATTTCACTTTACAACACAATTTCACTATGACCATCAGGCATCAGAGATGACTTCATCATCATCACAAATACAATGTGTCATGTCACAGCAAACCAGTGACTCCATTTCCCATAATTCACCTCAGCCTACAAACATGGCCACAGCAAACTACAACGGGCACCTTTTCTGGAATACTAATCAGACACACCTGTCACCAATCACATACACACACACACACAACCCCCTTTAAGAGACTGTTTGTACATACAGATTTTGCGAAGTATACTTTTAGTTACCTTTGTCTATACCAAACTCTGTTGTTGGTTCTCTAATTTTGATTATGTTTTGCTCTCGACTCTGATTATCTGGACAACCTCTCCCAGTCTGTTTGCATGATCACCTGACCTTTGCCTGGCCTCGTTTTTGATCTTTACCCTCCGTTTCGGATTGTTGTTTTCTCATTTAAGCGGTCATACCTGCGATTTCTTCCATCTCAGCCTCCGTTACATGACAAAATGAGACACAGTCCTCATGAGAGTGGAAAATTTACACTCTTAGACAATCTAGAACCATCATGGATTCTTCAATATCCATTTATCATAACCTTTTAAGGTTTTTTGAAGAACTCTACAGCAATGTATTTTCCTATCAGAAAGACTAGACGCCTTTTTTAGATGCTAAAAACACTTAATTATCCAGCGAAGCACTAAAGAACCCTTGAAGAACCTTTTTTTTTTTCCAAGAATATATGCTTTAAGTTGTTAAGTGTGCAGGATAAACTCCAACTTATTGGCAATTATTATCTTCTTAATACATATTTAGCTGAACTATCTCAGTACTTTGTACATCTGTGAAGGGTTCAAGAAGGGTTCATTTGATAATTTAGAGTACGTCGTGTCTGAAAAAGGCTCTACTTGGAATGCGTTCTGATAGGGTAAACACTGTAATAACTCAACAATAGACATACAAGCAAAGATAGAGAAAGGCAGACAGACAGATAGAGAGCGAGACAGAGAGACAACAACTGAGAGAGAGAGATGTGCCTTCTTTACTAGTCTGGCACTAACAAAGGTTAATGCATTGTGCTGCAGTATGACACACACCTGTCACATTCTCCTCCTGTGCATTATCTTCAGTTCTCAGAGGCATTAAAGCCTGTAAGCTCCTCAAGCTGCTGCACACACAGAGCCCCCACTTCCTCTCGTCATGAAGAACAAGGGCACAGAGTCGTATGCAAATGACAATCTGTATCTGTATGTGAATCAATAGCTTAGGTCCCTGCTGTAGAGGAAAAGCACAAAGGATGCTCTGAAAGAGTGTGTGCACGTGTGTGTGAGAGGACATGTTCTTATATCTTAGTGGAGACTAAATGTCCCCACAATGATAGGAATATCTGACAGTTTTAATCTTGTTGGGACATTTGGCAGCTTTTAATTAAAAAAAACTTTCAAGAGATAAAATTTCCTTATGGAAATTTGTTTGTTTGTGTGTGTGTGTGTGTGTGTGTGTGTGTGTGTGTGTGTGTGATTATGCCAGTGGTATGAAGACTATACCATTTCCCAGCAAGAGAAAAACATTTTATTATTTAATCATGAATCAATGGTGAACGTATCTGAATTTATAAAGGTACTATTGAACCGAGAGAGAAGAAAAAGAGAGAGAGAGAGAGAGAGAGAGAGAGAGAGAGAGTGTGTGTACCAGTGAGAGACAGAGAGAAAATGTAAGAGAAAGAGAGTTGTGACTTCAATTAAAATGTTCTGCTTGACAGGAGAGCTGAATGGCTGTACAGCAGGTGCTAGCTTGTGGGTGTATGATTAAGACAATCAATTCATCAATAAATCTTTAAATACATTTGGCAAGTAAGCAGTATGTGATCCCGCCTCAGCTCTGTATATTGCCCAGGGGTGGCTCAGTGGCCCAGAGGTGGGAGGACTTTGAAAATACATGCACTAAAGCTTACTGTAGTGACAGAAAAAAGGCATGAGGTCTTGTTCTTACATCACTATGATACACTAGTCTAAATGCTCAATATTATCAGTGACATATCAGTACCAGTGACCAATTTCCCAAACATCAATTTGCTTCTGATTCCAATCAAGTCATATTGAGTACAATTGATCAAAATCTAATTTCTATGCATGTATACAATAAGACCAATATTGTACCTCCAAATTCATAAGGGCTCTGAAGATACAACTATATACACTAAGTGATCAGTTTCTTAAGCTATTCATTCATTCATTCATTCATTCATTTAGTTTTTGCCATTCCTGGTTGGTGTTGCAGTGGCAACATGCAGAGATGCTCAGCCTAGACTTCTCTATCCAGCAGATCCTAGAGATCATGGATCTGCCCTGGGGTCTCTGTACAGTGACACATATCTGATACAGCTTTAAGGCACTAATGGATTGTTGCGTTCCTCATCTTATCACAAAGATTAAGCCTAGCAACCCTGCTGAGAACCCTTATTTCTGCCACCAGTACTTAAAATGTTCTACTTACCATCACTACATAGCATGTAATTATAGGTGAGGATAGGGAGTTTCATCCATAAAATTTGAGCTCGGAATGGGGCTGGGTGTCATGTCTGTTGGGAATCATGTGGTGACTGGACCACCCACATTACCTGGAGTGAGTGAAGTCTATATAATTTTGCTATTTCTTTAATTGCTTTATTGAATTGGTACAGTGTGTGAAGTTTTATAAGGAAATGAGATGTAAGGTTTACTGTGCATCTTGTAGAACCAGCCACGGTTCTTCTGGAGACTTTGACTGTCACATTTACTTCTTATTTCTGCAGCAAAACCCAGCAGCCTTCATTATGTGTTTTTTGTCTGAAAAGTGTCTCTTACCACTTAATATGCTTAATACAGACATAGAAATGTTGTTCTGTAACATTTAATTTTGCGCTAGAAAACGAATATTTTGGAATCGAACATGTTTTTTGTACTGAAATGATAATGCAGAAGTCATAAAGTAAAAAATCTATAACCCAGGTTGTACTAAAAAAATAGGGTGCCTAAAACTTTTACACAGTACAGTATGTCCAATCGGACACAAATGAACACTCTTACTGAGCAGCATGTTACGAGGTTTAGACGGAGACAAGCACAGGCATGCAGAGAGATGATGTGGGAATGAAAACAAAGCCAGACTCGGATCAGAACTAAACAGGTAAGCGATGTATCTGGGGCGAGGTTAAAGCGTAAATAAAAAAAATTGCTGTCCTCTCAAAATAACTCAACACACAGCTATTAATGTCTAAACTGCTGCCAACAAAAGTGAGTACACCCCTAAGTGAAAATGTCTACATTGGGCCCAATTAGCCATTTTCCCTCCCCGGTGTCATGTGACTTGTTAGTGTTACAAGGTCCCAGGTGTGAATGGGGAGCAGGTGTGTTAAATTTGGTCTCATCGCTCCCACACTCCCTCATACTGGTCACCAGAAGTTCAACATGGCACCTCATGGCAAAGAACTCGCTGAGGATCTGAAAAAAAATGATTTTTTGCTCTACAAAAGATGGCCATAAGGCTATAAGGAGATTACCAAGACCCTGACACTGAGCAGCAGCACGGTGGGCAAGACCATACAGCAGTTTAACAGGACAGGTTCCACTCAGAACAAGCCTCACCATGGTCGACCAAAGAAGTTGAGTGCACGTGCTCAGCGTCATATCCAGAGGTTGTGTTTGGGAAATAGACATATGAGTGCTGTCAGCATTCCTGCAGAGGTTGAAGGAGTGGGGGGTCAGCCTGTCAGTGCTCAGACCATACGCCACACACTGCAACAAATTGGTCTGTATGGCTGTCGTCCCAGAAGGAAGCCTCTTCTAAAGATGATGCACAAGAGAGCCTGCAAACAGTTGGTTGAAGAGAAGCAGACTAAGGACATGGATTACTGGAACCATGTCCTGTGTTCTGATGAGACCAAGATAAACTTATTTGGTTCAGATGGTCTCAAGCGTGTTTGGCGGCAACCAGGTGAGGAGTACAAAGACAAGTGTGTCTTGCCTACAGTCAAGCATGGTGGTGGGAGTGTCATGGTCTGGGGCTGCATAAGTGCTGCCGGCACTGGGGTGCTACATTTCATTGAGGAAACCATGAATGCCAACATGTAATGTGACATACCGAAGCAGAACATGATCCCCTCCCATCGGAGAATGGGCCACAGTCTTCCAGCATGATAATGACCCCAAACACACCTCCAAGACGACCACTGCCTTGCTAAAGAAGCTGAGGGTGAAGGTGATGGACTCGGCAAGCATGTCTCCAGACCTAAATCCTATTGAGCATCTGTCGGGCATCCTTAAATGGAAGGTGGAGGAGCACAAGGTCTCTAACATCCACCAGCTCCGTGATGTCATCATGGAGGAGTGGAAGAGGACTCCAGTGGCAACCTGTGAGGCTCTGGTGAACTCCATGCCCAAGAGGGTTAAGGCAGTGCTGGAAAATAATGGTGGCCACACAAAATATTAATACTTTGGGCCCAATTTGGACATTTTCACTTAGGGGTGTACTCACTTTTGTTGCCAGCGGTTTAGACATTAATGGCTGGGTGTTGAGTTATTTTGAGGGGACAGCAGATTTACACTGTTACACAAGCTGTACACTCAATACTTTACATTGTAGCAAAGTGTCATTTCTTCAGTGTTGTCACATGAAAAGATATAATCAAATATTTACAAAAATGTGAGGGGTGTACTCACTTTTGTGAGATACTGTATAATAATAATTAATCTAGAACACAAGCAAGACTATTTAGTTAGGTGGGAAGAAACCATTAAAGACACAGAGAGAACCTGTGAAACTCCACACAGTCAGTAAACCAAATACTGGACACTGGAACTGTGAGGTCTCAGTGCTACCCATTGCACCACAATGCCTTCCTGAAGGATATTGTGGGAAAAATGCCGAATACTAAACAAGAATTGTTTTTATCATGCTTCTTTTTCCTATGAGTCAGCTCCCCTCTTGAAATAGCCTAAACTGAGAAGGGTGGGGGTGAGAGAGGGTATTTCGATGGACATAAAGGAAAATTGCCTGCGAAAATGTCATGTGTTTCACTGCTGCTCTGTCTCTCTGCTTCAGTGAACACTTCCCAGAAGAATTCTGCTTCTGAAATGATAGAAAATATTTTAGCAGACCAAGTGTAAGAAATGCTGACATGTTTTCACACACACTCACACACACTCACACACACACACACACACAAAATTTAATTACACACACATATAATTACACAATTCCAATATGAATCAGTCCATTTCATTAAGAAAAATTCCTCCTTTATTGAATTCAATTCAATTCAATTTCAGTTGTATAGCGCTTTTAACAATGACATTTTCACAAAGCAGCTTTACAGAAATCCGGATATAAAATGATCCCTAATGAGTAAGCCAGAGGTGACGGTGGCAAGGAAAAACTCCCTGAGGCAACAAGAGGAAGACATTTTGAGATGAACCAGACTCAGTAGGGAACCCACCCTCATCTGGGTGACACCAGATAGAGTGATTATAAATAATTTCATGTTTATAACTGTATAAAGTCAAGAAGCGCTAAGTGTGTCAAAAGGAACTTGACTATGAGAATCATTACATTTTTAAGTTTAAGTTTCTAAACCTAAGTTATTAATAGTTCAGTGATGGAGACTTGAGTGTAAACTGCTCTTAGCGATTGCTGTCTTTAGGTTATCCAATGAAGAACATCTACATAACACAGATCCATAACATCCATAAGACATATTATTAGATATGTTGAATAAGAAGATGTATCAATGTACACTATAATAGGAGTTGCTCTTAAACACCACTTACCTGCAATAAGTGATTGTCTTCACTTTCTCTAAGCTAAAGTGCACAATGGAATTGACTCGCAAGCTTCTTTTGTTCTATGAACACTTGACATGCACAGAGAGATGGGTCCAGTGTACAGAAGATCTTTAGAAAATTACAGTATCTGACTTTTCTTTAGACTGTACAGCCTGTAGGGAGGATAAGTAGTCTAATCATGGCAGGTTGTGGTTCCCCAGCCATATGATTATTATATTTAATTTGGCCATATGGAGCAAAATGCCTTAATTAGAGAATGAAATGGATAGCTTAATGTGTCCTAGAGGATTGTCACTTCAAATGATGCTAAGTTGTAAGAATGCAAACTGCATATCATTCCTTATAGGATTTCCCAGAGTTATTTTGTGATTGTTGCAGCCAAAAATGTTTGATTTTGCGATGCAACCTGCGGCACTTTTTTGTACTTTTTTTGCGGAAAACTTCTTGAGTTGGCGAAATTGCAGTTGCACAAAATTGTTTTGCACTGTCTTTCACAAAAAGGTCTGTTGGTAAATGAGACCTTTATGCTGTACTCATGTTCAATGCACGTGACTCGAAGAGGACTTTGGCTGAACGGATGTTGTGATGATGTCACACGACGCATCTTGGACCAAATCTGTGGAAAATCTGCGGTAATTTTGAAACATTTAAAACTCCTCGGAATATTGCAGAGTTGGCTTTATTTTGCATTCATTTCCGTGATCGCAAAATGGCTAAATCTTGGAGGGACTGACAATATTTTGGAAGAGGTGTGACATGTAAGATACAAATCAGTGCAGTCAAAAGAAAATAATCAATGATGAAGCAAAGTTACTGTTATCACCCCAAAGTTGATTATTTTCTAAGAACAGTATGTCCCTTGTTTTATTTTATAGTTTTTTGGGTTTAAAAAATATTATTTTAATTAATCTTATATCACAGCAATTTGACAATGATTATAGTTTTTCATTATTAAGGAATAACTTGTCATACTTTTATATGTTTCTAGTTACATTTCACGTAATGGACCATCCACAAATCAGATTTTTTAGATATTTAGATATTTAGTTCAGATATTTAGTTCTACTGCCAGAAAGTATTTAAACAGCCTATATATATATATATATATATATATATATATATATATATATATATATATATATATATATATATATATATATATATATATATATATAGTTATATGTATATTTATATTTAAGATATTGTTTAAATAATATTTTTTTAAATACTCTAAAATGTTACAAGTAATATACTGAAATAATAATACTGAAATATAGGAAATCTCTTGCCGATGCTAAAAAGATTTATTTCGCCACCTTAAATAGCAGACAACCAAAACAATTCCAAATTCCTTTTCAACACGGTAGCAAAACTAACTAGGAATAAAACAACTACAGAGAGAAAAACTCAATCATTACATAGCAGTGACGATTTCATGAAATTTTTCATTTATAAAATTGAAAATATTAGATGTGAGATAAAGGCCATTAAATTACAACCGGTCAGAATTGTAACAAACCAAAGTTGCGATTTCACATTGGATCCACGTTTATTATTATATATATTTTTGAAATTAATAAAACCCCAGTTTTTATGCCGGTCGTATCATTTTATTTTGTTGTATTATCCGCCACACCTTAAAGGCCGGTCCGTGAAAAATATTGTCTGATATTAAACCGGTCCGTGGCGCAAAAAAGGTTGGGGACCACTGCTATAGATCACACTATTCTCCTTGATAGATTAGAAAATGTTGTTGGCATTAAGGGAACAGTCCTCTCCTGGCTCAGTTCTTATCTGAGCGATCGTTATCAATTCGTAGATGTAAATGGTGATTTCTCCATGCGTACTGAGGTTACTTTTGGAGTTCCACAGGGTTCTGTTTTAGGCCCACTGCTTTTCACATTATATATGTTACCCCTACGACAAATTATTCATAAACATGGAATTAGCTTCCACTGTTATGCTGATGATACACAGCTGTATGTTTCAGCGAAGCCAGAGGACAGACAGAAGCTTAGTAAAGTTGAGGATTGTGTAAAGGACATTAGATGTTGGATGTTAACTAACTTCCTTTTACTTAATTCTGATAAAACAGAAATACTTTTATTAGGCCCACGTGTAGCTAGAAGTAATCTTCCTGACTACACAGTAACTCTGGATGGTCTTTCTGTTTCATCATGTACAGCAGTTAAAGACCTCGGAGTGATTATTAACTCCAGTCTATCATTTGATGCTCATGTAGATAATATTACTAAGATAGCTTTCTTTCATCTCAGAAATATTTCTAATATGAGAAACATATTGTCACTACATGATGCAGAAATACTGGTTCATGCATTCATCACATCTAGATTAGATTACTGTAATGCCTTACTGTCTGGATGTTCCAGTAAGAATATAAATAAGCTCCAGTCAGTCCAGAATGCAGCTGCTAGAGTCCTAACTAGAACTAGAAGATACGACCACATCACCCTGATCTTATACACACTGCATTGGCTCCCTGTAAAATTTCGCATTAAGTTTAAAATACTTTTATTAAAATATAAAGCACTACACGGTCTTGCACCACAATATCTAAGCGACCTTTTGGTTTTATATGATCCGCCACGCCTACTCAGATCAAAAGGTGCAGGTTATTTGACATTACCTAGAATAGTGAAGGCTACAGCAGGGGGAAGAGCCTTTGCTTATAGAGCTACACAGTTATGGAACAGTCTTCCTATTCGTGTTTGGGACTCAGACACAGTCTCAGTGTTTAAGTCTAGGCTTAAAACATATTTGTTTACTCAAGCTTACCCTGACTAGATTATATCTCACTACTTCATAATGCTAATAATCGTTTTTCTCCCTCTCTCTCTTTTTGCCGAGCCCCACACGAATTTATGGAGATATTGGAGATCCAGATCTTTTCTGCCTCTTTATGAGCTCAAATCTTCTGCTGGGACTACGGCTGCTACTAAGGCCATACAAACTTCTCATTTTCACATTATCTGTGTTACTTTCACATTATCTGTGTTACCCAGATGAGGATGGGTTTCCCTTCTGAGTCGGGTTCCTCTCAAGGTTTCTTCCTCAAAAAACATCTTAGGGAGTTTTTCCTTGCCACCGTCGCCACTCAGTGGCGTGCTCAGTTGGGATAAATTCCATTTGTTTTATATCTGTTTGTCTCTGTTTATCTGTTCCTGTTTGTCTCTGTTTTCTGTTTCTGAATGTTTATATCTGTTTTTTATTTCTGTAAAGCTGTTTTGAGACAATCACTATTGTAAAAAGCGCTATACAAATAAAATTGAATTCATAAAAATGTATAAGTGAATGGAGAAATATTTATTGTTAAATATTCACTGAATTGACAAATGTTAGAAATGACTTTCATTGAAACAATCTAAATATAATCTAGAAAAGATAAATGATTGAAAAAGGCCAAAATCGTTAGGCACTTCACATATTTATGTTTTCAATTTTATTACTAGCGCTGTCCATGAGTCTATCTATAGGCTTAAAGCTTCATCGTCTAAGTGTGCCTGCCTTTATTAAAGCACTCATTTAGAGTCCCATTAGGACCTGAGAGTAAGCAGTTAATAAGTTTGAAAAAGATTTAGGTTTCCTGATTTAATTGCTGTTCTGCTTCGTTTCGTTTCATCTGTACCAATAATACGGATTCAGCTGTAATAAAACAAACTCTAGGGTTTCAAAAAAGTTTGCACTGCCAGTGTACCATTAGAGTCATAAATCATCATCCTTGGATGCACGGTAAATCCAGATAAGTTCATTTAACTCTAAAAGTTTTTTTGCATTGATAAAATCAATTTCTTTAAGCCAAATACACTTAAATATAACAAAAATTTTACTCAAACTTTGTAATTGATATTTTTTTTGTTATATTTAAGTGTATTTGACTTAAAGAAATTGATTTCTCAACTTTTATTACATTTTGAGGTAATTAGTTTCGAGTTAAATGAAATTATCCGGTTTTACAGTGTGCAATATCATCAAAACTGTGATATTTAAAATATCGTCACAGCCCTTGCATTTGGTAAAACAAATCTTTGCACATGTTGTATATGTTTTAAGATTTGCATATAGTGTGAGATACGAAAACAAATATAATTTTACACACATTCTATTTACTTCAATCTATACATATTCAGTCTCAACCAGGCTCTCGATTATGCTGTAAAACCTGGCAGAGTTATAGATCCATTTTGTCCTTAAGCTTCTGCCATTGTGGTTTTGCCATACTACACATAAAATTGTGTATTTAAAAAAGTGTACTTTTTATAAAGTGCATTATGTAAACCTGCTCTTTGCTTTTATTGGATATATTCAAGGCCGGTTTGAAAGAGTTTAAAACAGCACTTACTTTCAATCCTAAGCCTAACAGTTTCTGTAGCAAAGCAGAATGCTTATCGGTTTGTGTTATTTTCTCTTCCTACTACTCAGTAGAAACCTCAGTTAAGTATGACGTGATAAAATGCCTACAACAAACTGACATCAGTAATGAATTCAGGCAACACTTTCCAATCTTTCCAATAGTTCACCAAGTCATAATTCTACAGTTCGATTTAGGGATCATGCTAAATGACAGGCCCATTTTTTCTTCTCTAACAATGAAGGCTTTTGAAAAAAAACCCCGTTTTACTCCCCCCCTTTTATAAAAAAAATTTTTTTTTTAAAACTTTTTTTTTTTTTACTTTTTTTTTTGTTCCTTCTTTTTTTTCATTTAACACTTACTAAAAATATAAAAAAAAAAAAAATATATTTACTATATTATTTTTTTTTTTTTTTTTTTTTATATATATATATATATATATATATATATATATATATATATATATATATATATAAGGAAAACATCTGTGATGGGGGTGGTGTGATGTGGCCTGATGCCAAGTGGAGTTACTTGACTATTCTCCAATTGTCACAGCTCAGCCGGATCAGAACTCCAAATCCCAAGATGCAGCGCGTGCTACTCGACGCACGCGCTCTCCATCCCCGGAGTTCTGATCCAAGACACCTGTCACTAATCACAGACTCACACTCAAGCACAGCTACTTAGGTTTGCCAGTCACAGAGTTGCATTGCGAAGTATACGCTCAGTGAACCTCTTTCTCTGCGTTACCAAGCCTTCCGATTATCTTTGATTACCTCGTTACCTCGACCTTTGTTTCCGCCTTCGACCACGCTCCTCCTTACTCTGTTCGTCCGATCGCCTGACCCCTGCCTGTTACTCGTTTACGATTCTGCATTATCCTCGTCTCTACGCTGCGTCCGCCGCTTGCTCTTGCCTCCGTGCCCCTTCCCCACGAATCCGTGACAGAATACTTCGCCGCCTTATTATGGAGGCAGCGAGTGGCACCGGTTGGCCTCAAGCCATCGAAGGACACGCGGATGATCAGCCAGCACGCGCCAACGCCTGGACGCCCTCACCGAGCAAGTGACTCGGCTACACCAAGCGCGCCCGGCGGCTCCGCCACGCGTTACCTCCCACACACCGGCACCAGAGAAGTACGATGGAGATCCCGCGCGCTGCCAAGGCTTTCTCTTGCAATGCTCACTGTTTTTTCCACTTACCCGGAGATGCCGGAGCGCCGTAAGATCATCCATTTCATGGAGCTTCTGACCGGAGAGCTTTGCTCTGGGCAAGCGGCCGAGTGGGAGCAGGCAGCCACCGTCATTCACACATACGAGGAGCTAGCCACACGATTCCGAGCCGTCTTTGACCACTCCCCTGACTGCCGAGAGACCGGGGAGGAGCTCCTCACCCTGAAACAAGGAGCGAGGAGCGTCGCGGACTACGCCCTCGAATTTCGCACTATCGCGGCACGAAGTGGCTGGAACCAACCGGCACTCAAGACAGTGTTCCGCCAGGGATTAAATGCCGACATAGTGACGGAGCTCGCATGTCGCAACGACCAGCTCACCCTGGATTCCCTGATTGACATCGCAAATCGCCTGGACCCCTGCTCCGAAGCGCCGCCCGCTCGTCGCCCTCTGGTGGCGGTTCCAGAACCTGCACCTCCCGCAGAGCCCATGCAGCTGGGTCCGTGCCCCAAGATCAGCACACAAGAGAGGGAGGCGAAGACGCCGCGAACTTCGCTGCTTCTACTGCGGAGGGGAGGGACACTTCATTCAGCAATGCTCCCTCAAGCGTCCGGTTGTCCAAGGGAACCAAACCATCCCCAAAGATCCGCAACCAGGGGTGAGTGTTGAATCAGGAATGTGCCCTTCTGTTCAATCCGCATTCGTCATGAAGATCCGACTCGAATACTCAGGTATATCTTGTGTCCTAGAAGCGCTGATTGACTCGGGAGCGGCAGGAAACTTCATTGATCAGACCACCATTCTAGAGCACAACATCCCCATCCGTCCTCTCCTCATCCCGCGTTGTATCCAAGCTATTGACGGCACTCCCGTGGGAAACGGACTCATCTCCCACTGCACTGAACTCATCGATCTCCATACCAGCGCTCTTCATCAGGAACAGATCATCTTTCACGTCACAGTATCCGCACGTCACCCAGTGGTCCTCGGTCTGCCCTGGTTGGACCTTCACAACCCTCAGATCTCTTGGTCTCACAGAGAAATTGTGCGCTGGTCACCCCATTGCCTGCACCATTGTTTACGAACCCCGGCCGTCACGGTGGCAACCACTTCCATAGAAAGCCCAGAGGAGAAGAAGCTCCTCCAAATTCCCCCCGAATACCATGACCTTCGTGAAGCCTTCAGCAAGGTGAAGGCTAGTGGACTCCCTCCTCACAGGCCCTACGACTGCGCGATCGACCTATTACCAGGTGCTACACCCCCACGTGGGACAGTTTATCCGCTGTCCCTGACTGAACAGAAGGCCATGGAAGAATATATCCAAGAGGCTTTGCACCAGGGCTACATACGTCCATCCACATCCCCAGCTTCAGCAGGGTTTTTCTTCGTGGAGAAGAAAGGAGGAGGTCTAAGGCCCTGCATCGATTATCGAGGCCTCACCCAGTGCTGCGTAAAGTATCGCTACCCGTTACCTCTGGTCCCTGTTGCCCTGGAACAGTTACGCTCAGCCACCATTTTAACCAAGTTGGATCTGCGCAGTGCCTATAACCTCATCCGGATTCGGTAGGGGGCGAGTGGAAAACCCGGGTTTAGTACCACGTCTGGCCATTATGAGTACCTTGTCATGCCGTATGGACTATCCAACGCGCCCTCGGTTTTCCAGTGTCTCATCAATGACGTGCTGCGTGACATGCTAGGAAGAAATGTCATAGCTTACATCGACGACATTTTGATCTACTCCAAGTCAAGGGAGGAACATATTCACCATGTCCGCCAGGTATTGAGGAGGTTACTCCAGAATCAACTGTACATCAAAGCGGAGAAGTGTGAGTTTCACAGAGACACTATTTCCTTCCTGGGATACATCATTAGCCCTAAAGGGGTCACCATGGACCAGGAAAAGGTTCGAGCAGTCACGAATTGGCCTCCACCCAGGACTGTGAAAGAATTACAGAGGTTCCTCGGGTTTGCCAACTTTTACCGGCGGTTCATCCGCAATTTCAGCCGGATTGCGCATCCCTTGACCTCTCTGTTAAAGGGAAAACCCAAGCACCTGTCATGGGGCCCAGCAGCCCAGAATGCCCTGGAGAAGCTCAAGAATGCCTTCACTACAGCGCCTGTTCTCAAGCATCCCGACCCATCCAGACCATTCGTCATGGAGGTGGACGCTTCTGAAACTGGGGTAGGAGCGGTACTCTCACAAAGGTTTGGAGATAAGCCTAAGCTCCACCCAGTAGCATTCTTCTCAAGACGACTCTCGGCGTCTGAAAGAAATTATGACGTGGGTAACAGAGAACTCCTGGCAGTAAAGTTAGCTCTCGAAGAATGGCGTCATTGGCTAGAGGGAGCGGCACACCCCTTTGTTATCTTCACCGATCATAAGAACTTGGAGTATTTGCGCACTGCAAAAAGGCAAACACCGCGGCAGGCCCGTTGGGCCCTGTTCTTCACCAGGTTTCAGTTCACGTTGTCTTACCGACCTGGGTCAAAGAACACCAAGGCCGATGCCCTCTCCCGTCTGGATCACCCGGAAGTTAACAAGGACCAGGAGGAATACATTGTTCACCCCTCGTATATTGTCAGCACCCTCGAATGGGAACTGGACAAAGAACTAGAAAACATCCCTTCGTCTCGTATCCCCACAGCATGTCCCGCAGGCCGACGGTTTGTACCCGAGGAACACCGCCAGTCTACCGTCGTCTGGGCACACACCACCGTCGGCACAGGTCACCCGGGAGCACAGCGAACGTACCTCCTACTAAGGGAGAAATACTGGTGGCCCAACATGCAGAAGGACATCCACAGAATAGTGGCATCATGCTCGTCCTGCGCACAGAATAAGGTCCCCCGAACGCTTCCCATGGGCAAGCTCAAGCCCCTACACATTCCGGAACGCCCATGGTCTCACATTGCAGTGGATTTTGTGACAGACTTACCCGAATCCCAGGGCAACACCACCACTGGTTATAGTGGACCGGTTCTCAAAATCGGTACGCTTCATCCCTCTACCCGCCTTACCCACTGCCTTTGGGACTGCCGAGCTGCTGTTCACCCATGTCTTCAGGTATTTCGGCATCCCGGAGGAGATCATCTGTGACCGGGGCCCCCAATTCACATCCCAAGTCTGGACCAGTTTCATGTATAAGTTGGGGGTCACGGTAAACCTCACCTCAGGATATCACCCACAGTCCAATGGCCAAGTGGAACGAGTCAACCAGGAATTGGGCCGTTCCTCCGCACCTTTTGCGCAGCCAATCCCGGCGATTGGGACAAGTTCTTGCCATGGGCCGAATACGCCCAGAACTCGTTACGTCATTCAGCAACTAATCTCACCCCGTTTCAGTGCGTACTGGGGTATCAACCCCCTCTGTTCCCGTGGAATGCAGATATCACTAACTCACCCGCAGTCGACCAGTGGTTTGAGCGGAGTGAACAGGTATGGGCAGACACCCATCGACGTCTGACACGGGTCACCGACTCATACAAGCGCAAAGCCGACCGTCGCCGCAGCAACCAGCCAAGTTACCAACCCGGTGATCCGGTATGGTTGTCTACAAGGGACTTGAGGCAACCACACAGCTGCAAGAAGCTCGCACAGAGGTATACGGGCCCCTTCAAGATCCTGAAACGCATCAATGAGGTCACGTACCGGCTGCAACTACCCCGGCACAGCCGCGTCGCCCCTTCCTTCCACGTCTCACGCCTGAAACCAGTCGTTCCCGGACCCTTAGCATCTGATGTGCCCTCTGAGACGCCTCCGCCTCCCCTGGATATCGAAGGGCAACCAGCTTACCGTCTCAAGGACATCCTCAGCTCCAGGTACAGGAGGTGTAAGCTGGAATACTGTCGAGTGGTGAGGGGGCTACGGTCCTGAGGAACGCTGCTGGATTCCGAGCAGGACATCCTCGACCCGCAACTCATTAGTGACTTTCATGCCTCGCATCCTGACCTCCCGGCCCCCGCCCCGGGGAGACCTAAAAAGAACGTGGCTCCCGGGTGAGCCCTTTGAGGGGGGTTCTGTCACAGCTCAGCCGGATCAGAACTCCAAATCCCAAGATGCAGCGCGTGCTACTCAGGCACGCATGCGCTCTCCATCCCCGGAGTTCTGATCCAAGACACCTGTCACTAATCACAGACTCACACTCAAGCACAGCTACTTAGGTTTGCCAGTCACAGAGTTGCATTTGCAAAGTATACGCTCAGTGAACCTCTTTCTCTGCGTTACCAAGCCTTCCGATTATCTTTGATTACCTCGTTACCTCGACCTTTGTTTCCGCCTTCGACCATGCTCTTCGTCTTGCCCTCCTTACTCTGTTCGTCCGATCGCCAGACCCCTGCCTGTTACTCGTTTACGATTCTGCATTATCCTCGTCTCTACGCTGCGTCCGCCGCTTGCTCTTGCCTCCGTGCCCCTTCCCCACGAATCCGTGACACCAATGACAAAGTATCCCAAAGTATTCTTGTCACACCACAGCAGTTTGCCAAGCCTAACAATTATTTATTAAAGGATGACACATTAATTATTATTATTATTATTTTATTTACATTTTTTTTAAAGAATGTTCATTTATATGTTTAATGTTGTGAAATGTCTGTAAATTAAGTTAGGTCCAAGTTTTGATTTACCTGACAGCTACTATAAACCAACATTCCCTCAATAGCCTCTATTATTCTCTCTCTTTAAGTTAAGAAGACAAAGAACATGAAAAGTGCAGCTCCGCTGTCCTGAAGACTTTGCATGAATAATAAATAAATGTTATCTTACAGAAAACTTACATGAACAATTACATCAATTACACACATTTGTAATTACACATGTTTGATGGACAGTCCATAATATGACTATTATTATAATATGACCATCATATATTATTATGTATGATGGACATACATAATAATGTGTAAGGTGTTACTATAAAAAGCATAACATATTAGTGCAAATGCATTAATATAAACATGTGATTTGCCACTGCACTACTGTCAGAAGTGCTATTATAGATAATGAATGATATTTATTTATCTTTTGAGAATCAGAGAATTGAGAATCAGTGATATAAATTGCTTTATTATATGTTGAAATATTATAGGAGGATTATATGCAAAGGTTTACATACATTATACTACCAACAGCTGTTGACCAGTTTACAATGATTTGTGTTTTCTCATTTCAAACATGCTAAAGTCAGCATATGGACAGTTTGCTAGTTATAAGCTGACTAACATGTGGAAATGAGACAGAGTGCTAAACACTAATTTTGTGGCTCTCCAGGACAGCAGTTTGATGGCAGCTGTGGTCTAAATAAATTACAAATGCTTAATGGACCAGTCTGTGCATTTAAGGTCCCACCTGTTATGCTTTTAAATGAAGACTATATAAAGAGAAACTATGTAAATTATATAAAAATATTAAAGATCCATGTATGCAGTTCTGTCTTTAAGATATATGCAACATTATTGATATAAAACGTTTTTTTAATACAGAGAAATAACTCAATAATCATTCCTATAGGGTTCAAATGGGAGCTAATGATGAATGAGCTGGTGTCCTTGTAACTATAGTATTAGCTAGTATTCTTTTAATGCCGGAAAAATTGAGAAAATATATTGGTATAGATCTATATATGCATATATATGAACTGTTTCGTGCGTCATGAGTAATTTACACTGATCACTGATGCTTCTTTTATATATATATACATATATATATATATATATATATATATATATATATATATATATATATATATATTGTTTTCTCAATGTATATGCATTGTATATGTATAAGAAGTATCTCTGCTATATACTTTTCTTTAGTGTGAGTTAAAGTTATCACATGAGGTTATTGCCACTAGCCACTTAAGTGGATCCTCCTCCCGACCCTGGATTTAAAAAATGCCTAAAATGGTTCAACTTACTTCCCAGCCTGGTCTAGCTAGTGTTAGGGAAAGTTTCCAAGACCCTCTGAACCTGTCAAACCAGACCAGCTGGACCAGCTAGAACCAACCTGTCAAGCTGTGCCACATTGACCAGATAGAACCAGCTAGATCTAGAACCAATCTCCAAGTGACCCAAACTCCTCTAAAACCATCAAAGCAGAATACCCTGGCCATCTAGAACTAGCCCGATGTGCTCGATCCAACCCGTCAAGCCTGGTCAGCTGTGCCACACTCACCAGATAGAACCACCCAGATCTTCAAAAACCAATCTCCAAGTGACCTGAACTCCTCTAAAACCATCAAACCAGAATACCCTGGCCATCTAGAACCAGCCTGACCTTTCCTGAATTAGCCTGACCTACTAGTACCCACATTTTAGAGTCTAGATCCCCTCTTAAATCATCAAACCAGACCAACCACATGAGCTACATACAGTCTTTAAGTGTTCAAATCCCCTCTAACATGACCAAATCAGTCAAGCCATGACCAGCAGCAAAGTTACTAGAGTACTATATGGAATTAAAATTCAGTCTCAGCAGAAATCAACAGTCCTGCCTACACAATGCTCACTCAGTGAAATTTTCTAGGGGCTTCTGCTCTATGCACTGAACTAGGTAACATGGCTGTGACAAGCTAAAGCTATATGGACATCATTTAGCTCTGTATCTGTAGCTTCATACATGGGTTACTTTAACTATTACTAGAGCCATTTTGATGTCTTGTACTGTTTTTCAAGGGCAAGTGTTTTTTTTTAACTTTGAACATTTATGTCTGCAAGGTCACGATGTGAACATTTTACTTTATAGACAGAGCTGGGGGAAAATTCTCACCATGTGCTCAAGCACACAGGGAAATATTCAGAGTTGATTTGCACATGCTTAGTGAGGATTTAATACCAAAATTGTGCACATCTCTATTCAGACCTCAGACATAACTACAGCCTTAAATGCTACTGCAATCAAATCTTTGCCATCCGGCAACTCATGAAAGAAAGAATTAATAGTTTTCATTGATTTTAGAGCATCTTTGGATTGTGTGCATTGGCCAGCATTATGGAAAAAATGTGTCCCAGAAAATCACCTGCTTCCTCCAAGCAATATACAATGGCTCAAGCAGCTTCATAAGCATTCAAAATGACATGTCTGAGGAGTTTTGCATCTTGTTTGTCAGGCTCTTCAATGTCTTCCAAAAGGTGTTCAATGCCATTATGAGGAAACCTTCAAAGGGAGGCAAAGAGTTCAGTATGATGAAAACCATTTTGTAACAGATCTGATGTTTATTGCTGATTTATTGATGTTTATTGTTTTAGATCTGAGAGTGCTTTATTTGCTGAATCCCATGCTGAAGCCACAAACATATTCTACAAAATTGCACACCTCAATGCACACAAACAAACCACTGCCCACAACTATGGAGTTCAAATCAAAAAGGTCAAGGTTTGTATCTGGGGTCTTCGGTCCTGGAGAAGAAAGTAGCATCCACAGCCACATTTCTGTGAGAGCATTCTGTTCTCAGAAATAGTTGAATGCAAACCCTTCCACCATCTATAAGGCACTGATCCGTTGGAAGGCATCCGCCAAGGAGATGCTATATTGCCCAAACTTTTTTCAGCCTGCCTAGAAGAGATCTTCAAAAAACTCAACTGGGAGGACAAAGGAATCAAGATCAATGGTTCCCACCTCTCCACCCTACGTTTTGCCGATGACATAATTCTATTCTCAAAAACCCCAGAAGAACTATAACAACTACTACTAGACTTAAATGAAGCAAGCAAATCATCAGGGCTAAAAATTAACCTACACAAAACCCAACTTATGTTCAACAATAGGGTTCAACCGATACCAATTAAAATACAGGGAAAACTATTGGATCAAGTAAACAGTTACATATATCTAGGACAAAACATATAAATGGAACTGAATGGCCTTGACAAAGTCAACAGGAGGGTAAGATCAGGATGGCAAACTTTTGGCTGCCTCAATTTCATCTTCAAACGCAACTTTCCTGATGTCTCAAAAGAAAAGTGTTTGATCATTGTGTTCTCCCTGCTCTTACCTATGAATGTGAAACCTGGACCTCAAATACTAAAATAATTAAAAAACTAAGGGTCACTCAACGAAGCATGGAATGCCGCATGCTAAACATATCGCTATTAGACCACAGGACTAGTGTGTGGATGTAAAGTCAAACCAAAGTAATGGACATAATCAAAAGGGTGAAAACATTAAAGTGGAAGTGGGCAAGACACGCAGCAAGAATGAAAGAGCAAAAATGGACTTCTGCAGTCCTAAATTGGACTCTACTGAATGCCAAACGCCCAAGAAGAAGACCTAAGGCTGATGACATCAAAAAGTTAGCTGGAATCAATTGGCAACAAAGGACACAGGATCGTAGTTGGTGACGGCATTCAACAGAGGCTTACAACCTGCAGTGGGCCAAGAATGCCTGAAAAAAAAAATATATTATATATATATATATTCATATACACACACACACACACACACACGCACACAAACACACACACACACACACACACACACACACACACATATATATATATATATGTGTGTGTGTGTGTGTGTGTGTGTGTGTGTGTGTATATTATATGTATATATATATATATATATATATATATATATATATATTATACATATATATATTTATATATATATATACATATATATATATATATATATATATATATATATATATATATATATATATATATATATATATATATATATATATATATATATATATATATATTTGTTTATATAAATGAATTAGATGTTCAATTTAATGCTGGAAATAAAAGTCATTTGTAAAATTTTATTTTAAAAGTTTAAAAAGTTTAGTTGATGCTTAAATTAATAGATTTTAAATTTATATTCTGAATTTGTGACATTATTCTGCTTTGGGACAATGTCCATTGTTAAAAGTGCTATCCAAATAAAACTGAACTGAATGCTTTAAAAAGAAATGCATAGGAAATACACATGGTGGTAGCCTTGTGTTATGATATTGCTTTGGCTTTTGTGAAATTACACATGAAATGGCTTACTCTTTTTGTGGCCTGTACTTGACACATATGGCGGACCAAACCTGCAGAAATTAAAAATAATTAAATAAATAAATAACAGGGAAATGGAGGAATAAATGTCTTGATAAAACAAATATAATTCATTTTTAATTCAATTTAATCCAAAATGTATTTTTTGTACTTTTTTCCCTTCATTTAATATTATCTGTGGTTTATTTTTTATTCTTTAAAATTATGTATTTATTATTTTATTTTATTGATTTTTTCATTTATTTTCATATTTATTTATTTATGCACTCACTTATTAGTATATGTATTTATTCCCGCATGTATGTATTTCCATTTTTTAAATATACATTTATTTATTTGTACTTTCCTGTGTGCAGTATGGAAATGATACAAAGAGTAATACAAAAATAAATTTAGGATTAAATTGAATTTAAATTATTTCCTATTACATTTATTAATTATACACACACACACACACACACACACACACACAACACATATATATATATATATATATATATATATATATATATATATATATATATATATATATATATATATATATATATATATAAATTATTTCTGAAGGTTTTTCCTCCACAAACCTAGTTGATTTTATGTAAATTTTATGTAAAGATTTTATGTAAAGCCACAGCGGTGGAGATGAGTTCTGCCAAGCTTTCAGCACCATGGACAGCACTACAGAATTTTACGCACACACAGCTGCTTTTAAAAGGAGATACAGGGTTGCCAGTAGCAACATTCATTGGTCAATTCATCAGCTAGACCTGCCAAGTAATTGGGTAGACATACAATTACTGTAGATGTGCAAATACTGTAGCTTTCCACCATAGAACCACCACTGATCAGATATTATTTGCTTGATGGTTCATCCTTATTACAACAGTGAAACTGACATATAGTGTGTCATGCTGATAGTGACAACCAAAAATCCACCAAAACTCTCCAACTAAGTAATGATAAAGAGCAAAAGATTAACACAAATCGCACATGGGAAAATTATTTGTATGTATTTTTATGTATTTGTAAATACAATAAATGCACCTGTAACAACATAATAGAAATAAATACATGAATATTTAAGCAAAGAAACACATTAACAGACAAACAAAATAGTAGAAAACAAATGAGAACAAATTAAATGTGGCTGATTTGACCTCAGACAGACAGACAGGCAGACAGACAGACAGGCAGGCAAGCTGACCAAAAGCCATATAGACAGGCAGACAGAAAGTTAGATAGGCCACAAGCTGTCAAATATTTACTTATAAAAACACCTAAACAAAAATAGATTTGTGTGTGTGTGTATGTGTGTGTGTGTGTGTGCGTGCGTGTGTGTGCGTGTGCATGTGTGTGTGTGTGTGTGTGTGTGTGTGTGTGTCGGGCGACATTAGCTTTAGTGACATTTAGAACTCATTTTTCATTTAACTTGCTACAGGCTGTGTTGTGAAAATAAAAGTCATCTGTGAACTGCATTTGGCTTGATGAATATCCGCTGAGTGAACTGTGAACCTCCTCCTCGGTGTTTGCATATTGACTACAGCAAAAATCAATGCCTCCTCTATAAGTGCTGCCCGGTCACAGTGGGACACTGAATGAAGGGTAAAACAGAGAAGTAGGTGATGGAAAACACAGTCACATAAGGGAATTGAAGAAGGAAAAGTAGAGGTCTATTAATATCCTGGTGATAACAGAGTCTTTCAAAAGATATCAGAACCATATGTTTTCCAGACACAGAGATTCAAGACAGAATGAAAGCCTTTAATATGTCCTTTGAGCATGGGAGCATGGTGTGAATACATATTTTGGCCCCAAGACATCTTTCTTTGACAAACAAAACATTTCTATTGCTGTAAACAAGACGTCATACTTCATATTAATGAAAAGACACGCATACATTTTTTCAGGTCAGGTGTCATGTGACAAGCATCTAGAGGCAAAATGTTTGCTGGAGGCAAGTTAAGAATGGCACATATGATGTGAACAAAAGAAAAAGTATTTAATATATCTATAGCCTGTATGTGTATAGCCTACCCTCTGTGACAAACTATTAGTAAAATGTCATCATGTTGTGTTGTGGGGTGTCAAAATAGAAAAATGCAACAAAACTATTTACATTTTTATTTCATACCTTTTGGTCTGAGCAAGAAACAAGCCACACACTTGGCTTCTTCTTTGGCTTCAGCTAATCTGAAGAGATCATCAGGAATTCCCGTTTATATTGCATGTCCTGTACGTGGCCCCAAAGTACATAATTCTATCAATGTAACTACTTATATTCTTTCAGGTTTTTTGGTGTAAACTCTTGGTTTCTCCACCAGATAGCTGTATATGACCTCAGCGCATACGGATCAGGTAATTTTACACCATTGCTTAAGAGTTCATTTTTTCTTGTAGTCATTACGGTCTTTCAATCCAAGTTAAAGTACAAACACTGAAATATCTGACATTAAGATATGGCAATCGTTGTTGTGTAAACATGCTAGCTACTTAGTTTGGCTGCTAATTGGCTTTCTGTCTCCACTCTGTGCTCGTTGGTGTGTGATGTCACCAATGTTTACAAACAGATCAAAAAGTCTGTTTTCACATTTGTAAGTCGCTTTGGATAAAAGCATCTGCTAAATGAATAAATGTAATGTAATGTATAGGGGTCAGATAAATGGTGCTACTATGTAATATGTAATATAATGGTGCCACAATGTAATAACAGCCATTATGTAATATTTCAAGGACAAAAACTATGGATTACATGGTCATCAATTATTATATTCAAATCTTCAAATGCCAAAATCATGGCCATGGACATGAGTCCATGACTTAAAATGTCCAGGGACATCATACTTAATTTTTATCAGGACAAGGCAAGAAAAGTCTATTTGCCTTCAGAATTTGTGGGACAATGCAATAGGCCTATCCTTGTTGAAACACCAGTGGCCCGAGTAGGTTATTCTTCCACTACGTCATCCATACATAGACCAGTACATTTGTGTAGAAAATAGCACTGCCGCATCACATCTCCAGGGTCTCCAGGTAAATCCTGATCTGGCATGTTCTCCCTGTCCATGTGATTTTTGTCCAGGTTCTCCAGTTTCCTAACACCTCCCAAAAATATGCCAGTAGATGGACTGGTTTCTCTAAATTGCCACTAGGTGTGAATGAGTGTGCAAATATTCACACACACACACACACACACACACACACACACACACATATATATATATATATATATATATATATGTGTGTGTGTGTGTGTGTGTGTGTGTGTGTGTGTGTGTGTGTGTGTGTGTGTGTGGTGCTTTGTGATGGACTGGCATCCCATTCAGAGTGTATTCCGGCCTTATGCCCAGCGTTCCCAGGATAGGTTCCGGAGAAAGTCATTACTGAAGATGAATTAATTAGTCTACATACTTAGGTTTCTGTGGTCTTAATGGTCTAATTCAGATTCTCTGTCTCACTCATTTTATGATACAGTTGCCACAAGTTAAGTATTTTGTGGCCACAAAATCGATATTGAGAAACTTAACTCATGGCCTAATCTTATTACTTTCTGGTTACAAATGATAACCACGTCATCTCAGTAGTCCTGTACAGATAAAAAATTAACCATCTTAAAAACGACCGGCAATACATTCTCAGAAATAAAGGTACCAATCCGTGCTTTTGTCTTATCCATGGGGTGGTACCATCGGTGGTACATCTGTTGTACCTTTACTAGCCAGTTTTCACCTAGAAGGTACATACAATACATAATTAGACCTTAAACACCATTGATGTACCTTTACAGCTGTACTCTGTAAAGCTAATTAAAGGTCCATGTAAAAGACATAAAAGAGAGGCCCATGATGGTACCACGCCAGCGTCAAGGAACAGGGCCAGTTTAGCACCTTTATCTCTGAGAGACAGGCAAAGGCAATGATAGAAGTCTGGGATGCATTACTGTGTAAGCTGCCTTCAAATCATACACATTTAACAAATGGTGCAGCAACACAGTCTTGGCTTTCTGTTCCATTTAACGTCTTTTTTTCTTCGTTTTGCTCGTACATGTAAAGAATCGTTAAAACCAACATTACAACTTCCAAGCCTCGAGCTCCGTTCAGATGCACAATGTGGTCCTTATCTATTGTTGGATTGAGAACGAGGAGCGCAGACTGCTAGTACAGAATTAGAAGCGATTGCTCACTTGACCATTAGTCTCTTTGCACAGTAAAAACGGCAGTGATAACAGCCTAAAGAAACGCACGATGGTGGAAAAAGGCGCATGTGTTCGTGCAGTTCCCGATAGACGCTCCCCGCTACAGTGTGCAGGGTTGCCAGGTTGGGTCGAGAGTCTACCCCTAAGCCATTGTTTAAACCAAGCAAACAAACAACAACAACAACAAAACGCACCGGTCCAAAAAAGTAAATGTATATGTGCATGCTAACCTAAAATATAACTACCCAAAGTGCAGGATGAGTAAAAAATAAAGATGCATCGATACTGATACTAGTATTGGGTCTTGTTGGGGATGCTGTGCTTATTCAGATACTCATCCCTGCTGAAAAAAAAAAAAACAATAGAAACCATCACAGAAATTCGAATGGTTTCCACTACACATACCATTACAAACCATCAGCTCACCGTTAAAAACCCTTACTATTACCAATATTGGTCCTTAATTGTATCCAGTAGACATGTCACCAATAGAAGGCAAGAGATTTTCCAGTAGATATCCACAGGAACCATTACAGTTTCCATTAAAACCTGTACAATTCCCATTAAAACTATTAAAACCATTACAAATTGGATGAGGGCTTCTATTGGGTGTTTTTCAGCAGGAAAATCACAGAATATCGACATAGCTGCAGGATCAAGTGTCGGCTGTGACAATATTCAGTATAACTGCATGATTGCTTTTAGTTCTATAAACAAGAAATGAATATAGAGTGACATTTTGTGCACTGTATGGGCAAATGTTTTGTTTATTTTAGATCTGCAGGTAGAAATAAATCCCGAAGAAGTGACACTCACTTCATAGTAATTGTACATGAGTACAGCTGAAAGGTCTCATTTACCAACAAACGTCATTGTGAAAGACCGTGCAAAACAATTGCGTGCATGTTCAAGATTGCCAATTCAAGTAGTTTTCCACAAAATCGCACAGAAAACTCAGCAAAATCGTGTACGGAATGTTTAGTAGAGAGCACGAGGGCTTCACATCAGAGCAGTTTAAATAGTGTGGTCCATAAAAATCAACGCAATCTGCAGTGTATTGGGCGAACATAGTGAGTGTGAGGCAGTGAAGTGAGCATGCACAGAGCACTTCAGTTCTGTGAGCACTGAGCTCTGAGCCAGGCTTCCTTTCACCAGGGTCTACACTTTATCTAATGATCACGGTCACTGATATCATTTTGCATGACTTTGCACTCTCTATTAAAGATAAAACACACCATAAACAAAATAAATATAAAACTCGGCATAAGTCAGTGGTTATCCAATCTTATTCCCAAAGGGCCAGGATGGGTGCAGGTTTTTATTCCAAACAAGTAAGAGCCACACTTGATAAGTCCATTATAGCACAAGATGAACTAATTTAACAGGTGGGATCAGTTTCTTGGTTGAAATGAAAACCTGCATCCACACCAGCCCCGTCGCCAATAAATTTGGACACCCCTGGTATACATATATAAGGCCTTCATTCTAATTTTTGTTATTGTTGTGGACAAAAATGCTTGATTTTGACGCATTTATTTTTCTTCAAAAATGTGCGTATACAATTTGCAGAGTTTTGTTTGCATTTTTATTTTTTTTCAGAAAACTACTTGAATTGGCGAAATCGCAATTGCACAAAACTGTTTTGCACGGTCCTTTGTAGTGATGTTTGTTGGCAAATGAGAACTTTTAGCTGTACTCATGTTCGAATCACGGGAATCGAAGGGGACTGTCGCTGAATGCACGTCACGTGGCGCCTTGTGACGACATCACACGATGTGTCTTGGCCCAAATCTGCAGAACAACTGTGTTCATTTTTGTTTTTTAAATTGCAAGCTCCTGCAAATATTACAGAGTTTCCTTGAATTTGCGTTCTTTTCTGCGATTACAAAATCGCTAAACTGATAAATCACCATTGTAAGAGCAAGCAACATGTTTTTTGTTTTTAAAAAAAGAAATAATAAATCCCCGCGACGTTCCTGAATGCGTAATAGTAGGTAGGTTACTTATTTCAGTATTGGTAATTAAAAAAAGTGAATTAATTTTAAAAACCCATCTCTATTAGAAACAGAGTGTAAAAGCATGCAATCTGGCAACACAGTGTGCCAAGGTCCCCAGTCCCCCACCCCTCGTCTTGCATGTGGAGCGTCTGCTGGCGGACGGACTTTCTGCACCAGGGTTCGCGCCACTGCGGGGGGAAAAGCAGCAGCAGCGGAGGAGATGGAGATGGATTGCTGATATCTGCCTGTCCCGTTTTCCGTTCCTTTTTCACCCGGCTGACGTCATGCTCCACGTCTCTCCATAGTTTTAGCCGAACAAAATGAGGATTTCTTGCCATCAGCTTTTACTGATATTTTCCTGCGTTCGCGGACTCGCCATGGGGGCTTTTCCGAGCAGCGTTCAAATCGGTGAGTTGGGTTAAGGTTCCCCGGAGACCCTGTCTCATCCTTCATCTCCTCTGTGCATGACTGAATGCGCGTGTCAACTTTCGGGGCCACGTTTTTTTTTGTTTTTTGTTTTTTTAAAAAAAGGAAAGAAACAGTCCCGCAAATTGTGTTCGTGTGTGCGTGTGTGTGTTAGTTCAATAGTAGAGTATGTTTATTCATGTTAATCGCCTGGTGTGAATCCTGTCATCCGTTCACTGTCACGTAATCCGGCGAGCGCCACTGCAGTGCGCCCTGAACGGCACTAACCGGGATGTTCTGCTTGGACAGAGCGGATAGGACTATTCCATCACCAGAACAGCGAAATCATAATAATAATAATAATAATAAAAACTTTACAAGCTTTTTTTCCTGACACGTTGCTTTTTTTATTGCGCAAATTCCTTGTTTAGAATTCAGCACGCGTTTGTGCGTTTTCAGTCCCGTTGCGCGCGCATTCCTCTGTCACTCCAAAGTGCCTTCCTTAATTGTATTCCAGTACTGCATCAAGCTCTGGGGCACGTTTCTTGTACCCTCCCCTCTTGCTTGATAAATAAATAAATAAATACATACATATACGAATGAATAAACGAATAAAACAAATGAATTCGTGATAGTCTGTCCCACTGTCTCAGCATTGATTTGATAAAATACTGTATTCAACTTCTTGAAAAACAAACTAACAAACCAAAAGGTGTTGTTGTAATTCAACTTGAAATCATAGCAGCACCTAATTGTACACCCTGGTGTTCAGTTTTCATTTTGGATTTCCATTCAGCTCACGTTTTTGGATGTCCGTCATTAAGCCATTTCTCCCATCCATATAAAAGCCATAATCAAAGAACAGTCCTCGTATTTGGCATAGAATATAATCTCCCTCTTTCTTTTTCTCTTCCTCCTTCTCTCTGTTTGTCTCACCCCTGCAGGCGGGCTGTTCATCAGAAACACAGATCAGGAGTACACTGCCTTTCGCTTGGCCATATTTCTGCACAACACAAGCCCCAATGCGTCAGAGGCGCCCTTTAACCTGGTGCCCCACGTGGACAACATTGAGACAGCTAACAGCTTCGCCGTCACCAACGCCTGTGAGTCCGAGTCTTTACAAATATCCGCAGCTGTGTATGTTCAAGCTGCTTAATTAACCAGGGGAAGAACTGAAGAGGTGTCACTGGGGGGAGGTCTTGCCAAAGGGTTGGGGGTTGCTTGGAACTGAGCTGTTGCTAGAAACTTGAGTCCCGTTAATGGACACTGGTGTGAATGATCAAGCTGATCAAACTAATGAGAGGCATATGGGACAGAGTTGCTAAATGAGAGTAGTAGTGGTGGTACGGTGGTAGCACACATGCGACACTGTGATGAGCCACTTCCTGGCTTTTGTCCAGCCAGTGCTTGTACCTCTCTGGGAGACCTGCCCTCCGGCTCTTTACTGACACAAATACAGACTAAGTGCACTCACAAACAGTGACATTACTCTGTGTGTCTGTATGTGTGTGTGTATGTGTGTGCACCCATCTCCCAGTTAAAAGAAAACACTTCTCTCCGCTGATGCGAGCTCATGCGATTGCATTGTGTATATTTGTTTTCATCTATGTATGTTTTTCCACTTGCCTCAGTTTAGATGTCAAGCTACGTCTGACATGGTTTGTCAGCTGGTACGACTCATACACGCGTACTCTAGAAGAGAGCTAACGGTGCATTGCTAAGAGAGCTGCATCGCACCCGGGGGCAGTCTAGGCCAGCAAAGGCCTTTTTTGTGCTGCTTTCATAGCATGACTCCCCCACCATCCTCTGCAACATTCAGGCTTTTGTCACTTCCCATCAGGATCAGGCACACTAGCGTAAAGTAAGCACAGAGCAGGGGCAGCCATCACGTCAGCCATGCACAGTCTGCTCTGACCCACGCGTCAGCCTCAGCTCCTTCTTCGTCTTCTTCTGCACCATACCGTGCTTTGCGTGCCTTTTTCTCTTCACTTCAATTGTAGTGGAATGTTCAGAACTCAAGGCAGTGACAAGCCTTTTCAGTATGTTGGCTGTGGTGTGTAATAGAGGTGAAATCCATGGAATGGACTTGTCTGTTTGTGTCAGTATAACAGACACATTAATTTATCAAAGCGAGACTGCTTTATATTGGTAAATACTTACTGCAGAAATGTTAAAGAAGGGCCTGTCCCGCATAGTTGTGTGAATAGAACTAGCAGCACCAAGCTTGATAAAGGTTGGTTTAAGCTCCCTTGTGAAGCTTTCATAAGGTCAGAAAATTACCTCCTTTGGGGAAATTGAGCAAAGCATTTGCAAACGTCTCCCATGTTCCCCACTACTTCATACTGATTAGCCACACACCGCCATTTTGCACCATCTCTCCTAAAAACGTGTGCATCTTGTCAAGGTTCCAACCAATTCTTACCTCATTCATTGTGATACAACAAAAGCATACAAATTCTGCTAGGAGATCATGAATGCTATGGTAACAGGCCAACGTCTTAAAGGAAGGCAAGGTTGGTTTATTCCTAGGCTGTGAGTAGACAGGGGGTCCGAAGATGATCGTAGGAAGCAAAAATTGTATAGGAAAATGGAAATTGTCCTAGTAGTGCATTCAGTTGTCAGGGCTCCTCTGGGTTGTGTTATTTGTTTTTGTCTTCAGTGCCGCCATTTTGTTTGAACAGACATGAGCAAAATGCATGCATTCTTTCTGTATAGCAGTATTGCTGTCAAACCATTTCACACTGGAAAGGGAACCCAGAGTAAGGGGTGCTTGGGCTACCTGAATATGTTGGCGGGAGTGGCATAATTTGAATAATTTTATTTATTTGAACAAAAAAGACACTTTTTTCTACACATCATGCAAAATGCATACACAGTTTGTCATGAGTCTTACAAGTCAAATCTGAAGTCATATGAAGCATCACATTAGCATTCATGATATTGCAAAAGAACCTCTCAGATTTTCAGACAAGGCATGGACATCAGTAATGATATCGTTATCTTATCCAGAATATAAATATGGGATTGGTACCACCTGACTCGTTATCATCCTTTGCTGTATCAGTGTCATTGCCAATTTGTACAGTAAGATAATATACATTACCGTATCACTTCTTTCCCACCGTTGCTCTTATACCTTTTATATCCCACTCACAGTCTTTCAGTCGTTCAAAGGTCTGTTCATGAAGATAAGAATCCTACTGGGCAATAATGACGGATATGTCGGAAATTTATGTGGCCCGTTTAATTTGCTTGTGAGATTAAACGCACATGATGTGCTATCAGTAATTCACGACAGCCTGATAAGTGCTGGTGTCATTACTGTGTATGAACAATCAGTTTCAGTTAAGCTGATTAGCCGCTCAGTCAATTACTCGCCATTTTGGGACCTATGTAAATGCATGTGTGTGTGTGTAAGTGTGATATTTCAGCAGCTGGGAGTAGTATGGCTCATCCTCAACATTCCACCTTTCCTCTGTCCTCATTTCCTCTGCTGGGCACGAATCTGCTTGCAGTTTGTTGCACACAAGGGCTTTTATTCCTCACCGGGGAGCCGTGGCTGCCATGGTGGGATGAGCAGAGGACAGATTATTCGTTTCCGATGATCCCTTTGCCTTCTGCAGTCAGCTCCTCCATTTCTTACCCCAATTCCTTCTCCCATTGATACTCCCTTATTTTGTTCAATCAATCCAATCAATGACTAAATTAAGCAGAGAGCACTGAGCATGTGCAGTGAGGCGTGACTGAGAGTTGTTTGACCGCAGTCCCCTAGTAGCCAGCGTTTCTTTGACCTTCATGGGGAAATTGTCAGGTTTGGTCATGGTTGGAGCCGTTTTCTGTGTAATTCCGTTGTATCAGTGCTACAGTGCTATCAGTTCGTCTGATAGCATCACCACACTGCCATTTCCCTCACTCACTGAGAGCAGTGCAGTCACAGCATGGGGGAATTCAACTGCTCTTCAAATGGGTGGTTTCAAGAGCTCCACTTTAGAGAGAGGTGATATTTGATATTTGTGCCTAGGTTCAAATTATATTCAAGGACCCGAAATCCAAAGCTTTTTTTTCTTTTTTTTTCTTTCTTTTTTTTAAATTCAATTAAATTCAATTCTGAAAAAAAAAGAAATATGTTAGACATAGATAATATTTGATACAAGCAGTTTGTAATTTGTTGTAGTTTCGTTCTAGATGTATTGGCTAAGTTTCCTAGCTAGCAGTATCCTCCTGTAGTAACGTTATGCTAACTTGAAGCAGCTAGCCTAAAGGCAAGTTAGCATATCTTATGTATGACCTTAATATATCTCAATATGTTCTCATGTCACCCTGATTGTTCCTAAGAACATTTTCCCCCAGGAATGCAGTTCTGGGAACAACTCATCCTGTTTCTTGACTCTTTACCTAACTGCCAGTGTTGAGGATTGGATTCTGAAAATGACACATTATTAATGAATTCTCAGTGTCTCATAGGCAGATCAAGTCTAAATAAATCAAGACAGAATATAATTCCAATGAACACACTGGACGTTTATGTCAGCTATTTTATAAACAATAAGAAGATTTTATACACTTCTCCTGGTATATATCCATATATTATATATCCATATATTTGTGTGTGTGTAAATTCTTCCTAACAGCATTGGCTGTCCCATTTGATTTCTAAATGCATAAACATAGACACTCATTTCCTGTGTCCATGGTGCTGAAAAACAGAACTACATTGTACATGTGTGTTCTATACATTGTGTGTGTGTTTGATGCAATGACATCCCCTGTGCTTCAGTGCCACGTTCCCTTGCCTTGCATGTGATTTGGTTAACAAAAATCAGAAGCAAGCAAGCGCCAGAGCCAAGCAGTGATGTTCATTGCCTGAGGCTTCTGGGCAACTGTTTCTGCAGATAGGAACCCTTTGAGAACAGTGTTAGTCTCTTTCTTCTATGGTGCAGAACCCTATATATCACCTGTCTCTCCTCACATGCTTTCATTATGGTGCAAGAATAGTGTTTGTATAAGTCTATGCTAATTCCTCCTTCGACAGTGCCGTTCCTAAAACCATCTGCAGTCGGAGTCGGTGATCATCTGATGCTGTTTGACAACATATTATGCCAATAATGACATTGTGAATTGTTCAACAGCATTTAAGCTTGTTATACTATTTATAAGCGATAACACACTTGGGGGTTTGCTGTTATAGGAAAATATTCAATGATAGGTTGGTGTGAAGCAGAGCTCCTGAAGCTGAGTATTTTCCAATAACAGCATCTCTCAAAATGTTTTATTCCATTTATAACTCAGTAATTTGCCAACAAGTAATTTTTAAAAATGTATTATCCAATGACTTATGGCACTCATATGTCAATTTAATGATATGGAACCTCCACAAAATCAGTTAGTTTCTGTTATATCGTATATAATAGAAGCTATAAACATTTATTTTTCCACCAGAGGTTTTTTGGCTCTCTTTTGAAGTTAATAAGAATACAAATGCAGCTTGTACCAAGAAACCACAAAAAGCACAAACTCTCCTGCCCTGAAGACTCTTCCATAGGGGAAATTACAGTTTTACTTCTGACAGACACAAAGCACTGACACTGGAGGAGCACATTACTGTTCCCTGAAACTACTGTCAGAGCTGCTATAACAGAAAATCTGACCAATCAATTTTGAGAATTCAGTAATGCTGTTGTATAATACAAGGATAAAAGACAAACACGGGCATGTCATGAACCAGAATTGTGATTAGTCACTGCAAAATGTGACATCAGTATTGTTTTATATTGACATCAATATTTTATTATCATCCTTATTATCTAGACAGGGCTAGCATTGGAGAGATTTAGAAGAAATCATGTCTAAGCAACACTGTCAATTGCAGAAAAACAACATGCAGTTGCGATTTTATTTCTCATATAAACCAACATCATTTAAACCACTCTGTGCTATAGTTGGTAACCAAAATGTTCTTAGATTATAAATACTCTACAATATGCAACGTTTTTATATGTATTAGCTATCGCGACAGTTATGTAGTGGCTTCCAAACATTAGCTAGACAACTAGCTAGCTCTCAGGTCTGACTTATAGAGATACAAGTGAGAAAAGGTATATTCTCCGCCTGTTTATTTACTATGTATGTACAAGACATTTGGTTTGGCATGTGTTTATGTTTACATTCGTACATTTCTATGGTTTCTGAGCTCCCTTCATTTTCAATTTATCCAAAAGTCAGAGCATGTGTCTCATGCTGTTTTTCACACTCTGCTGAACCGTTTCCTCTCTCGCCCCTTGTGGTATGACTCTGAGCAGTCTTTAAGTGGTTGGGATTCTTCTCTTGATTAGGGCTCTCTAGTGGCTGTGTCTCTGTGGGTCTGGTCTGAAGTTTGGAAAGGCACAGATCATCTCCGCCTGAGAAGGCTGAGCCATAGATGAGTCTCTAGGAACTGGAGGTGGAGGTTTATGCTGCGAAGGGCTTGTTGTTGGAACGATTGTGGTGGAACAGTGGTACTTTCTAATGAGAGATTAATGTGGATCGAAAAGTCACGAGTCCCATAGAGTATTTCCGTTTGCGTTTTCACACACACATCAGTTCCATCCACATGCCTCCACATACTGAAGTGTCCTTGGGCAAGACACTGTACCACAGATTGCTCTTAATGCCACTCTGGAGCCTTGCATGGCAGCTCTGATGCCATAGGCGTGTGAGTGTGTGTGTGAATGGGTGAAAGTGTAAAGCACTTTGTAGAATCGCTAAAGTTAAAAGGCTGTGTATAAGTGTTTACTCATCATGTTACTTCTGTTATGAAAACACGCATCTGAGAGTACAGACCAGTTGTGCCCCAAATGACGTACTTTACACTCACACTATGCAGTATATACTCTACCGTCTAGTGTATGAATTTTAGAAGGTTCCATCTGAAATGGAACACTATTGGTTTTTCACTAACCAGATGTTTAAGTCGCTTCCCAGTCGATGGCACATGATTTCAAATGCACGTAATACAACATCGTTAGCTTTAGCAGAATGGCCAACGACAATGAAAATGAATTTCTTCAGTTTACTCTTTAAGCCAGCGGTACCTTTTATGCCCCACATGACCTCATCTACCATCAGATGGAGGCATAATCAACAAGTTACAGTGGAAAAGAAGTCTGCGACCGAAGTCCTCTAAGGCAGGGGTTTTATATTAAATGCCATGAAGAAATACTTGTGTAACACAGAAGCCAAATATGCAAAAAAAATTGTAGTGAAAGTTTGTCTCTCACAGCCGATTAATCGGAAAAATAATCGGCCGATTAATTGATTATGAAAATAACGGTTAATTACAGCCCTTATCACCACTGATAAGGGCCACCACTGATAAAGTGCAGCTGAGAAGCTGCCTCTGTCATGGTCACGTAAATGTAGTCCACTGAAACCGTCTCCAAAATTCTTTCAGAGGCTCTCTCCAGGACAGCAAGACTCCTACCAATCGCAACATCCTTATTGTCACGCTTGAGAAATCAGCAAGACCTTGCTGAAGTGATGGATTGCCAAAGGGCTACACATAAAGACTACAGGCAGGAAGCAGGGAGGAACGTTGACACTAAAGACAGGAAGATCAAGATCCCTCTGGCATCACCCATGCAGCGTCAGTCTCCTTTTGTCATTTAAAAATATGAATCCAGAATCTTTATTGTCATTGTGCAAATACAAAGAGATTCAGTGAGAAGGGGAACAGTTTCTGCCAATAGATTGAGAGTAGTTACGCCAGGTGTAATGTATGTAAATGTAAAAACCACCACCTTTGTTCTAGACTGTAGAGTGTAGCCAAGTCTTAGTAAAAATCATGGTGTATGAGACTTGTGTACAGACCATTTGGAAAAACGCAGTCCGTGCTCATCTTTTTTGTTTGCGAGGGACCAGATGTTAACAAAGATAAACCTCGGAGCAGAGGTTTGTGTAGTGAGGTGCTTAGCCTGTATTTGCCCCACTTATATTTTCTTTCTCAGCACCATCGGTGTTGCCTGATGAGTGCCTGGTGTGGTGATCCTCGAAAGCCCTGGTGTTCTTTGTAGGCTACCTATCTCTGGTTGTTGGATAGACATGTCCTGTTTTAAACAGACTGCATGATTTTCTGATGTATAGCTGTTCTTGATGAGTGTATAATATGTATGCAAGTCCTTTATGTATGCGAAAACTCATCAAGAATGAAAATCTAGCTTCAGTTTGTGCAGCCATCTTGTGTAGCCATCTGGACATGCAGCCATCTTGAGTGAAAATATCCACTTAGCAACCAGATTTTGCGAACAACTTTTAGACACACGTTCCCTTCTAATAAATACTATATCCACCATGGTCCATCGTTGCAAGATCCAAAATTGAATCTGTTGCCTGTTGTCCACGCGATCATGATTGGACCTGCTTTTCAGTGCCTGAAGAAAGGTCTTCCTGTTTGCTCTGTAGCAGAACAGCTCTTGACAGTCGGGTCAGTATAGAAAAGGGTAGTGTTCAGCTGCAGCAGTTTAAAAAAGATGCAGTGGTTGATTTCAAGTGTATCACAAGAAGCACATATAAGCCTTCTCTTCCTCTTGGTAGTTATTGTGCATCAGCAGTGAAGCGAATGTTAAAAAGGAATGACAAAATTAGAAATAAGTATATACGTTTTATTTGTGGAGCCCTTGTCCATGAAGGGTTGAATTCGAATTGCAGATGTTCTCAATGTCAAGTAATTTAAATGAAATTCGATAGTGATATGTATGAGTGAACCCAGTTTATATCTAAAAGACTTCCTTTTTTGCAGACATCAATATAATGTCTAAATTTGGTCTAGAACAGTTCAAAATTGACCATTAAAATGTTTTAGTGGCATGTGTGTGCCAAAACATTTGCATTTGGTTTGTGCACTCTGTAAAGTCCATAGTTATAAATAAGTAGACAATAGGGTTGCCCTTGCAGCCAAAAATGGACCTTGAGTTCCTGAACCTAAACATATGTAACATATCTGTATCAAAAACAGGAAGCTACTGAAGAAAAACTATTTGTTTTTCAGACATTTAACCTTGCTGTGACCTTGATTCTGTTTATAAAATCTAATCAGTGATTCAACAACTCATTCTTGAGATAATGCGCTAAAGAGAATCTTGGAAGGACAACCCTGAAAACATAATGCCTCCACCACTTAGCGGCAGTGGTATAAAAAGATGCCCTTGTAAGGTTTTTTTTTTTTTAAACATTATATACTATTTCCAGGGATACAGTGATTTATCAAGTCAAGTAACAACCAGCTATGAATTGTTATGTTATGACAAAAAAAAAGAAATAGTGGAATTAAATAAAATGTTACTCGCTATTTTATTTTTGGGAAACGGAGCTACTTCTTGGCAGCCCTAAGGATCAAAATAAGGATGTTTTTCCTTAAAGTTCATCTAGATTCAGATGAATATGAGCCCATGCTAGAATATATGTGAAGAATATAGCTAATTTAGTTCCTAAACCATCTCTGAGTGTGTGTTATGTTGGGGGTAAAAAAGGAAGTTGTTTCAAATTTATTTGCCCTATCTGAGGTGGCACAGTGGGCAGTGTTGCAGCCTCACAGCTCCATGGCTCGATCCTGATCCTGTCTGTGTGGAGTTTCTGTGAATGTTCTTCCTGTGTCTGCATGGGTTTCCTTTGTATTCACTGTTTTCCTCCCACCTCCTAAAGGCATGCCAGTACTGTAGGTGGACTTGCTACTGTTAAAGTAGTGAATGAATGTGTGAAAGTGTGTGTGTGCGCATGGTGATCCTGAGATGAACAGGATAAAGCAGTTACTGAAAGTGAGAGTGAGCTTTTATTTTCTCTATTATAATTTTATCAGGGACACATTTAATGTTTGTAGCTTTGGTATGTACCTTAGATTAGCAATGATGATTGGTTCATTTCGATCACATTTGACATCAGTTCAAATGGGTATACTTTTACTTGCAATTTGTTTCATTTGTGAATCGTGAATTTGTATCGCAACAGAAAAATAAAAATTTTAGTGTAGTTTTTTTAATTGCTACACATATTAATCCTGTTTGACAGAGAATATATGATATGGAAAGGGTTAAATGTAATGTAATCATTCTGCCTGAGACATCGTCCTTTGGGGAATCACAATTTGAAGCATAAATCACACACATGCTTCTTGTGTTCTCCTATTCCTCTAGTCCTTTTCATTTCATTCTTATTCCCAGTTCGTCACTAAAATAAAATACACTATATGGCCAAAAGATTGTGGACACCTGACTAGCATACCTATATGTGCTTTTTGAGCTTCCAATATCAGATTTCGTCCACCGTTGATGTTACAATAACCTCCACTCTTCTGAGAAAGCTTTCCACTAGATGTTGGATCATAGCTGTGAGGATTTGTGATCATTCAGTTACAAGAGTATTAGTGAGGTTGGGCATTGATGTTGGGTGAGGAGATCATCCCAGTTCATCCCAAAGGCGTTAGTTCAGTGGGGTTGCGGTCAGGGCTCTGTGCAGGGCCCTCAAGTTCTTCTACTACAAACTTGGCAAACCATGTCTTTATGAATCTCACTATGTGCACAGGGGCATTGTCATGCTGGAACATGTTTGGGCGCCTTAGTTCCAGTGAAGGCAAATTGTAATGCTACAGCATACAAATATATTCTAGACAATTGTGTTCTTCCAGCTATGTGGCAAAGACTCACATATGGGTGTGATGGTCAGGTGTCCACATACGTTTGGCCATGTAGTGCACCAACAACAATGTCAGCACAAATAACATGTTTTATGTGAGATTATGAAACCAAATTGCCATTTTGTTGACATTGCACATTGTAATGTCCTTGACTTCTAAAGCAGTCATGGAGTGAACACTCCCACCCATCCCAGTGTTTAGCAACGTTGCAAATCCTCTCTGCTGTATCAATTGCCTGCTTCTGTTTGACTGATGGCCTGAAGCAGGTTGGAAAGCGTTGGATGAAGAATGCGAATGTGGAATGTCAGAAAAAGCTGACACGGGAGTGAGGGTGAATAAAAGGCCTTTGCTGAGGGAGAGTGTGGCTAACTATACTAGACAGGCTTTTGACTCGAGGCTTTGTTTAGAACTGTTCTCTTGTGTGTTTTGAAAGATTAATTTTTTTTTCTTCATACCACAGCACTGTTGAATCCTCAAATCTTATTGGTTCTTAGATGTTGATTAATTTTCTATAACAGCAGCATTGACATTATTTCTAGCTGCAAAATATATATTAATGTTCTATGCTATTTTGAATATTAATTTAGCCTTTATATTTATTACTTTACATTAATGGCACTAATATGTTGTCATTTCATGTATGGCGGATGCGTCATGAAAACATGAACATATGTATATGGTGAAGTTCTCTATAACAAGGCGTTTATTTAACATTTTTAAAAGGAGTCTCCAAGGTCAGCGTTTTAGAACAGTCAGTAATAAAGAAGTGATAAAGAAGTTAATTAACTTTACTATTATTTAAATAATTGAGGAAGAAAAAAAAAGGCTCAAAATTAAAATATGATTATATTCAGCAGAGATGTTTAAAAAGTTTCAGATGTCACCCAGCAAAAGTAACACCTTTTGAATAGTGCTATAGTCTTTGGCTATGATTATAACTTAGTCTACATTATAATCAAAGCATTTAGTACTAATTATGCTATTTGAGATAGCAAGAAAATACTAGAATATTTTGACAAGACAGAGGAGAATTAGGAAGGGTGACAGGCTGATAGGCTTAACAAGCAAGAGGTGAGCAACAATTAACTACCAATTAACTTCCATCACAACAGGCTAACCAGAACAGGAAACACTGACCATATAAGGAAGGCAACTATAATAACAATAAGTAAATAGATGTAGAATCAGGGAAGAAGTGATGCAGATACAGATCACTTGTTAATGCATGGTGTAAATAAGGCCTATGTTATGTGAGTGGTAAGAGTCGTCTGGCACAATGGGACGCGAGAACATGGAAGGCAAAGCAGCACAGATCAAACCCCAGCCCTTGACATCTTCTTCTCTTGTGTACAATTAAAAGCAGTTCACTAGGATGACCTGATTGTTTTTTTTTACCCTGCAATAAAGTGTTTAACAAAGTGCATCCACATCTCTTTAATGTTTATGGAGAGAAAACACTGTGAGGAAATGCTGCCAAGAAATGAAAAAAAGAGCGAGAAAGAGTGATGGCGAGGAATTGGACAGAGAATGACGTGTGGTTGATGCAGACTAATTAAAACGAAAGAAATTAGAGGTTCATAGCAGGCCTCTGCCGATCTGTGGAACCAGGCCAGGGGATTTAGATGTTAAGGGTAGGTGGCAGGTGAAAATGTTATTTACAAAAACAGAGACACATTCTATGCAAATATATCAAATCCTACAAAGCAAAAACACATTTTTTCAAACATCATATTGGACAGACCAGCTGTCCTGCAATTAGTTTCAAATTGGAGCAATTTAGAAAATCTATAATGGGAATGAGAATTCTAAGCAGTGAGGAATCTAGAGACAGAATAAGTAAGAAATAAGGACAATTAATGTCTTCTGCAAATTGTGTTGGATAATGCTTTATGCTGGTCATACTTTATACATATGTCATACTTTATACAAGTGTCTCTAGGACGGTGTCAGTAACAGAATAATCTTATTTGGGTTACCATGTGGGAACAAAATTAATAATAATAATAATAATAGCAGGGGGAACAGTGTTATGGTTAGCCTTTGTGTTTGCCTTGCACCTCTGGGGTTGGCGGTTCGAACCCTGTCTCCACTCTGTCTGCATGTTCTCCCCATGCTTTGGGGGGTTTCCTCCAACAGTCCAAAGATATTTGTTGGGGGATGATTGGCATTTCCATGTTGTCTGTAGTGTGTGAATGGGTGTGTGATTGTGCCCTACGATGGGTTGGCACCCTGTCTTGTGCCCTGAGTTCAAAAAACAAATAGAAAGGTTTTAGGGAAAAAAGAAAAAGCTTACAATAACCTGGTTGCTTAAGTGCTACACCCCTTAACTAATACTTTGCTAAAGCACCTTTTCCTTACAATACAGTACTCATTATAATACAGTTTATGGCGTCTACCAACATCTTGATTTGGCAATTTTATTCCACTCATGGTGCAAAAATGCTCCATATCTATCAAATTGTGAAGGGATCTCCTGTGTGCAGCCGTCTTCAAGCCATTCCACAGGTTCATAATTGAATTTAGATCTGGGCCATTCTAAAACCTTGACCTCCTTCTTCTTAAGCCATTTCTCTTGAGATGGATTTGTGTTTTGGGTTGCTATCATGCTGGAAGATGAAACTTGTCTTAATGTTCAGCTGTCTAACATAGCAGGCTTTGTGCCAAAATAGATTGGTGTTTGTGATTCCTTCTATCATTACTAGAGCCCTACTCCCACCTAAAGAGAAGCAGCCCCATAGCATGATGTGGCCACCACCAAGCTTCACAGAGAATATGGGTTTTTTGGGGGGTGAAAAGCTGTCTTGCTTTTGTGCCAAACTTATCTTTTAGAATTATGTCCAGAAACTTCTACCTTGGGCTCATCCATAGACCATAGCACATTTTGCCACATGGTTTGGGGTGATTTACGCAGGCTAGGATGTTTTTTCTTTCTCATGCGAAAGAGCTCATAGCCCAGACATGTGAAGAATATGAGAGGCTGTTTTCAAATGCAGGTTGTGACCAGCACTTGCAAGCTCCATTTGCAGCTCCATTTATGTTGCTATAGGTCTTTTGGCAGCCTCCCTGATAAGTTTTCCTTTTGTCTTGTTGTCGATTTTGGTGGGATGCCATGTTCTTGGCAATGTCACTGTGATGCCCCATTTGCTCCAGTTCTTGCTGATGGACTTTATCTTGTTCCATGGTACATTAAATGTTTTGGAAATTCTTTTATACCCCTCTCCTAATTGAGATCTTTCGTCAATGAGATCCTGAGCTCTTTGTGGACAATGTCTTCAGTAGCTGGATGAAACCAAGAAAATCCTACAGAAACAGCACATCAGAATCAGAATCATGTCCTTGATGATAGGTTTATGATAATTGCTGTTGAACACAATGAATGTGATTCTGTCACATGCCCCATTGCAAAAAAAAAAAGTTTTACCTTTTTTTTTCTCCTAAAACATTTCTATTTGTTTTCCACTTGAATTTTTTACTGGTGGATATATGACATTAAAGGACATTAAATAAGACCTCATTTATTGAAAAACAATTTTTACATCATAAAACTCTGCAGTTTCAATAGGGATGTGAAACATTTTTTTTTTAATGTGTTGTATATTTAAGCAAAATGGTAAGAATATTAATAACATAAAGATTACAAATGACATTTTGCTTTAGTACCTCAGTTAATTTGAATTGTGAGCTAGGGGGAATGGAAGTGCACATGTCTCAGTGCTCAGCCCTCGCAGAACTATTCACACACTCGGCAGTTCCTCTGCATGCTCACTTCACTCGTGCATACCTTTGTACGCATTCCGTTCATGGCACTTTAGACTCATTTTTATGATCACACTTGCTAATAATATTCTGTGTTCGCAGGTTGGCTGCACTCGTTTTAAGAACTGGCAAAGATCTGCAAAGTTATTGTTTTTTAAATGTCTTTTCTAAATATATATATATATATATATATATATATATATATATATATATATATATATATATATATATATATATATATATATATCACAACTATGCTCCATATATCACAGGATACGTTTTGTATTGGCTAGGCTAGTGGCCCACCCACCAAGAGCTTTCAGCTCAACAGCTACATTTCTAGAACATTCTCACTACACAGTAAATGTTCACTTATTTAAAATTATTGCTTCTGTATAAGAGTGTAGAGGCAAAAAGCAGTTCATACAAAAGAAATCACCCTGACAGAGAATTATGTACTTCTGTTATATCTAGGGATGAGTCTGTGTGTGTAACATTGTATACACTGTGACTGAATCTCATTTCTCATGTGCAGTATGCAAATGAGCTAGCTAGCAAGGTGGAGTGTGAGAAGTCAGCCAGCTATCAGTATAACAGAAGTCAGATCACCAGAGTCGTCCATATTTTAGAATTCTTTTCTAGGGTTTATATCCAGTCACGGTGTGAGACAGATTACTGCACGAGGCTGATTGGCTAAAACGATTCCAAATGCAATGCATGCTGGGTGCTTTTAGACTTATTTCATAGCCATGTTTGCTTAGTTTGTTCTGTTGATTTGTGTTACTCAGTTGTTAGGGTTATTTGTTGTTGCGCTTTTTGCAGTTAAAATGAGTTCACATCAGTTCAAATTAAACTGTTAAACATTGCAAAAATGTGTTTGAATTTAAAAGTCATGTTTAAGGCCTAGCTTTCCGCAGCTGTGGAAACCATTCAGGGCTCATTTTTATGTTAACGTCCCATATCTCTGATGCTATTAATCAACCTTTCTACCATTTTCTGTGAGTTTTAATGAGAGAACTGAGGGCTCTATAGTGCACACTTTAACAGATTTATTTCTCTCTGGCTCTCAAAAGTATTGGCACCCCACACGGCTAGCTTTAAAAGTATTACCTCCGTAGACATTTGACTCTAAAATGTATTGCAGCCTGATCTTTCTGCCTCTAAAACATATTGGTGCTCAAAAAGTATTGGCACCCTACGTGGTCGGCACTAAAAGCAATGCCTGCTGTAAACAGTACAGGCGGCCTGTCTGACCGGCTCTCAAAAGTATTGGCGCACCGCCATGGTAAGCAGCACTCACATTTTCTTCAGGAAATGTACCGGTCTAGTTATTTTTAATATTCTCTTGGCTGTGAGTGAATTTTACAATTACCAGTATGTTGTGAGAATATTATGTACTGAATATTAAATGACCAATCATTAAACAAACAAGGACTAAATGTATAAATGAATGAATGGGACAAGTGAGTCATAGCTGCATGTGCCATCTTACTCAAAACTCACCAGAAACACATTATGCATAGGGGAAATTTATGAAGACACACATGTGATTATGAGCTGTTCACAACAGAAGAGCAGAAACATTGCCCCAACAAATTATTTGACACACTGCACACATGGCACTCTAATATGATTAAAGCTGCACTAAGTAGGAATTATGATGTCTTTCACAAACATCCACAAGGAAACTGTAGCTACTACACTCTACTACAGTAATTAGTACACATTTTTTTTATTATTATAAATAAACACATATTGTTCCTTACAAAATTGGTCCAAGAATTATGAGTGAGACTCAATTCTAAACTAAAATTGTGATTAGTATTTCATCAAGAACAATGCAGCCCTACCATCTAAGGATGGAAATAGTATTAACTATATATATATATATATATATATATATATATAAATAAATAAATAAAATCTCAGCATGAGATTAGATCAGACAATATAAATATTGGACCTGATATCAGTCCAGCATCCAACAGAATCTACCCTGCATTGTACATTACGTGACACGAACAACTCTGATCAGAGAGACAAAGGAAATTGCATTTTCCAATGTGGGAGCTTTAAGCACATTTTGATTACTTCACGTTTAATATTAACAGGCAGTGCGTGAAATTAAGTATTCACATAAACCCAGTATTACACACTGAGGATTTATTGGTTGCATTTTGATGATACAAAACAAAAGTGATATTGAAGACATTCTGGAGATGTTGATTTGATACTGTAAAAATTGTGACTAACCATTAAGCCTTTAAGTGTACATTGCATTAATGTGTTTTGTTTGGGTGATCTTCAGCCAGGCATCACTGCGTTAGTGAGGCATTAGAGCATTAGAGTTTCTTTCCCCCTAGTTTTTTTAGGACCTGCTTACAGGATACAACATCATCAAACTTAAAACTTTCTACAATCAGGTACTTGGACATTGACAAGGTAATTGTTATTTTAGTTGTCTACACAGCAAAATCTCCAGTGTTGATTTAACCCCCTCAGTGTTGAATTCACACCCTACAGTGTTTATATAAGTCCATTGAACTCAAACAAACACTCTGGATTACACTAGGGATTTTACTGTCTACCACAGTATCTAGGAGTTGAACTTAAATAATGTTTATGAGCTCAGTTGAAGTGCAGACTTCAACTTTAATTCGAGGGTGTTTACATCCAAATCAGGATGAGCAGGGTAGGCATTACAGTACTTTTTATACTGTATCTGGTCTCTCCTTTTAAGAGGCCAAAAGTAACTGGACAAGCTAGGGTGCAAAGCAGGGTCAACATGGGATTTTATAATGCAGGAATACACTAATGTGCCATCTGTAAAATTACGGACATGACTGGATTCTGATGGGACTAAAATCCCAGAGATTCTAGAGTAATAATCACATTACACCACCTCCCCATGTAAAAAAAAACAACAAAATACTCCAATCTGAATAGGGCTTTATATTGAGGCATGTTTTTGATGAAAAACAGAGGAAAGAAATGAAAATGAAAAGAACAGGATGAAACAACAACAAAAAATTTCACATTTTCTAAATATGCCATGATGTATTTGGTGTTTAATTTCTGCTTTATTAGTTTTTTTTCTTCTTTTTTTATCTAATGTAGCTAATGTAACAGTAATGGAAGTACATAGCACTGTAGCTCTAGTGCAAAACTAACTGACTTAGCTGATTAACTACATCTGGAGTAAGCGGAAAACTGTACATTTTCTGTTGTTTTTTTTACACACTGTTCCTATAACTGTTTTGAATAATTAATGTTAACAGTGCATAAACATTTATTTTACAGTAAGACATTTTGTGGTTTTACAAGTTTTACATTTCACAGCAGTTCATGATGTGCTCTGCGTTACATTGTGAGGTATTGATTGACTGCTCCAAGTCATTATTAGTCATTATTAGTGCCAGACTGGATTAACCTTTTGACTTCTGCTTTGTTTCACTCTCAGCAACAGACTTCATACCAGCAGCTCATTTTCTCTGATGCAGTGTTGCTTATCTTTCTGCAGCTAAGGACAAGGTTTTGCTGCTGTGTCATCGCTTACACAACTGTATTTCCTGTGCAGTTCTTCTGTCACCTGCTGCTTTTGAATTCTGCATGGGTCTTTTTGAAACATTGACCCCCAATTTCATCACCCAGCTGTCATTTTGGAAGATAGTAGCTGTGTTATTTATGAACTGTCTCATGAATCTTGTTTTTTCCTAAGCGATCTCTCTCTCTCTCTTTCGCTCTTCTCTCTCTCTCTCTCTCTCTCTCTCTCTCTCTCTCCCTCTCTCTGTTTCATTCTCTCTCTCTCTCTCTCTCTCTCTATTTCTCCCTCTCTCTGTTTCATTCTCTCTCTGTTTCATTTCTCTCTCTCTCTCTCTCTCTCTCTCTCTCTCTCTCTCTCTCTCTCTCTCTGTCTGTTTGTGTCTCCCAGTGTCTGTTTCCTTTTTTCTCTCTCTCATTCTCTCTCTCCCTCTTTCTCTCGGTCTCCCTCCATCTCTCAGTCTTCTCTTTCTCATATACTTTCTCTCTCTCTCTCTCTCTCTCTCTCTCTCTCTCTATCAAAACTCATCTTTGAGGCATTTTTTTAACTATATCCTTCTGCTATTACTCTTAACGCGTCTGCAGACATCACATGACTGAAAGGGCTTCTGAACATCGTGCTTATGAAACATATACACAGTGCAATTAAGTTAATTGAATTTTGGTTTGATCTGTGGCCTTTGCCCTGTATCATGTCATATTTATCCTCCATCCTTCACCAGCACCTCATAGCAATAAGGAGAAGCCTTTATTAGCTCGGGCCAAAGGTCTAACTGGATCGACTTTTCCCCAGAGCTCCTTTGAAGGAAGTACTATATTGAGTCTGAAGAGCAATTCTGCATTTCCCTGGGGATTCTATCTAAAAAAAATCATCTTTTCATTACATTTCATTGCAATCCTTTCATAATAAATTTCATTTCAATATCCTTACTTGTTTTCATATTGTTTGTTATTCCAAGATTAAATGGTATCAGTCCTAACACTATGGAACAGTGTAGTCCTATTCAGATAAGTTAAGACATTAAGAATGCTCATAAATAACAAAAAGGTCTCCAACAGTTCAAGTAATGTGAAATCTGTAAATATTACATGTTATTTGTAATAGTGAAATTTATTACTGACCTGCAAAAAGTTCTGTGTGGCTGTTTGACTGAAAACAGAATTGACGTACTGTACATTTTCCAATCATTATTGTTTGCAGGATTGTTTCAGTACTTATTGATCACATAATGATCAATAAATACTGAAAGGCCATTTGATTGAAAGGGTACTCTCTAACTTTTTCACAGTACTATCAGTATATCTGTTAAGTTCAGTTTCCAGAGAAGGTCTGCAGTACTTATAATTGATTTGCCCAGGATAAACAATCTCTATATAAATCACAGAGATGAGAATGTCTTCATGAGGAATGCATGGCCATCACACCAGACGTTCCATACATACTACAGTGAGGGAAAGAAGTATTTGATTCCCTGCTGATTTTGTACGTTTGCCCACTGAAAAAGAAATGATCAGTCTATAATTTTAATGGTAGTTTTTTTTTTAACAGTGAGAGACAGAATAACAACAAAAAAAAATACAGAAAATGTTATAAATTGATTAGCATTTTAATGAGGGAAATAAATATTTGACCCCCTCTCAATCAGAAAGATTTCTGGCTCCCAGGTGTCTTTTATACAGGTAATGAGCTGAGATTAGGAGCACACTCTTAAAGGGAGTGCTCCTAATGTCAGCTTGTTACCTGTGTAAAAGACACCTGTCCACAGAAGCAATCAATCAATCAGATTCCAAACTCTTCACCATGGCCAAGACCAAAGAGCTCTCCAAGGATGTCAGGGACAAGATTGTAGACCTACACAAGTCTGGAATGGGCTACAAGACCATTGCCAAGCAGCTTGGTGAGAAGGTGACAGCAGTTGGTGCGATTATTCGCAAATGGAAGAAACACAAAAGAACTGTCAATCTCCCTCGGCCTGGGGCTCCATGCAAGTTGCAATGATCATGAGAACAGTGAGGAACCAGCCCAGAACTACACGGGAGGATCTTGTCAATGATCTCAAGGCAGCTGGGACCATAGTCACCAAGAAAACAATTGGTAACACACTACGCCGTGAAGGACTGAAATCCTGCAGCGCCCGCAAGGTCCCCCTGCTCAAGAAAGCACATATACATGTCCGTCTGAAGTTTGCCAATGAACATCTGAAAGATTCAGAGGACAACTAGGTGAAAGTGTTGCGGTCAGATGAGACCAAAATGGAGCTTTTTGGCATCAACTCAACTTGCCGTGTTTGGAGGAGGAGGAATGCTGCCTATGACCCCAAGAACACCATCCCCACCGTCTAACATGGAGGTGGAAACATTATGCTTTGGGGTTGTTTTTCGGCTAAGGAGACAGGACAACTTCACCGCATCAAAGGGACGATGGGCCATGTACCGTCAAATCTTGGGTGAGAACCTCCTTCCCTCAGCCAGGGCATTGAAAATGGGTCGTGGATGGGTATTCCAGCATGACAATGACCCAAAACACACAGCCAAGGCAACAAAGGAGTGGCTCAAGAAGAAGCACATTAAGGTCCTGTAGTGGCCTAGCCAGTCTCCAGACCTTAATCCCATAGAAAATCTGTGGAGGGAGGTGATGGTTCGAGTTGCCAAACGTCAGCCTCGAAACCTTAATGACTTGAAGAAGATCTGCAAAGAGGAGTGGGACAAAATCCCTCCTGAGATGTGTGCAAACCTGGTGGCCAACTACAAGAAACGTCTGACCTCTGTGATTGCCAACAAGGGTTTTGCCACCAAGTACTAAGTCATGTTTTGCCAACTACATATACATATTTCCCTCATTAAAATACAAATCAATTTATAACATTTTTGACATGCATTTTTCTGTATTTTTTTGTTGTTATTCTGTCTCTCACTGTTCAAATAAATCTTCCATTAAAATTGTAGACTGATCATTTCTTTGTCAGTGGGCAAACGTACAAATCAGCAGGGGATCAAATACTTTTTCCCTCACTGTGTGTACATCTCATTTTAAAGCAAACTCGTTATTTTGACCTTTATTAGAACAAATTGTTATACTGCTTAGTTCTGCATAAGTCAATCATGAGTAGGTCAGATGACCACAACATGTTTGTAGGCTTTACCGGTTCATTGTTTTTGGATTTGGTATGAAAAAGAAAAGACCAAGAAAATTTTTTCCCATAAAACCTAACAGAATCTTACCAACATAAATTCAGACAGGATATCTACAGTACACAAACTATATTATATTAAAATTATCTTATATTATAATACAATTACCAAAGAGAAATCTGTGTAACCTACGATGCCCTAAAACACACGAAAGAGCATGTATGTAGTAATTCCAGTTTTAGTACAAATTACTCAGATATAGACGAGGGTTCTATGGGTTAATGACGGTAGGAATAGTAGTTAAACTACTGCACAACTGATTATTAATGCCTGATATTTAAACATAAAAGTGGATTACTGCCTCTACCATCTCCTGATCCATGGTGTTCACTCATTGCAGTGGAAGTTGGGGAACAGCTGCTGTAAGGGGCCTATATGTCACATGACACACAGCATACTTTCAATTATATGGGCTGCAGGCAGAGCGCCAGGCCATGCACATACGCGTGCTTTCCAATTACACGGCCGGCTCTTCTTCAGTGTGAATGGAATGAGCAGGGAAAAGCAGGCGCAGTAGAATAACACACACACACACACACACACACACACACACACACACACATGCTCTCACGTAAATTGGCACACGGGGGGTCATGAGCAACTCCCTCATGAGAACTGCTTTTTCAAGATGTGTGCAACAAAACAAATATATTACTGTATCTCCTTTCCTGCCATCACATCTTGTTCTTTTTTTTTATCATTTCCCTTTTACTCGCTCTCTTTCTATGTCTTTCCTGTAATGGGAGCCATTGTATTGTTAAATGAGGCATGTACAGTATACCAGATGATGCTTACTGGGTAAAAAGTCAAAGTATCTCAGTCTCTGAGTTTAGGAAATGATGATTTTGGGTGGAAAATAAATAGGGTTGCCTGATTTGGGGGTGACAGTGGTGCAGCAGATAGCGTATTCCTCTCTCGAAGTCAAATGATAAGCTTTGGATCTACCACAACTCTGATGAAGATAAAGATCTTACTAAAGATGAGTGAGTTCCTGAGTGTGTGTCCAAATCTACTAGAAGACCTTCGGGACAAGCTGAGCAAGTCTTATGCCAGGATAATTTTTACCTAAGTTAATCATACTGTTGCATGGAGGTAAATGGCAGCAGTGGTTTCAGGAAACATTTGATTATAGCTCATCACAGTCTTATAGGAAAACACACAGACAATCTCTTTCATTATGCATTCTAGAGATGAGACCTTTTCAGCTTTCATGCCAGTTGCTGTCAGATTAACAGGACGCACAGGGCACAGCAGAGTAAAGATACACTCTTTCTTCTGCTTCAGCTCTCTTGCCTCTTTGCCCTCAGGCTATAGCTGTCAGTCGGAGGCTTTTTAATACGCATTTGCACTCGTCTGCTTGACCTGTAGGTTACATTCTTCTCTAAGCTTCCCACGTGACTCACCGTCATCTTCCTGCTCGTCAGAAATGACCCTCGTGTGTACAACAGCCAGTGTAAGTGAGGAGGGCACAACTGGTCATGCTTTCTCTTATATGACCATGCGACCAACATATTTTTGTTGTGTCACAACAAGAGAAAATAAATCACATTGGGGCATGCTAGTATAGGAAAATTATCACTGGGTGTTGTGACCCAACGTGAAGTAAAGTTACTGTTACTACCTGGAAGTTTATTATTTTCCTATAACAGCACATCCTGAATTGTTTTATTCATCCTATACCATTGTAATTATATACTTATATATGATTACAATGTTTTTATTTCTTAAAGAATGCTGAGTTGTATGTTTGATCTGCTTATAGCTAAATTTAATGTTGTAGACAGACCAAAGACGTTGTTATCACTTACATTATAGAAGCTATCGCCAGCCTTTCTGGAGAACAGCTTGTCAATTCCTGCAAAAAACTCACTGGCTGTACTGGTAAAACAGCCAGTTGTTATTTGTTAATGAGGCTCTTATATACTTTGCGGTGATGCTGATCCATCTTGACTTGTAAGAATGAGATGCTCAAGTTAAATGCCGTTCATTGATATTTATTGTTGAAAAATAAGTTCTATAAGCGTGTCACTCCAACACACACTTACAGAAGCTCATCTGAACTCATCTTGCGGTCAATTTCCTGTTACGCTGGTGTCAGTACACCCTGCTGGACTGGATTACAGCCTTTATAACGAATTTCTCCCATTGCCTGAGGGAGGAGCACACACTAAGAAATGGAAAAATTTGATAACAAATATAAGTTAATGAAACAAAAATCAATATGGCTCCTACAAACTGGCCCCTAATAGGGCCTTTAGCATCAATTAACAAATAAGGAGCCATCACAAATGTCCCATTACGCTTTAAGTGCTATACAATATATATATGAAAGTGTATACTTATCTTTTAACTATCCATCCAATATGGCTTGATTATATACTTTATGCCCTCTTCCTCTTCCAGTAAGAGGCAGAGTTTGGTCACTGGTCTTTGTTTTCAATTTGTTCTGCCTCACCAATCCTTTATTATCAGGCTGGACTTCTCTTATTCTTCAAAGCGGCCAGGAACCACATGGATCAGTATTGTCCACCACCATCACAATATCTTCTATTTTGAAGCTTTTTTTTTTTTTACCACCTATTTTGTCTCTCTTGAAGCAAGGATAAATATTCTCTTGTCCACCTCTTTCAGAACAGATCAACTGTATACTGGACCATTCTCCACCTTCACTTGATGTACAAGTCTGATTTCTGAAATAATCCTTGTGGCAAGTTGACATTAGATTTCAGAAGCAGAATATGATTTGGAGTCAATGCTTCTAAATCATTACTGTCGTCAGATGAGGATTTAATGGGACGACTATTTAGAATTGCTTCCTCTTCACAAAAGAGTGTTTGTTGCAGGATAGAGTATACAATTTGCCTCACCATGTGGATTAGCCTTTCGCACATTCCACCATGATGTGATGCTGCTGGCGGGTTAAAGCTTCATTGTTGTCCCTATTGAAGCATGGCCGTTTGGATCTTGCTTTGGTTCCAAGTTGTCAGTGAATCTTGCAGCTCTTTCTTTGGTCCAATCAGATGTGTTCCATTATCAGAACGTATATGTGTAACTTGATCTCTCCTACATACAAAGCGTCTTAGAGCATTAATATAAGAGTCTGTGTCTAGACTGTTAGCCACTTCTATGTGTACTGCCTTGCTTGACATGCATGTGAAGATTACGCCATATCTTTTTGTGTGACTTTTTGGTCTTAAAGGGTCTAAACTAATCCAGTCCCATGTTGCTAAATGGTGGTAAGTTCCTCCTGTGGTAAGTCTGCCATCTTCTGTAGCCCTGCTTCTGACTTTTTCCTAAGTTTTCTGCCACCATGTCCTACTTGCTCATGAATTTGTCATAGAATTAGAGTTAGACATGAGCATAACTTGGCAGGATGCTTGGTCTCTTCAAGCATTGGTGACTTGTTCAGATGCCCTCCGACTCTTAAAATGCCATCTTCCAGTATGGGATCCAGTTTATATAAGCTGCTGTTTTTACTCACACTTTTACCATTAACTGATATCTTGAGCTTTGTAATCTCCTCTGCAAATCTTTGTCTCTGACAGAATTCTACAATGGCTCTTTCTGCTTGCAATAAATCTTCCATAGTGACAGTCTGTACACCAAGTGTATTTGGTTTGAAAGTTTTCAATTCTTCATGCAGTGCTTTGTTCTGGCTTCTAGCTCTGATCTCAGTTGATCTTTTTTTTTTTAACTGATTGAATGCAGGATATTTTTCAATTTCAAGAACCACGCTACAGCTTTTTTTTTTTTTTACTTTTCCCAACTTGAAAAGTATGTAAGTAGCTTACTTGTGGGATTCTCATCATCTTTGATGATAGCAATGCACAACACGGAAGTCTGTTTCATTTCCAGGTAATCTGGTGAGAGAGAACTGGATTCCATACAGTCCTGAGGCCATTCCTCTTTAGACCTCCACAGAAACACTGGTCCATGCTTGTTGGTTATGTAATTCAGAACTGATTGACTGTCTGTCCAGAATGTTGAACTGTTGAAATTTAACTCCAGTTCCTTTCTGAGCATCTTATCCGCTTGGAACGCAAGTACAGCAGCAATAAGTTCCATCCGTGTTAGCCTTTGCATAGTTCCCAGAGAAGTAATTTAACAGGCAACGTAAAGGGGCATACGAATCGCAACGGGTCATAGATAGAACTTACTACTTATAAAATGTCCTTTCTGGTGTGAGGTTTTTGCTGAATAATGATGTTACACTTGAATTAATCATTTTCTACACACCACAGCAATCCAAGTATTCTTTCAACGGGTAGCTCATCTTTGTCCAAATTTAACTCCTTTACCTCTTGAGCTTGTTTCTCCTTTGGAATGCTAGAGAGTACTTTGCAGCTGTTACTCACCCACTTAGTAAGATGAAATTCACCCTTGTGGCAAAGCGCGGTGAGGCCCTTCACCAACTCCACTGCTTCCTGCTCTGTGGGCACTGATTTCAAACAATCATCCACATAAAAATTCTTTTCAATAGTGTTTAAACCAATAGTGTTTAAACCCCTTCAAATGATTCAGATTCAGAACCCCTCTTCCTTCCACTTGGTTCCTGTAGCTGCCCGTATCAGATTCAAGGCCTTGATGATCACGTGCAAGACTTTATCTGGAACAGCACCCACCTTGCCTCAAAACTCTCCTTAAGGCTTACGTACCCTCAATTAATCTGTGATCTGACAATTAGTAGTACCTTCACAGAATGGCTCAAGGTCCCTTTCAAGAACCTTCAAACTAACTGTCCCTCAGTGGTAGAATGAACTTCCAACCTCCGTTTGGACTGCAGAATCTGTCACTATCTTCAAAAAACAGCTAAAGACCTACCTCTTCTGTGAGCACTTAACTAACCCCTAAAATGCCAACTGCACAGTATTTAAAAATAAATAAATAAATAAAAAATTACTCTGGCTCTTACACCTCTGCTCTGTGCACTTTGCTTCTCTAGACTTCAATTATAAATCTTGCATTGTAGCACTACCATGCGTTGCTTGTATTTCCTCATTTGTAAGTCACTTTGGATAAAAGCATCTGCTAAATAAATAAATGTAAATGTAAATATTTACCACATTTGGTGAAAAGTAACTGTTGTTGTCTTAATGCAGAATTTGCACAACTTGGAGAAAACACTGCACCAAAGAGATGCACCACCATCCGATGTTCTACAGGGGTTTTGCTGAATCACCATAAAGCCACCAAAGAAAGTGCAAAAAGTTAACATGAGATTTGGACACCCTGACTTAATGGAACATTGAGGTCATGTCTGTCATTGCAGCAACAGGCTCTTGCCGTAATCTTGTGAGAACATCAAACAGTGTGTTGGTTAGATCTGGACCTGGGTGTCCCTAGGAAAGTTGCACTAGAGTCAAAACCTACACTGATAGTCCCTTTAATGGGATGGTATACACCATGGTGTGGAATATACCAAACCTTGCCATCAGATCTCTCCAGCTCCTCTTGTGGCACTACTTCTGCATGTCCTTTATTTATTATCTAAATTAGAAAGTTAACATATTCTGTTTTGAACATTTCATTCCTTTTAAATTGTCTTTGCAGACTTGAGAAATGTTGCACTGCACCTGGCTAGTTATTAGGCATGACTGGATCCTTCTTCCTGAAAGGCAAGTTTAAACTATAATGCCCATCTTGCAATTGGATAGACTCTTCTGCCATGTCGAATCATTTTTTTCTCTTCCATTGACATTTCCAAGTTGTTTTCAATTGAATGTTCGTTAAAGTCATGGTTCTTCTATTGAAATTCTATTTGATGTAACATAAGAGAAAGGCACTCTTGCCTGTGAAGCTACTGCCTTTAAGAGGACCATTAACCACCCTCCCCAGTTGGGTTTTCACTGCATATGTTCTGTCATCATGACTGTTAACAATTTCCCATGGTTCAGTACCTTTGGGTGCATTGTCTCCAATCAGTAAATCAACCTCAGCTTCAATGACTGGAATTCTCACCTTATTCAGGTAAGGCCATCTGGAGAGTTCATCCTTTGTAGGTATACTGTTTGTGTCCATTGGTGTGTTCTTTTGTGTATACACCTCTGGTAACGTGATAAAATTGTTTTCCTCTAGACCGTTAATCCTGTCAAAATATACAGTGCGTGGGCATAGACATTTCCTGGCTCATAGTACGAAGCATGATGTTGGTTTTTCTTCCAGGAATATTGATCTTGTGCATTAGTTTTTCTACTACCAGGGTCGAGAAATGCATATGTAAGTATAACAGTTCTCCCCTTTGAACATTTCACTTGCACTGGTACAAGAGATAGCATACATTCCCGTTGTACGTTACATGCAAATGCATGCTCACCAACATGCACCGATGCACTGCTTGGGAATGCTTGCATTCTTGGGAATGGGTGTTCTTGGGAATGATTCTTCTGATTCCTTTGCCTTGGAGTGAACATGAAGAAGACTTGGATGTTGCTTGTTGCAAATTGGAAGTCTAGTACAGTCCTTTACTCATGTGTCCATCCCATCTGAGACATCCAAAACAGACTCTATACTTTCTTAGGAAGGATATCTTGTCCTTGTGTACTTGTGGGCAGCCGGCTAATTCATGTTCACCACTGCAGAATAGACATGAGAGATTTGGATTTCTGGGTATTGGCAGTTGTGATGATTTTATATTTATACTAGTAGTGAAACTGCATTTTGTTTGGGGTTTTATTGTGGTTTTGGACTTTGATTTTGTGTTTGAATCTTATATATCTTCAAAAATTGGGTCAGAAATTATGCTGGCCTGGGTTTCTATTAATTTGACTAGGTCAACCATTGCCACTCTTCTTGTCTGCCAGCCTTGCAGCTCAAATGCCTTTGCATTTGCTACCTTTCCTATCCTGCACTGTGGCCTACAAACATGGCCGCCATGGACTGCAATTCCCAGAACACTCACATTCATTCTAATCACGCACACCTGCATCAAATTCACAAGCACTCACAATCACAGTATAAAAAGACTGTTTGAACACAATGACTTTGCGAAGTATTGAGTTATCACCATACCAAGCGTTTGTACCATGTTTGTAGTATTGATTCATGTTCTTTGATCTTGTTTCTGGTTTATCATTCTCGATTCTAGTCTTGCCTCGTTTATGCATGTTTGTTGATTGCCTGACGCATTGCCTGTTTCCCTATCGTCTTATGATATGGATTTGTCTGCCTGTCTTTCTTTATTAAAATCTCTTATCTGCACTTGCATCCATCCTAACCTTCATTACATGGAGTACATGACACTTCCAAGTATTTTAGTTCTTCCATCGCATTGCAACAGCCTCTGGTAGACTGATCAGGCCTCTGTAAAGCAGTTTAATGCTCTTCTACCTTCATGGTACTGCTGCCTTGTGCAGTCTGCTGTACACTTGTATAATACAAATTGGGAAACTGAACAGCAACACTTTATTTCAGGCGTGTAACTGGAGCATTTTCACCAGTTGAATAGAACTCCATATTCTCCATTTCATCAAAGAAAGCATTTGCACCATGAGGGTCATTATATACTATATTTCCTTTAGCAGACATATCTACATCTTCAAGATAATTAATTTTGGCTGCAATAGCTGTAATTTCAGTTTGAATGTCAAGAGTTACACTACTTTTTCTTATTTCTTTCTTTGTTGATTAAGCTTTTCTTGTTCTTCCTCCAAAGTATGCTTATGTTTTAATCCAGCTGCCTTGCCAAGTAACACTGCTCTCTCAGCTTCAGCACTGATATGTGCAGAGGATGATGTTGATGATATACTAGTTATTGATTTGCCAGATTTACTACTAAGCAGTGACACAGTCATATTTTGGGTACACATCCAGAGGGCAGTCTACCAGTTGATAAACCCTAATTTTGATTTAGCATAAGATCCTTGGCGATGCCTCGTTTTCCTAAGTCATATGACAAGGAAATGTGTCTACAGATTAAAAGTAGAACACAGGATATTCTAGTGAGGATGGTTTTCTTTTTTTTACCATGAAAACCCCAATAGTATTTGAGCAGTAAAATTTGTTCAGACAACTTCAATTCACTCGCTTTATATCCTGCTGAGTGCAAGTTTGTTGTGATTTAACCCGAGGCATGAAACAGCAAAATACGCTCAGAAAATTAAAAAAAAGAAAAAAAAGAAAGAAACTCCCCAAACAATTTTCACTTGTTCTTTTCTGGGAATACTGGAAAATGGATTTTAAATGAAAAGCGGGTTTGTTTACTTCAATTACTTCTATTCCCAGCAGCAGTGTAAGCTTCCTCGATATTGATACACCCCTTAAAGTTGTGTGTGGCAAGAGCTCATTTACCCAAGTGGTGCAGAAAATGCACAATACAGGTGTTGGCTTCTCTCTAATATAAGTCACTGAATGCTGTGGGGCTGCTTGTGTTTTTGCGAGATAATAATCTCAACAGGGACGAACAAAATACAATACTTTTGATGATACAATGTTTTTAATTCATAATGAAAAATTCTCCCCAAAAAAACCAAAACTACTGTAGCTGACATGAGACTAGTATCGATCACTTAATTTGCTAACACTGATGCTAGACATCCTTCTAAACTCACACTGTTAGTCTGCATTCTTTTTAAAAAAATGTTTTTTGAACATTTCTTAAATGTTAAACTGCTGTTATATTATTCTACCTTGCACTAGTGAGTAGTTACAAGGTTTTAACAGCTTTGCATCCAGTTCACTTGCTAGTATAATAAATAATGACTATGATCATTGTATAATAATCAACATTAATCATCATTATAAAATACTATATAGATTAACAGGGACATTTAAGGGACTCTTAAGACCAGGAGTCCTAAGACAAAAAAAGTCATGTTATTTGCAGGTTTTTATGTCAGGCGAAAATGAATCATAACATCTTAGCAGTCATAATAGATTTCATTGATTTTGCTACAGTATTTCTTAAAATCCTCAGAATTCCACAAACTAATTGGGGCTCAGACTCACACTTTCACCAAACACACACGTTAATTCAACTTAGTGGCTATCGCTAATCTACCTTCATGCACAAGGGGGTCACACCAGAAACTGCAAGCAAAGGTTCACATACTTTTGCCACTCACAGATATGTAATATTGCAGATATATAGACAATTCTAAAGGGTTCACAAACTTTCAAGCACCACTGTATATGCACGGTTAGCTTGTTTACCTTTGTTGTCAATTGTGTAAGATATCATGAAATAAGGTCATATCCATTGTGATTTCTCATGAGAGTAGGTTGTTCAGAGATGTCTAGATTTCAGTGGTCTTAGTGCATGTTTGAGAATGTACAGCTGTTCTAGCTATAAGCAGGCCAGCTTAATACTGATCAAAAATGTTATATTTTTGAGTCAGATCAAAATAATAGTTTACATAGATGATAACAATAATGTCATATCTTAAGAGGTAATTGAAGTCGGGTCAGTAATTGACATTCGTGGACGTCTTTTGGTCATACTGTGCACATTGTTATAATACGCGTGTGTATGTGTGTCTGTGTTCCGTGGACATTTTTGGCATTTACAGGTGATACAAAAGTCTCTCCTTTGAGGACTGAACGTTATATACTGTTACCGTGGAGACAAGGTCATTTATCCAGGCTGGTAGAGGAAGCAGCATGCTAATGGGATGACTAGGTCATACTTGTGGATCTTTGTGCCTGAGGTTATCATACACATGATTTTATACCTGAATTATGTTAGTCATACTTCACGCTCAGTATCTCCACTGATGCGCGTGCACCTGTCTCCTGTAATAACTTTAAAGAACCCATTTTCCTTGCTGTGCCATCGCCAAACCCTCAGTCTAAGTTTGTTGAAGATGTAGTGTGCAAATTTGTCCTCTTTAACTCATTCTGACTTGCAGGAACGTCTGCAGGCTGTGTGTGATCAAGGTTTATTTTTAGACCGGCTTGCTCGATTTAGAGGGAGGAAAGGGCCATTTGGTATAGTTTTGTTAAATCAGGTTTAATAAAACCAAATGAGTTTGGGCAGGGATGCATGCTCTGCTGTGGGCCTTTTTTTGTTGAGTTTAGGGTTTGCAATAACTCCAGAGCTCCAGTAAAGGATGTTGTACTCTCTGCCCTGTGTAAAGCCCTGGTGTTATAGAGGGTGTCTGTGTGAAAGGAGAGACATAAATTCCAGGCCCAAGCAGTGTCGATAATGCTCGTTATAGTCCGTAATGAGGTCACAAGCGCACCTTCTGGCTCTGATAGAGATTTATAGAGGCTCTGACTCACTGGAGCGCTCCATGTGAAGGGCCACCACATACCATCCTGTTGGACACACATGCTGTGGGGAGATGATTTTGGTTGAATTGCTGGGCCTTACTGCAGCTTGTGCTGTGCTGTGTGGCTGTGCCGAGAGGGTTTCTCTTCCTATTTGACAATACTCAGAAGCTCCATAATCTACAGTTTAGCCATAGAATCTACGATTTCTGACCCGTTGCTATGGCAATATAGGAGACATCTGAAAAATATGCTTTTCAGCTTTTTCAGCTAAAGCAGCGGTCAGTTCAAATGCAAATACAAATTAATGGATTCACTTAAGAGAAAAGGGAATCGCATATGAAAAATGCATTTGCTTCGCTGTAGTGATTACTTTCCCTTTATGGCAATTTTATCTAGTTGAACTTTGATCAGAGTTTTGTCTTTGTCAACATCAGAGTTTTGTCTTTATTTTCTTAACGTACGCACATCTGGAAAGAAAATTTACGCAATTTGCAGCAACCCTGACTAGGATTTAGCACTTACTGAAGATGAATGAATGAACATTCGCAATGTTGGCAACTCCGCAATATGATATATGTCTTGCTTTGTTATTAACTACACAATGTATGAAAGATTCAAGATGATTTCCAGCTGTTTAAGTATTATATTTTTATGATTCAGATCTGCAAAGTGCATGACAAATGGAGTTATTGTCTCCCAAAAGAAAGAACCGTTTCTAAACTGCCTGAAAACAGTTGTCAGTAATTCCTGCTTGAACCTACGTAGGTTTGTAACAAATTTGCATAATGCCCACCTATGGTCTACTTTGACCCACCCTCAAACACAAAGACACTGTGTAAAATGTAAATAAAAACAGAATGCAATGATTTGCAAATCACATAAACCCATATTTTATTTCCAACAGAACATAGATAACATATCAAATGTTTAAACTGAGTAAATGTACCATTTTAAGAAAAAAATAAGGTCATTTTGAATTTGATGGCCGTAACACGTCTCAAAAAAGTTGGGAGGGGGCAGCCAAACTTTTAGGAATTGGGTTAAGTGCCATATTTGATGAATTTGCTTCGACTAATTGGAAACAATGATGTTTTTAAATTAATTATGTTACAAAAGTTGTTAACGATCAATATTTTGATAAGGTCAAACGTTGTAATTGTTTTATAACTGAGATACTGGCCAAACTGACCATGGTAGTAACTAATTTATAGATGTCACAGTTTTCAACCAGTGGTCAACATCATTTCAAGACTCACATGCATTTGGCAAGCCTATAGAATCAAAGGATTATTTATATAAATTATTGCCTTTATTAACGTGATTTTTTTTTGTCTATATAGGATGTATCCTGTTATATGAACTGTCTCACTGCATAAAGTGTAATAAGTGCAAAGATCACTTCCCAAATAATACTATTACTAATAAAACACACATTACATACAGTAGGGCAGCCTTGGAAATCAAATACATGCACCATTTTGTCAGCTTTGTTGAGGAAACACAACCAAAACACAATCAAATGTATATAACAAGATCAAATTGTGTGATTGTGTGACTTACATAGTACTTTAACGGCACTAGGAGAAAACATTTATAATAGTTTACTGATCTGATTCAGCTCCAGTTGAAGATAATGCTGGTACAGGTAGTGGCAGATGGCTTTTACTTGGAGTAGAAGGGAATTATATAAAAAAATATAGAGTATCCAACTGTTCATAAAACATTCTCTACTAGGCTCAAGAGATAAAACCAGTTTAGATGGAAAGGATCACAAGCTGACTAATTAGGCAGATGAAAACGTTAATTTAGCTCCTCGTTAGGTTTATAATTTAAAAGACCACATAGTCAATGCCTGCCTCGGGACCTTGAACTTAGTTTTGACATTTTCCTCAGAAGGCCAGGACCGCCGGGAGGGGGATAGTGTTTTTTGGCGCTCTCGGTAGGGGGTGTTGCTTCTGTCAGGTATTTCCGAAATACCTCACAGCTTGAGCTACCAGCAGCTACAAATTGGGTCTGATACAAAATGTGTTAGGGCGCACGGTGGCTTAGTGGTTAGCACGTTCGCCTCACACCGGGGCCATGTGTGTGCGGAGTTTGCATGTTTCATCTTCCAGTCCAAAGACATGCATGGTATGTTGATTGGCGTGTCTAATTGTCCATAGTGTATGAATGTGTGAGTGTGTATGTGATTGTGCCCTGCGATGGCAGGCACCCTGTCCAGGGTGTACCCCGCCTTGTGCCCAATGCTTCCTGGGATATGCTCCAGGTTCCCCGTGTCCCTGAAGAAGGAATAAGTGGTTGAAGATGGATGGATGGATGGACAAAATGTGCTATGTTCTGTGTCATTCAAAACATCTACATATAAATACCAGGAAATAAAAGCTGAAATTCTTAACTCTCTTCTTCATCTTTTGATCTTAAAGCCAAATGTCTTTAGTCTACAGCAAAAACAAATGAATTGCCATTCACATAGTGTATATCATATATATTGTATATATTGTAGAACCCTTTAGAATTTTCTATATATCTGCATAAATATTACCTAAAATATCGTCAGATATACACAAGTCCTGAAAGTAGATATAGAAAACTCAGTTAAACAAATGAGATACAAATATTATACTTGGTCATTTATTTATTGAGGAAAATGATCCAATATTACATTACATGTGAGTGGTAAAATTATGTGAACCTTTAGTAGTTCATTTGAAGGTGAAATTAGAGTCATGTGTTTTCAATCAATGGGATGACTATCAGGTTTGAGTGAATGCCTATCAAAGTCTATCAAGGATCTATCAAAGTCTAATCTTCACAACATGTTTGTGGAAGTGTATCATGGCAAGGAGATTTATGAGGACCTCACAGATATGAAATATTGGATCATTTTCCTCAATAAATAAATGACCACGTATAATATTTATTATCTAATTTGTTTAATTGGGCTCTCTTTGTCTGCTTTTCGAATTTGTGTGGAAATTTTATGATGTTTGAGGTAATATTATGCAGATATATAGAAAGTCCTGAATGGTTCACAAACTTTCATGTGGCACTGTAGATAAAGAACAGTGCGGTGATTCAAATCTGTGAATCTTTACCGCTCTTGTGTGTCCCACTCTCTCAGTGAGTTTATCTCTACGATCTCAGAGCTTTGCCTGTGCTTTGAGATAGCTCATTTTCGAAGCCGGGCTCAGATGGAGTGTGTCTTATTTAGCCGGAATTGTTCATTGCCACAATCTTCATTACCGAAATAAATGTGAATCCCTGGAACAGGTAACAAAACCCCCTTTTGAGAGCCTTAATTATATCTCGGCGAAAAAACGGCTGCGTAATGTTTCTTGAAAGAAAGACGCAATCTTGTTCTCGAGCCCCATGAGACACCAAGGTTTGTCATGTCAGCGTCATTCTTTGATTTTCTGCAAGAACAGTTAGTTCCCTGAACAAGTTTTTATCACAAGCACACTGCCGCAGTACTGCTACTAAGGTGTGTTTTTAGCCAGTGCAGAAATAAAGCTTTCTAAATGTGACAGCCTTAAACAAATTTGAACAGCTGGTGTGTTTTCTTTCTTTCTTTCTTTCTTTCTTTTTGTAAATGTTGCATTTTTTGCAGAGGAAGAGCCCTGAGCTGAGAAGTGTGGCATTATGCAATGTTGAGATGCCTTCTCTCCCAGCTGGAGCGACCAGCAGGAGGAAACACACCCAATTATTCAGCCATGGGCCAAACCTGCGCCTGTGCACAGAAATCAATCATGATAGCACGCTACTCTTGCAAACATGTGCACATGCACCACACACACACAAAGGCAATTATTTATACCCCGTGAGAATTGATGTAATGCTGACATATATTATTTGATTTGATTATTATATGGTTGCTCATCGAGGTCAAAAGACTGTATTTGTAACATGTACTGTACACATGTCACAAACATGTACAATACAGTGAAATTCAGTTCTCATATTCTTGTGGAGAGAGATAAAGTATCTTTCTGATCCACTGTCACCATTGCCACCAAAAAAGTAGCTTAATGCCAAGCAATAAATTAAAAAACACAGAATGGAGTTTTTGTTACCACCTGGAAGTGTACTGTACATCCCGAAGCGATTTGCCAACAATTGCATATTTTTAATTTATTAAAGAGACTTGTCATTTTTTTTTTCAAATCAATTGATAGTTATTATTTAATGTTATGGAATGTCCACAAAGCAAGTTGGTTTAGATAAATTGCGTTATAGCAGCTATAAACTGTCGCGATTTCCCCTCAAGCTAGCGCTGTAGCATGCAAGCTCTTAGTGAATGCACGCTTTTGGGTCTTCGTTTATTTTCGACACGTGCTTTGGTTACGGTTTATGTCTTGTCCTCGCCCGTGTATATTCATTAGTTGTTTCTCGAATGTTCAGCATGGTTCTCAGCTGTTTTGTGTTTCACCCCGAATACGCTTGTCATTTAAACCCCTCGTGTCTCTTTGCACTTGGTGAAGTATCACCATACCAAGCGTTAATACCCTGTTCCTCGTTTTGATTCATGTTCTTTGATCTTGCTTCTTGTTTCTCGTTCTTGATTCTTGACTTGCCTAGTTCATGCCTGTTTACAGATCGCCTGACCCATTGCCAGTTTCTTGACCATGCTATTGTCTCATGCTTTGGATTTGTCTGCCTCCCTCTTTTTATTAAAAGCTCTTATCTGCACTTGCATCCGTCCTAACCTCCAGTATGTGTAACATGTGACATAAACAGTCATTCCCGCAAAGTGTCAGAAAACTTGCAACATTACTTTAGACTCTTACAAAGCTCTGACACTTGAGACTTCTTCGAAAATATAAATATCTAAACAAATTGTACATTTCTCTTCGACTTTTTATTATATTACGGATGAAGG